>CAJNDS010002076.1:22500-170000 GCA_905221605.1 Symbiodinium natans | reverse complement strand
CCTTCTTCGCAGCAGGAAAGCTCGGCAGCGGAGTGCAATGCCGGAAACTCCTGCACAGCGCATCTTCCACACGTCGCAGGGACTTCTCCACATCCTCAATGCAAAATATCACCTCACGCTCGTCTTTCGCAGGCGACTTGACGAACGCTGGCCGAACATGGTCCAGGTCACTTGCCTCGAACAGTGGAGAGGAAGATGCATTTGGGTGGAGGATCAGGCGAATCCAGGTCTCGAACACAGGCGACTCGTCTTTCGGAAGCAGGTGGCCCTTGTACTGAAGCCAGTAGCCGAAGAAGAAGCTTGACATCCTGGCCAGCGGATCCCGCATGAACACCACGCGCAGCCGGCCAGCCGCCGTGCGGCAGCAGGTCGGACAGAGCGCCATGGGCAAACCTATAAACATCTTCTCCAGCTTGTGCAGGGCCCTCGGGATGCTAACATGGGGGCTAGCTGGGCTAGACACTAGCCCGTGTTCCCTAGACAGGCTCGGATCCCACTATCATCTAGAGGTCACAAGGCATCGTTATGGGCAGTCATGGGTTCAGGATGTTTGGCTCGGATGCGGCCAAACCCGACCTCGAGATGGAGAACATCGTCAGATCAGGGGGACAGCCCATGCGCATCTCTTCGTGTTCGATCCACTCGCGTGCCCATCGCGCGATGCTGCTGCCCTCGTCCATCGCACTGAACGCTGCTGCCAGACTTCGACGGGCTGCCACGACTGCGGGCAACAGGCCTTCCAGCATGAAAGCCCACAAGGTGGAGGATCGGCTGGCAGCCTTCAGCGTGAACTTGAGAGCCAGCGGAAGCCCAGGGGGGCAATAGTACTGGCCAGTCTGCTGACATGAATGGCTCAGCACAAAGTACGAGTCTCGGAAATCATAGGGGAGTCCCAAGGACACCTGGCATCGGGGCAGCGAGTACTTGCTCCACTCGTCGCATCCGTCTTGCAGGCAAACCTTGGCGACCACTCGATGCGCATTCTCCACACATTCCGTGCGGACAGAGTGAAGAGCTTGGCTTTGAAGCTTTAGAGGCCCAAAGAGGCGCAAGAACTCTAGATCAGCCATCTCAGGTGCAAGCACCCCGTCCTTACCTCCCAAGGCACCAATTTCTGGAAAGATCATGGAAGTTCCCTCAGGACACAGCTCTTTCGGCACGAAAATGCGCAGCTGGTGGTCATTCTCTGCACCTGTCGGGACGCTCCCCACATGGGAAGCGCGCATGCATTGGCCAGAACATCGCTGGACAACACAGTGGGCATCCCCGGATGTTCCCGCGGCGCTGACGTGGAAAACGACCCACCCTGCCGCAGGCAGAACTGCATGCTGGGAGGCCTCGGAGGCACAGTTTGAGCAGGCCTCGTCAATGCCCCATGCCAACCTTCCCTCCGCAACAACTTCGCAACTGCAAGAATCACCGTCTCTGGCCTCCTGGAAACCTCCGCTGTGAACCATCCAGGGCCAATTCATACATCTCACCCATGGCCCTGCGTCCACCAGCAGCAGCTGCGCAATAGCAACGGCCAGCAGGTCTGAAGATGTCTGAGGCATTGCCTACTGCCTCTAAAGCCATGACAGCGCGGCCTTTGGCAAGTGACCTATTAAGCCATAAGCTGCTGCGAAGATGGAGAGGGCAGCACGACATTGTTCACCGCCACATGCAACTTACTCTATCCTCCGGTGTGCGAGTTCTTGTCGAGGCTCTCTGGATTGCCTCACAGTCCCGAGTAAGGTAAGGCGAGGCTTTGCAGGGTCACATTCGGTTCGCGAAAAGATCTTGCTCAAATTAAAGCCTCAGTCCGGAATCCATTGGGAACCGTTGCGCCATCAAAATCGAGACAAATCTTGGAGGGAAGGCCACCTCAGCTCGGATGATGCCTTTGTCAAGAAACCCCTTCGTCCACCTCAATGGCTACCATGTATCAACCGTTTCTAAACGGCGCACGTCGAACCCGCCAAAGAAGCCTGACCGCGAAAGCCCCCAACAGACAGGACAGCTCTGGGTCGATCATTGTCTAGCGTGCTTGGGTTCAGAGAGCTCGGAAGGTTAGGATGCTCAGGGGAGCTGGGAGGCACCCTGGCATCTTCGGCCACCTGGATGGCTCGTCTTCAAGCAAACTCTCCTCCGGTTTCCGAAGTGCTCAGCAGGCATTCACTGTTGCAATCTCTGGCTTTCACGCTTTCACAGACTGGTCAATGCGCATCGTCTCGTCGGGGTGATGTTCCACTGCCACACCGAGTCCATGAGTGCCCCCTGGGGCTTTGGGCTTTGGGCTTTTTGGCCTGATGTGAACGCTCTCAGCAAGAACTCATAGCTTCGTAGTCGAAGCGATAGCGCTCGCGAATCAGACTGGCGACCTCGCTTCCTACCTGCGGCATGCGCTTGGCCTTCTTTGCAGCCGGAAAGCTCGGCAGCGGAGTGCAATGCCGGAAACTCCTGCACAGCGCATCTTCCACACGTCGCACGGACTTCTCCACATCCTCAATGCAAAATATCACCTCACGCTCGTCTTTCGCAGGCGACTTGACGAACGCTGGCCGAACATGGTCCAGGTCACTTGCCTCGAACAGTGGAGAGGAAGATGCATTTGGGTGGAGGATCAGGCGAATCCAGGTCTCGAACACAGGCGACTCGTCTTTCGGAAGCAGGTGGCCCTTGTACTGAAGCCAGTAGCCGAAGAAGAAGCTTGACATCCTGGCCAGCGGATCCCGCATGAACACCACGCGCAGCCGGCCAGCCGCCGTGCGGCAGCAGGTCGGACAGAGCGCCATAGGCAGTCCAATCCGACTGTCGTCAAGCATGTGCAGGCTCCTGCAAGTACATTCAGGTGCGGAAGTACTGTCTCTGGTCTGTAGGAAAGGACCAGCAGTCCGATAGTTTCGTGCACCAACCAAACAAGAAAGCTCACAAAGATTAAAATTGTTTGGGCCACAGAACCTATTTTCAAATAATTTCGAGTGTGAAGTGGCGGTGGCAAACAACTGTGTGTCAATTCATTGGCCCCACCTCGATATGGAGAACATCGTGAGATCAGCATCACAGCCCAAGCGCATCTCTTCATGCTCCACCCACTCTTGCGCCCATCGTGCCACGTTGCTGCCCTTGTCCGAGGCGCTCAAGATCACAGCGAGAGTTCGGCGGGCGGAGACGATCGCCGGCACCAGGCCTTCCAACATGGCCGCCCAGACTGTAGCTGATCGGCTGGCGGCCTTCAACATGAATCGCAGCGCCAATGGGAGCCCAGGCGGACAATAGTACTGGCCGGTCCGCTCGCAAGCTGGGGAATACAAGAAATCAGAATCTCCAAAAGCAAAGGGGAGTCCCAAGGACACCTGGCATCGGGGCAGCGAGTACTTGCTCCACTCGTCGCATCCGTCTTGCAGGCAAACCTTGGCGACCACTCGATGCGCATTCTCCACACATTCCGTGCGGACAGAGTGAAGAGCTTGGCTTTGAAGCTTTAGAGGCCCAAAGAGGCGCAAGAACTCTAGATCAGCCATCTCAGGTGCAAGCACCCCGTCCTTACCTCCCAAGGCACCAATTTCTGGAAAGATCATGGAAGTTCCCTCAGGACACAGCTCTTTCGGCACGAAAATGCGCAGCTGGTGGTCATTCTCTGCACCTGTCGGGACGCTCCCCACATGGGAAGCGCGCATGCATTGGCCAGAACATCGCTGGACAACACAGTGGGCATCCCCGGATGCTCCCGCGGCGCTGACGTGGAAAACGACCCACCCTGCCACAGGCAGAACTGCATGCTGGGAGGCCTCGGAGGCACAGGCTTCAAGAGCACCTCCTTGGAACCTTCCTTTGGCAACCTCTTCACAGCTACAAAACGCATCGCTCTCGGCATCTTGTCGGTGACTGCCTCGGCCTGCTAGCCATGGCCAACTGGAACATTTCACCCAAGGCCCAGCGTCCACCAGCAGGATTTGCACAACTAGGACATCCAGCAGTGTGAATCTTTTCAGCCATCGGTCGCAAATCATGCATGTCAACTACGACATGCCTGCACTAGCTTAACCATCAAACGCTCCAAAACCGAAGCACCAATGTCACAACCCCGAAACCAACCTTCGCAAGAGCCGCCAAGCCGTGCAAAGTGCAATGACTCTATGCAATTCTCTCAGAGCCCTCCGAACTTCAAGTCTGTCGGACAAGTTGAACAGGGTTGTTTCTGAAGAGTGTTTTTGCTAGCCTTCTCCAAACTGCACGATCCACCAATCCTGCGCGAAGCTGTAAACATGTATGCGAAAAGGCAACAAAAGGTCTGGCAGACAAATCTTTCAGATTGCAAAACCAGAGACATTTTGTGTGTGCTCAACATTCTGTCAACTGTACTTGTTTCCTGTTTGGCCTGAAGCCAGCTCCAACTCCTCTTTTACAAAGCAACGAAGTCGAAGCATACACCTCCAACTGACACTGGTTGGACGTGGCTGAGGCTACAATGGGCCTACAAGGAGGCCTTGAGGGCATCAAGTTTCTCGAGGGTTGTGCAGTCGATGAGCCATTGAGGCACAGAGCTCAAAATTCTGACTTAGATTGTTAGCTATCATGAGCTGGATGTGCAAACTCCAGTGACTTCGGGCAAAGACTGCGAAAGCACGAAATGTGTAGGTACTTCTTCAAGAGCAGGCCTTGCGCATGAGTCTGTGTGCTCTAGTAAAGACACAGACACACAATGGATCCTTCTTACTACTTGAACCTCAAGCTTCACTTTCGTCCCGGCAAGTGGCAGCAGGTCTGGAGACTTTGTTTAGGTGGCCCCTGGCTCTGCCTGATGAGCAGCACCTTGGCAAAGCCCAAACGGCAAGTGCTTGTCAGCCTCCGGGGTACTGTGAAACGAAGTGCTCAGCTGGCCCGTGCTCATGCACTTTGTGCTTTCACCACAAGGACCCAAGCTGCTGAGACTCTTGCAGCTTTCGCTTACACGGGCATTTAAAATCTTACAGAAAAACCCGCACATACAAACGGAGTCACGAGGGAGTTGGTTTGCACAATGCTTCGTGGCGCATGCCCTTTGCGGACAAATATCCGGAATGTAGGATAAAATACAGGGACTGCATCATCCCTCGATGTCGAGTGGACATGAGTCCGGAACTCATTGGCTGATCAGCCGACTAAACATGTTGACCGGCTCTGCCATTCGGAAAACTTTCATGTGCTCACCACGGCGGGCATCCAAGTTCCTTACGCTGTTTGTTTTCCTTGGCTGTCGAAAACTTGGCCGCAACAAAGTACGGTACACAGCAAACCGCGGACACATGGAGCACTTGCCAGTGACATCGGCCACGCACAACACCGAACACAATGCAACACAATGCAACACAATGCAACACAATGCAACACAATGCAACACAATGCAAAGTCTCTTGAGGAGGCCGGAGTCCTTCAGTGTTTTTGTCAGCCTGAGCGCAATGCGAGAGATCTTGATTCTGCTGCCTTCAGAGCCTTTCGTGGCACATCGCTACGGCATCGCTGTGGCATCGCTGCGGCATAGACTACAGATATGTCGATTTGGCATGCGCACTCTGGAAAACTCGTACGTGTTATTTCTCTGATTTAGGCTGTGATTGGGGCCGTGGACTGGTGTGCGAATGTTCTGCGTTTTGTTGCACCAGCTGCGATTTTCCCGTGAATTGGCTGTGATGTTCATGTGATTATCCTGTGATGTTCCTGTGATTTTGCTGCGATGTTCCTGCGATTCTACTGTGATTGTTCTGCGGGTTTCCTGCGGTTGCTCTGTGAAGTTCTTGCGATTGCTCTGCGTTGTTCCTGTGATCTTCCGGTGATTTTGCGGTGGTTCTCCTGCGGTTCCCCTGATTTTCTTCTACAAGTTGGCACCAACTCCTGTCTCGGTCTCTGGCAGCTCTGCTAGCTGTTTACTCATATGTGTTGCTTTCGCCTAGCTGTGTAGCCATGTTCGCCTGTTCCTGGGTTTTGGCTAGTGGCCAGCGGCAAGCACGATAGGTCTGCACAAGGAACAAACATGATGAGAAGCTTACACTCTTCTTGCCATGAAACCTCTCAAATTAAACCAGGTCAGATGCGTCGTCCATATCTCGCTACTACATCTATCATACTCTTGGGGTTCGTAGAGTACTGGCATATAGTGGCCTTCGTCACAACAGCCCGGCCTCGCAACCTTCAAGTCCAAGTGCTTGAGCTCAGCACGCATCGCAACCTGGTCAATAGCTCTGGCAGGACCTCTGCATCGCAGAATGCCATTGATGAACTCCTCAGATGCACTTCGCGTCGCTATGGTGATTTACGAGCTCACCCTACAGGTTGTCAGCGCCAATGCGTTCGAGCCACATCGAGGGTGACCTCTCCGTCACCATTGTCAAGGATATGAAACAGAGCCGTACCTGTGCTAACTTCCCGTGAGTTAGACGACTGCGGCTGACGGCGTGGTCTGTTGTGGCAACGCATGGAAGAAAGAGTCGATGCACGGCGATGCAACGCATGTGCCTTCGTGCACATCCAAGTCCAGCGTCTGGAAATATATTGCAACCTTGGGGTCCTCCAGGATCTGGTTCAGACGCTCTTCGGTGATCATGCCTTGCCCCGAATCATCGATTTGCTTGAAAACGTTTTCCAATTTCTCGACGTACTCTGCCTGTCCAAGCACGCGGGTTTGCAAGTGTACTGTACCCTGAAGGCATCTCGGCTGCAAGGAAAATCTGCAATTGGACTTGCTCTTGGCAGCACGCCAAGGAACCACCTTCTTACCTCGACGCGACCCTTCTGCGCACACGCAAAAATGCGCATATGGCACAGCAAAGCACTTGAGCAGATCTTCAGGACAAGAGGGTGTCAACACTCGTCGGCAAGCGACTCACGGGCAAAACGGCGAGGCTGCGCCTTCTTGCGGAGGGCCTCTGCCACCAAGTGTTCTGCATCATTGTGGGCAGCATCCAGTGTGTCCTGATGCTGCAAGTATGCTGCGGAATGGATTGGCGCAAGCTGCCTTTTGAGGTGCTGAAAATTCCTAAACACCGTCGCTGCAGCACATCTGACATCATTATGGGACCTATATAAGCGTCACAACTCCAACCTGAGCAGGAGCAGAACCTGTCGCATTCCACACCTGAAACTGGCCAACATGCCGGCTATTGCGCCGAGCGGCTTTTAGAAATACGGCAGTTATCACCCGAATGACAGCGAACACAATGACTGTCACGTAAGTCAGGAAAAACAATGAAAACCTCAGCTCCGCACACGAGCTCCGCACACGAAATGACTGCAACAAGCTCTTGTCAAGTTCACAAAGTTCACAACCGACGACAAACCAACGCCAAGCTGTCAGGCTCACCATGGTCTTGTGCTACTCTTCGGCCCTATGCCAAATAGTCTAGACCCACTGCGGCACTGGGAATAGGTTTCCAAGCCGTGTGCTTCTAGGTGCCTTAAGAAAGTTGTCAGCATCGAAAGTTTCTTCCAAAAAAGTTGAAGGTAGCCTGCAGGGTATTCCGGGAGTTGAAGACGCAACTCACACGGTATCTGGGATGCAATGCCAAGCTAAGTCTGCACACTGTTCAACCCAATACCGGCACCTAAAATCCCTCCCCTGTACAGTAATTCTGTTGGCGCGATCTAAACCTGTGCCCGACGGATTGGAGCTGCTTTCTCTGTGCATGGTGTGGGTGTGCGAGGGGGGGTCGTTTGGCAAATGCTCTGATGTGTTGGATGGTGACTGTGGCCGCGCCATCTTCTGCCACCGACGAGCTCGGTTACAGAACCTTAGAAACACCCGCAGGTGGAACAAAACTGTTGGAACTGTTGGGGAAAGTACCTGGAAGGTGGCTCAGCGCTGCCAGTTCATCCTGCAGAGGCGTGCCAAGCGGAAGGTATCCTTTTGCTGCCCCCCCCCCCCCTGATGCCTGGAGGGACAGGAGCCGGTCACAATGAGTAACGCACAGCTTTTCTGAAAGATTGCATGCGTTTGCCAACATGTCACTGCGTCCAGTTGGTCTGCTTCTGCTTCGGGATCATTCGCTTGAGTGACCAGTGCAAGTGGTCTTTCTGGTTGGGGATGCCTCCGTGATGCATGATCCAGCTCTGGCGGTTGAGCCAGAGAAACAGCACAGGGGGCACAAGGGTTGAACCGCTTGTGAGTGTGTCTTTGTGCGGCGTTTACTCAATCAAACATACTGTGCCGCTTTCCCAACCACTGCGTGTCCTGATTGTCACATGCAAGACAGATTATCGCAGCTGGCCACAAAATGCATAGTCTTCAGGCTTGGGGTACACCATCCCGCCCTCCTCTCAAAGTCAAAAGAAAGTGTGCTTAAACTAGCAGAGAAATGGCATCAGAGAACAAAAAGGTATAACCCGCCGTGCATAAGAGTTGCGTTAACTAGATCACGTTGTCTGAGCATGTGTTTCATCACGAAGAGAAGAAACAGCATTAATCCTACGACCCAAGTCTGGTCTAGGCCCAGAGATCTAAACAAAGTCAAGGTTTAGTCAATGATAGTGAATGTGTGGGAAGCGCCTGACTGTGTGGCAGCCGAGGGATGCTTGGACTGCAGATTGCAAACAAGCTCATACGAGTACCCGCCTGTGTGGGAAGCCCCTATTGTGAGTCTTCTCTTCAACACAGGGGTCCACCATGATTTGGCAATGCAAAGGGGCATGTAATGATTGTGTGATGCATGCACTGAGCAGGCAAGGCAACTGCCCGAAGAGCCCTCGCGACGTTGCGGATTCAAAGCAGGTACGTCACGAGATTCAATCTCATCTACGAGTCTAAACCTTTGGGACGTGGGATGGATGCCAGGTGGCGCATGGGACACCTTATTCAGCACCGGTCGAGTATTCGTTGGCCAGTTACCCGCGAAGGTAATCTCCTCAGCACGCAATTTTTGGCTACACCCTGTCTGCGTGAAAGTTGTTCACAGCAGTTGGGCGAGCGCAGCCGACGAGTCGACATTGAAGCTATAACTATGACCAATGAATATCGACAAACTAACTTTGATCAGAACAGCAAGCACGTTGCTGGAGACTAATGGCACAATTGCTAACCTCAACCTGCCTTCAACCAACTGGTAACAAGCTTGCATGCACTCAAGAACCGAAGTGACGATTTCAAACTTGCAACCTTTCTGGCTGCAAAGGCTCATACACCGTGTAGAAGGAACGGTACCTCAGCATCCATGTTGCGGGGCTTTGGGTCTTGCACCAAGGTATGGGATGATGATGCCTGAAACTGCGAGTACCGGCATTGCAGTTTCCGGATTTGCAGAGGTGGCAAAGTTTCGTCAAGCTTGATTTTTCGCGTGACATAACAGCGTCGGAGCATTGTTCACCACAGCAAGGCATCATCTGCTTCAGGTAGGTCTGGCTACTAGTAACTAATGACATGGCTAACAGGTTACAGGCGAGATGTGCCCAGCTCATACCCCTGGATTTCTGCAACATCGCACATGGGTCCGGGTCTTGATCTGCGGCTTGTCCGCCCATTGCGCGCATTATCCTGTAATAATTGTGTGCATGCAGCATGCCCTCGTACCTGTTACTACGAATATGCCCGACGTCTTACTCGTGTGCAGTTTGCAAGGTTGCAAGGTTGCAGGTATGGGTGTGGGCAAGTGCGGGCCCATGGACAACGAACAGTGCGAACGAGTTCACAAGCGAGGCGCGCACGCGTGGCAGGTCATAGAGGTCATGAAGGAGAAAGAGCTGATCTGTTGCAAGCCGCCTGTCTTCACATCCCTATACTCTATACACCCCCCTGCAAACCTACACACATCACGGAGCCCTGGGGCCAGCGGCATTGTGTCTTTTGGTTTCCTCTGCTCGTTGATTGCGTGCCATTGCCATCACTTTCAGATGAGTTTGCGCTGCTTTGATCTCGAATGGTTCACGACACTGGTCCTGGAAAGCAGCGTACACAATATGTGCAACAAGGCAGTGCTCATTGGTGCTGACGAGGAATGGTCCGAACTGCTAGCTGACAAGAAAGGTTCCGCATACTACCTGTTGAATCTGGCTGCCTCGAAAACGAACGAATGCAAGAATGCCAGAAATACAAATCCCACCCTCCTCGAAGATCCGAAGCGAAACGAAAGCAGTCCGAGCAACGCAGTCCCATAGTGGTACCAGATCCTTGGAGGCTGCTTTGAGTCAAGTCTACCCTGCACTCGACGTACTCGCTGGTAGCACAAATGCATGATCAGGTAGCCACATGGCACAGGCCTGGTGCCGACAGCTTGGGAAGGTTGCCTCCTGGGCCCGGCCTATCCCTCATCTCCCATTGTCAAGATGACTGCTTGGGAGATTTGAGACTTGTCTGAGAGTCTTGGTCAAGTCCGGGAGAAACAACAAGTTACAGTGCGCCACACCGCTATGAAGGAGCTCATGCTTGCGGTGCTGGATCCTGCATGCAAATTCTGAAGTCCGGGCTCCCGATGAATAATTGCTGGCTGAGGTTCCACACACGATCATCAAAGTCTGCGCTGCTG
Organism: Symbiodinium natans; assembly: GCA_905221605.1. Taxonomy (NCBI): domain Eukaryota; class Dinophyceae; order Suessiales; family Symbiodiniaceae; genus Symbiodinium; species Symbiodinium natans. The sequence goes on along the minus strand of CAJNDS010002076.1, from coordinate 159,531 downwards.
TTGATGAAAGGTTGCAGAAGGGTGCCTAGGATTCTCTGAACGTATGGTTCCTATGCGGATAGTGGCGTGCTACATTCAATTGAAAGTAAAGCTGATATTCCGCGGCGCCCATTACCAATGAACCAGCCGACATGAAGACGGTCAAGAGCACCATTGCCCAACAAAGGGACGGCAAGAAGGCATGGCCTGAAGCATCACTAATCCAAAAGCGCAGCTGCAGGGTTGTTTTTGTGGAGGGGATCCTCAGCAACACAAGTATTTCGCAGGAGGTGGTCAAGGCACAACCCCCTGCACAAACAAGCACGAACTTGAACAAAACCGGACTGACAGGACAAGTGGCAAGCGCGCAGAAGCAAGCGTATCCCACGGCACAAGCGGAATGCTCCTCAGGTGGCCAAACACAACAGACTCCAACGAATCATATCCCCTAAACGGATGAGCGTACCTTCAGGACACTATGTCTCCCCAATGTGGGGCGATTATGCCAACATGATGTGAAAAAGATGAATGAAAGAGCAAGGTTCTCAGCATTCTGACAGCTCTCAGAGCTGTAACAGCCTGGGCACTGGATTTAGCCCTTCTTGGACGTGCTGTAACACTGCAACATACTGCAACAGACGCAAGTACCAACTCGTCCCTTCGAGCCCAAGCCTGCAGGACATGCCATTCAATAGATCTTTCAGAAGTCTGCGTGGACCTGACCACCGTCGCATTGAAGTACAAGTTCACCAAGCCAACAGCCTGACTTCAAGTTGCACGACTTGACCGGGTGAATGCTCTAGCTGCTCTTGTGGCTTTATGAAGATTCATATGCGACAGAGGGTGGCCCTCCTTCCTGAACCTGGCCATAGTAGGAGATCTCTAGCGGCAGCCTAGTAAAAGGCCTAGTCTGAAGGTGTCACTGAAAAACTTTCCAAGAGCACATATCGAAAGGATCTTGTTGATTAAGTAAGCCAGGTGTCCACGAGAAAACTGTCGAAGGCGTTTGAAATCGATCGAAAGTATTCGCGTCGCTCGTCGGCCACCAATATGATCCACTCGATTAGAAAGAGAATGTCAAATATGGAGTCAGAGTATTGAAACAAATGCAAATAAGGTGTGAAATCTGCACCATCTTCCATACCAAGTGCCACAGCTGCAGATCGACCCTTGAGCTCGAGCTCCAGCAGTTGGCTCAAGGAGCTCAAGAACACGAGGACACCCGCAGCACTGTCTACGTAGGATCGAAGTGGGAACTTGGTCCAGGGCTGAGTCTCAGATGGGCTGGCAGAGGGCTCGATTCCAGATTTGAAGCAAGATTGCTCTGTCGGTACTGGGTTCACCCTTTCCGGAACGCTCCCGGAGGGGCTGGACTCCAAGGAGGCCAGCGATCTCCATTGTAAAGAACCGGTGCTGGACTCAACGCCAGGGGTCTCCTGCCTGCCAGACTCCACCATCATCGTGGACTCCATCGCATCGTCAAGGCCGTCAAGCGACACCCGCTGTCCTTAACTTTAGCCGCTGGCCCACGTCATTGTCACAACAAAACTATTGTCAACGTGCGCCTACCAAATCCCGTCGGACTCTGGCAAAGGCTGTAAGAACTCTCGAAATAGTTGCAGGAGCCCTTGGTATGGGCTCTTCATCTGAGCCCGGATTCTGAAGCTCTTGCACACTCTGTAGAAATCAAGGGCCCATACTTTATCTAGTACAGAAAGTCAGGGACCATGTAAACGGGGGCCAGGCAACCATAGAAAGGCCCTGCATCCCCAATCCTATGGCGGCCCAAGTGCCTTTTTGGCTGGGGGTTCCACGATGGCTTTGCTCTGCAATGGCAGGAAGCCGGGCACGCTCACCACGTTCGCCTGACGAGGGGCATCTCACACTCACAGCAACTGACAAGTGCAAGCTGCAAACCCAAGTATGAACGATACCAGCCAGCCTCCAAAGCTGACAACCGCATGCTTCACTCCAATGACCACCTCCGGAAGTGAGGATGTCACTTCGACTCCGCTCCAAAAAAAATCCTAAAGTCAAGCCGCATGTCTGCCAGATAGTGCAGCAACAGAATCAGCAAGAATATACCACACTGCATTGATCTAGTCTGGGAGCAGAAGCTTCCACGTCAAATACGTTGAACTGATTTTGTCCATTTGTTTGCTCAGAACCTCGGACGTCCCTGCTTAACCACTAGGACGAACAGCAGCTATATGCACAGGCGTAGTAGACTCGAGGAACCATGGTAGCTCATTTCAAAGGGCACAAACATTGTGTTTGATGCAAATGTCAGCTTCCCTGGTGCACCTCCAGCTCGGCTTGGTGTGTATCCAACAAAGTCGTCAGCTGCAAGCGCTGCCGCCGCACGAGATCGCTTAACGTCTCCATTGGAAAGTCTCAATGGTCTCGGGCGTTCGAAAAGGATTCGGACTAGGATTCAGGATTGTATTGCTTTATCAGGTGCTTTGGGGCCGCTCCCAAGGAAGACAAGTGCCTGATGATATCCATGATATTCCTGGCTATATTGACGATATTGCCCAGCACCAAGTCAGCCAGTGGGTGAAGATGGGTTTTTACATTTCGCGGCTTTGATGAAGCCCAACTTGAGACGATTGCAGCTGCAGTGCCAAGCAAGATTTCATCTTTTTGGACTTTCGATCAAATGCTAACAAAAGCACACCAAATACTCCGTGCGAGACATGTATGGATAGAAATTCGGTGCTAACATGGAGTCCGCGTCGGACTCAAGCGCAATGGTCTGTAAAGAGGGCCGAAGCACCACCAAGCTTGACATGCTGAACGCTTGGCAAAAGTCGAGACTGCTGCGTGGCAGATCGAGGACCCGTGATCGGAATCGACACCATCGGAATTATTAAAGGACTACCTTCATGGACCATCAAGGCACGGACCCGCAGGGCCACACCAGTGCCAGAGCACCACTTGCATTATTCGGCCAAAATCGTCAAAGTTCCCTTGGGGCAGCTCATTGCGGTTCTTTCAGAACACGAAGTGTTGTGACTCTGCCAAGTGGGTTTGAGTTAGCCAATCTGTTTTCTCGCCCCAATTCCCCGAAAGTCTACATTTATTTACCTTGGGGGGTTTAGACATGTCTTGATTCACTTCCCTGGAGCCTCGGTTGTCGGGGCTTGATCGGAAACCTGTCCTTCTTTTTTCACCCCAGTAGTCGATAGTAGTAATAACAATAATAATAGTAGTAATAATCGAAATAGTAATAGTAATAATAGTAATAGTAATAACAATAATTATAATAGCAATAGTGTAATAGTACTAGTAATAGTAGTAAAAGTAATAGTAATTTAAAATAAGAATAATGAAAATAATCATACTAATTGCAGTAGTAATAATAATAATAGTAATGGTAATATAGTAGAAATAGTAATAGTAGTAGCAGTAGCAGTAGCAGTAGCAGTAGCAGTAGCAGTAGCAGTAGCAGTAGCAGTAGCAGTAGTAGTAGTAGTAGTAGTAGTAGTAGTAGTAGTAGTAGTAGTAGTAGTAGTAGTAGTAGTAGTAGTAGCAGTAGTAGTAGTAGTAGTAATAGTAATCATAATAATGCGAATAGTAGCAATAATGATAATAATTGTAATAGCAGAAATAATAAAAATCATAGTAGTAGTAGTCACAACCGTAATATTGGTAATAATAGTACTAGTAGTACTAGTAGTACTAGTAGTACTAGTAGTACTAGTAGTAATAATTATGACAATAGAAATACTAAAACAAAAATAACGGGAATCATAATAGAAATAATAATAATCATAGAAATAATATAATAATAGTAATAGTAGTAATAATAATAGAAGTAATAATAATAATAATGGATATCATAGTAATCATAGTAATACAAGTAATAGTAGTAATCATAGTAATAATAGAAACAATAATAATAATAGTAATAATAATTATAGTAGTAAAAGTAATAATAGAAATAGTAGTACGCTGAAGTGGAGAAGCAGCTCCATGTGAACAGCTGAAGCGAGGAGCGCCTCCTTATTGTAGTGGGTCCCATGTGAGGATCCTCTTCCCTTTCTTAACCTCCAGGAGAAGAACCTGCTGGAACGACCCTCTAGCATTGCTGGGAATAAGGAATTGCCTCCAGTAAAGTCCAGCTATGAGCGCGTGGTCGGCGGCCATCCTTCTTCCTGCAGCTCTCCCATCCGCTTATCAGCTCTGCCGTCAACCTCCCCACTTCATCTTGCAAAGATTTCAGCATGCTCATCACGCCCCCATCTGCTGACCTCCTCCTAAAATCCTAAACCACATCCAACGGAACGTCTGAGGTATTTGCAAAATGAACGCGGAACTTCACGTTGTGGGGAATGCAGCAAAGGAGCTTCCTGCTCCATGGCTTGCACCTTCCCATTGCTGAGTCCACAAGTCTCAGCTCTCCCACGGAATCGGCTCCGATTGATTAAGGACTGGGTGTCGTTGCTGCGATGGATGTGTGAATCCAGTACCTTTTCCCTTGAAAGCGCAAGCCCTGTCCGTCCTAAACCAAGCACAAGCAGCACTCGTCATTTTTCTCAGTCTTGAGCCAAAGTTCACGAGCGCGCAAAACTACAAACGAATTCAGTCGTGAAACGAAAAGTGCTTCAGAACAGACTCACTGCACACTCACTCAAAGTGGAGTATTGGGCAAAAACACACTTGTATGATTTCTTAGTGAAATCATCGAGACGAAAATCACAGAAGATAAGATCAACACGATTCCCACTCACTCCGAAGCAAAATAGTTTACAAGCGGATCTAAAACATGACTAAACTCTTCCAACCCCGCATTCTTTCAGGGGGTAGGCGAGAGGGTTTCCACTGCTCTGTGAGGTGGAAGGAGTACCCACAAGAAGCAAACGCAGCCTGTTTCAGGGGGACAAACTAGCGGATGGCGGCACCTTCGAAGCACCAAGACAATTTTCGGAGCATTCGTAAAATTGCATTCAGAAGAGCATGTACTTTAGTTTCACGCTGCTGAGTGCTTCTTACAGGAAGGGATCTTGACGTCGGTATGTGGAGAGAAGCGGCTTGCGCCCTTCCAACCTGCCAATAGCGGCACATTAATATTACTGTCAGAAGATACATGTTCCACAAAGTGTCGACCTTGAATGGTAGAGGCATAACTGCACCAGCTGTCGTCCAGCATTTGACGCCACACCTTAGTGGGCACTGCCTCCGAACACCCACTGATCAGTTCCAAGATGTTGTGGGTACGGCTGTCAAGAACGGCTGGAAGCTGTGCGACGAGGGGGGGACTAGTGACTGTGGATATCGTTTCTTATGCGCCGCGATGGTGTATAAACACCAGCAATGAACGTATCAACAGTGAATCTGCAAAAAGGCAGGAAACCCTGCTTGGAACCCAGGCGGCGCATGTCAAGCAAGCTTGGTGAGTATAAGCCCTTCTTGACTTTCAACAAGGGGTTGGACAGGCAGAAAACGCCTCCGAAGCAGAACATCCGTGTGCTCTCCATCAATGTGGAGCGCAGCAGGCTGCCAACCGCACAACATGAGGAAAGGTGGGAACAGCAACTACCAGAAGGGGGTGTAGCTTGGCTGGGCCAAAATTTCCTTTAGAAACCTGGAGGGGTGGCACTTGGGCCACGTGATGCTTATGACCTTCTATGCTCCTTTTGGGAACTTGATGCACATGCTGGCCGATTGGCACACGGCAAACAACCTGCAACGTAAAACTTGAATGTTCGTGGGCGACGCTAATGGAGCTGTGTGAAGCTGTCAAACGCAGCACGCTGCAAACAAACAAAAAAAGCTTTCTGTTCGAAATCGCAGGACTTGGAGCCTGAAGAGCCTGAAAAAGGATGCTTGTCTCCGGTCACAAGCCCTTGCGTGTGCCCCCAGCCCCCAATAGCAATGTTGGATACCGAAGGTTGGTCTGACATAACTCATGTGTTGCAACATTACCATTGGGAATCTTAACTCTAACCCGGACCTGGGGTTGTTCAACCCCTCCCATCCTCTCTACTTGCTCTTAGACTCCGTTAACAAACGGGGAGGTGCGCTAACCCTTTTTGGAAGAATGCAAAACGACAAGAACAAGGCTGTGCTGCAGGTGCCTGACGATGCTGCAAGCATTAAGGGGAAATTTAAAATAAGAGAGAGAAGAAAGGAGAGACTGTGATTTTGAATATGTCATTCGCTGCTTTTGAAAAATACAAGAAACAGAAACTGAGAAACAAGGGGTCTACTTATCTTAACTTCCTCTTAGCTTTTCGAACATGAACAAAGAAACAAACCAAAAAGTGGAATTTAGATAATTTCCGCTCCTCTGATTTCGAAGAATGAACACAAGAAACAAAAACGATCGAGGGGACTTGCTCTCTACTTTTCTTCTTCTCTAATTCTCAAACAATATGAGCACAAATTAAGAAATGACAGAGGTGGAATACAGATGATTCTCTCTTCTGATTTTGAATTTTTTCTTCACTCGATTCTCTGCAAAACAAGAAAACAAAGAACCAGAAAACGTCAAGGGAATTTAGAATGATTTTCTGCTTCTTGACTTCTTCTTGGCTTTCGAACAAGTCCATAAGAAAGAAGCTAAGAAAACGGAAGTGGTGAAAGGGAACGTTCCGTGAAAAAACGAAGGTCCCTCTGGTACCTTTTTTCTTGAAAGCACGAACCCTGACCTCTCACACAAGTGCGGACAGCTCTCTCTTTTTCACAGTCAGAGCCACTTGAGCCAAAAGTCACGAAGTGCACAAACTAAACGAATTCTCTCTTGTGAGCTTAAACTCAGCTTCAGAACGAAGTTCCTACACACTGCACACTCACGTTAAATAGCGTATTGGGCAAAAACACACTCGTATGATTTCCTTGGAAATCAACGAGGCATAAACCATCGAGGATGGGATCACACGGATTCCCAGTCACTCCGAAGCAAAACAAACCTATACAAGCTGATCCAAAACATGACAAAAACATCAATGATCAGCCACAATCTTCCACCCCCCGCATTTTGCTGAGGGTTCATGTCAAAGATCTGAAGTCCAAGCCCAGCTCGGCACTTCAACACTAAGGGGATGCCCTGGCCACATTCCCTTGGTGCGTACTCGCCACCAAACGAAACAAACAACACACCAGTCGATCTCTGACATCAAACTTAAAACTCATGCAAGATCCCACCATCAGGCAGGTTGTCCTGGGTCCACATCACTGGTAACCCAAGAGTTCGTTGTCCAAACACGTGAAAAACGAATTAAACTTGCATCCACCTGCACTGGGGCAGGGTTGTCTTGGAACGAATCCAAGAGTTCGTGGTGACAAACACGTGAAAACGAATTAATGCAAGCTTCAGATGTTTCCCACTCAGCACTCGACCTTGTCGTGGTACTCCTCCTCAGTCTCGCATCTTCCAGGTCACCAAACTCACCAACTAGCATCGGCTAGCTGATCCTTCAAGAAAAGATTGGCTTCATAGTTTCGCTTCTTCCAGCGTACCATCAGCCAAAAACGTCTTCAGAGGTGGCAATCAGACGCCTTGCAGAAGGGGCTATAGAGTCCCTCGTTGAGTTTCATCATCATTTTGCCTCCTCTTTGCAAACTTCTCATGCACTGAAACAAGGGCTCACACTAACCAGAAAAATCGCGGGCGCTCCATGGCGGCAACGCGGCCATGGCTTCCAAAAAATGGCTGCGGGTTTCACTCACCCACCCAACCACTGAGATCACTTAGCATCTCAGTTCATTCTTCATCCTCTTCGCCCTTCTTCTCGCCAGCTCCAGTTGACTCCATCAACTTGGCGCGGCGCTCCTTGGCGGCTTCCTTCATCTCCGCCAACTCAGCCGTCCTCGTTTCCATCACCACATCCTGCGAAGATCGGCTAGGCTCAGCTGGCGTCTCCGCAGGCCTCTCAGTTGGCTGGTCTCCAACCTTTCTCTTCTTCTCTTCCAACATCAGCTCCAAATCGGCAACACTAAAGCTTGCCTTCACACGCTCAGCAATCTGCGCGATAGCTGCTGCATCCAACTCAGATGGTACAACTGACACAGGCGAGCGAACCGCTTCGCCTTCCAGCTTTGCTCTCTTAGCAGCTTCTTCCTCGGCAGCTGACAGGTCGGCGATGCGCTTGCGCTTTCGCTCAGCTTCCTCGAACTCTCGGTCTTGCTGTTCCGCTGCAGCCTTGAGGATCCGCTTCAGGTCCTTTTCCTCCTTCTCGAGTTTCCCAACATTCTCACCCATGATCCCAAAGGCTTGCTGCCACATGTCGGCAGGCAACGTCAAGTTGAACCTCACCACATAGTCGGTCGGCAAGTGCCACTTACACTTGCAGATCCACACAACACCGCTTCGAGTCTCACTCGCAACCACCTTCTTCCAGCTTGCCGCCCTCTGCGTGTCGGTGATCTCCTCTTTCTTTTTCTCCAGGTCCTCCAAGAATCCTGCAACAGACTCCATCACGGATCTGTAGTGGCTGTAGGCCACAAACGACCACTTGGGGACTGGTCTCTCCCTCAGCTCCGGCTCGTGAATCCGAAGTGTATCACACGACAACATCGAAATCACTCGCACTCGCTCCACCAGTTCCTTAAACACCAAGGATCCTTCCTTTGCACTTCTCTTCCAGCGCAACACCCATGGGGGATAATACGAGCTCTCAGCTTCATCCTCCATGATCCTCTCTGCTCCCAAAATGGGTAGCATGCACAACAGATCCACCATCCGCAAGACTCCGAGGTCCTGGTGCTCACCCAGAAGCAAAACAGGGATTATCCCTTTTCTCTTCAAGTACCTCACGAAGCTCAACATCGCCAGGCCACACGTTCCCGGCGGCACTTCCATGTACAGTCCTCCTTCATTCACTGCCATCTCCCAGATGATGGCCTTGCCACCAATCTGTCCACGGACATCCAAGATTCCGAAGATCTTCGTGGGTTTCTCCTGTAGCTCACACACCTCCTGGATGGGCTTCACCAGCTTCTCGTATGAGCTTTGATAGCGCAACATATCCTTGTCGGATAGCGTGCCTATCACGTCCTTGAGCTCTAGCTCATCCACTGGAGTTCCGCGCCGGCAGATACTCCATGACACATCACCGAACCACTTCGGCGGCTCTGGATCCGCCAGCTCCGGAAACACGTCGACCATCCGTTCAATCACCTTCGGCATGGCCTTGGGTTTCGGTGCAGCTTGGCCTGAGCCTCGGCTTTCACCTTTATCACCCCTTTTTCCAGCAGCTCGGCGCTCCTTCTCTGCCTCTCGGAGATGGAATGCATGGCTTGCATCCGTGCCAGAGACTGTCACAGTCTGTTTGCACTTTTCGCACTTGGGCTTGCCACTTTCATCCCAGCTCAACCCGGCAGCATGCTCGGATCTGAACAACCATTTGCAAACCTTACACCAAAAGGGGCTTTTCATCTCAGCACCCTGCTCACCCTTCCTGCTGTCTTCAGCTGCCATTTTCCTGTCCTTCACCAAAGGTACAGGCTCCAGGCTAGGGCTAGCTTCCGTGGTGCTTGAACCAAAGCTTTTGCGGGTGGACCATAAATCCATTTCTTGAACCTCAGGGGAAGAGTCTTCACGAAGGGTTTCGGGACTTCTAAGGTGGAAATTTTCAAAAACTTCACCACACTTTTTCACACTTTTCAACGATCCAACTTGCTCCACACTGCATCCAGTTGCCTCGGCACACTGGTATGCCTGAACTCCAACCCTTGGTCGGATTCCACAGATCCTCCACACCTGCTGCACATCTTCACCAGGGTATATACCCATAGCTTGCTGGTGCTGACAGAATGTCACTTGACTCAAGCACTTTGTAAGAACGTCAGCGATCATTCCCGCTGTCGGGCACCAAATGACCTTCAAGGTCTGAGCTTCCTGTATCCGCTCCTGAAGATAGCAGACAGCGATGTCTAAGTGGCGAACTCGCCTACTCAACCCACGGTTTAGCAAAACCGCTCTCGCTGAGGAACTGTCAGTGTGCAATCGGATCGTGACATCTGACTCGGCCAACTGACCGATCAAAGTCGCAAGTCCCTCACTCTCCTGTACCGCAGTCAAGATGGCTCTCAACTCGGCTTCACAAGAACTCAGCGATACACACCCTTGAACTCGAGAGATTCCCTTGATCAGGCATCCTCTATAAAAGATGGCTATGCCCGACACAGATCTTCGTCCTAACGACGCTTGGGGTGCCCAACTGGCATCCGCATACACTTCCAGCTGCGCCGGCCCACTGTCTGGTACATTCCCATCAGGGCCAAAGTACTGCCATGCATGGTATTGTCCCTTTAGGAACCTAATCACTTGTCGCAATGCTTGCTCAAAGCATGCTGTTGGCTTGGACTGTCCTTGCGAAAGAATGGACATCCACCTACTCAGGTCAGGTCTCGACTGACCCCACCATGCAATCCGGCCAAGTACTGCTCTGTACCTCGCAGCTGCAGTGTCACTCAACTCAGGATCCGAACCACTTGCTCTGCCCTTCTCGACCGTTTTCACGATGTCCGGAGGAGCAGTAACCACCTTCAGGTCCTTACAGAACTCTGTCTCGAACAGGGCATCTAAGTATGCCGGGGGCACTCGCATCCTGAGATGACTCCCTTGTCTCTCAATCTCTCGCCCCAAAAAGGTGATCTTTCCACCAGTGGAAGTGATTCGACCCGTTTCCTTGATCTTCAACTCTCCGTTCAGGGTGTCGGTCACCAACCGAATGGCATCTCTAGTGCCACACAGAATCAAATCGTCCACATAGCACAACATGAGGAATCTTTTCCCTCTCACAGTGCCCTCGAAGACGGAAGGTTCCGTTGGGCATTGCTTCAACCCAACTTTCTTCACAACTGTCGCCAGCTTCAAGTTCCAAGCTTTGGCGGCAACTCTCAAACCATTCATGGCTTGATCCAGAATCATAAACACCGGGACATAATAGTCCTTGCAGGCGGAAACATCCTTGGGCAATTGGATAATCGCCTTCGATCCTTTCGGAAGGGGGGAATGCAAGAATGCAGTGCTAACATCCAAAGTTGCGATATCCATAGCATCTACCGAAGCAATGGCCAAAAGCGTCCGTAACGCTTCTAAAGAAGGAGTCGTAGCACTCAGTCCTAAAGATGATGCTGTGCTCCCCTTTGCGATGTCTTGCACCACACACCGAGCTCTCACAGCTTCCTTGCCATTCACCACCTTTGGGCCTATGACCCATCGGGTTGGGATGATCTTTATCCCATGCTGACGAGCAAACTTCTGAGCCTCGTCTGCTCCAACCACTCTCCCTGCTTTGTGAGCAGTCATACTCTGCAGCTCAGTTCGCCGGCCTTCCACTGTTTTATCCACATCTAATGGACATCCATCTATCTCAGACAGAACACTCGTGGGTCTTGCCAGCCAAACTTGGGATCCACACACCTTCATGGACTCCGGGAAAGTGCTATTCTTGTTGAGCAGAATCGAATTGGTCACATGTACCAACTTCGGACTCTCGTCACTGCTTACCATTTTAATAGGACCTTGAGGCACATCGAGTCTTGGGTCTAAACAAATACGATTGATCAGCCGGGGAACTCGATTGGACTCATCTGGAACTGAGTTCACATCTGAAGTTAAACTCTCTAAACGCCGGGGAACTCGACTGGACTCATTTGGAACTGAATCCACATCCATTTGAGGTTTTTCTTCCTCCATTGGGATCGCTTCATCCTCAGCGGGAGTTTCTCCTTCGAAGTATCCAGGTTCCATTGCCTCATCTGGAATCCCTTGGTAAGGCAAACTTGGATCCTCAAAATCCTCCATGTCAACATCCACAACTTCTGTCGCAGGTGTTGGGACGCTTTGCCTCTCCTCCAACTTGGGATCTGGTCGACTCTCATAGGTGATCTTCGGGCGTTTCAGGAGTGAAGGCTCACTTCCAGACTCCATCACCCCCGCATCCTTTGAGCTTCTCTGGTCCATTTTTGGAGTTTCCTCTGTTGGTTCTTTCGATTCCAACCGTTGTCGTTGAGCTTTCAACCAATCATCATACCGTTTTCGGCATTCAGCATTGTGGTTGGCTTTTCCTCTTTTTGGACCACACGCAGGACAGTTCGCTGTGCCACCATGTTCCTTCACCCATGCAGCTGGAGGTCCAACTTTGCTCATGTCTGTGGTCGGTCCATCAGACACTCGGCCCTCAAAGGCCTTGTCCGCTTCACCTTCAATCCGATCGGGCACACCATCCTCTTTCTCCTTCAGAATCGGGGGAGCCAATGTATCCGATGGATCATGCTCCTTGAGCAAATGTTGACAATGCTCCAACCCAATCTTCAACGGAACGATGTGCTTGATGGACTTTGCTCGAAAGTGTTTTGGACAACCATCCACCATGGCACTCACAACATGAGTCAAGCCACCAACTTCAGGGTACACATAGGCTGCTTCCACAAACCGGGAGAGCGCCGTGGTTTTCATCGAATCCGGTAGCTCAGCCAGAACTGTAGCACCTATCAACGACGATCCACACTCATGGAGGGATCTCTGTAGTACCAACTCCTGGGGTGATTTCTTCCCATCAAAGGCAGCTGCATGGTGATTGTGCATTGCAGCACAGTAAATCAGACCAAACTCAAACGCTCGAGGACTTCTCTTCAAGTCAAAGCCCTGCGCTCGTAGATCCAACCTCACCGTGCTGAACAACTCCTTGAGTGTTCTCACTGCCCTTTCCACACCACCAACCGCTTCATGTCCCTGCGGAGGTGCTCTTTGGGTCACAATCCTAATCCCCAGATTGGCTCTCTTGATGAGGGCGCTCACCGCTGTCTCGCTGTCTGTCCTCAACAGTACAGCAGACCCTGCAATGTCCAGTCCGAAAGCATTCATCCAATAACGAATCCAGCTGGAGGTATTGTCAGCATTGGTCCCTACCAACAGACATCCAATCATTCTGGTTGACATTTCAGTCATGACCAGTACTTTCATGTTGGGAGCCGTCGGCTGGTCTTTCGCAAAAGTACCAGTTACCAGGTTGATGAAGCAGAAATCTGCTTGCAACGCCACGGGTCGGTCTTGAGCATCCTTGGTCCGACGATGCTGGGTTGTTCCTCTTGTCATCCGACAATGAGGACATTCGGACGAAAAAGGAATGTGGCCTCGCATCCGATGCAGCTCCATTTCTTCTTGCTTTTTCTTGGTCATTGACTGCACTGACTGCATCTGATCAACCTCCATCGGTCGTTGGCCATCATCCACATCCATGGGTCGAACCTCAGTTCTTCCAAAGGTTACTTTCTTTCGCTTTCCAGCATCACCTTGCAGGTAGATCCAAGGACATCCAGCCCAGGATACTCCATATCCCATGACTCCTTTCTTCTCGTGTCGCAGCGAAATCTCTCTTCGAGTGAACTTCACTTCCCAACCAGTATTCACCATCTGCTCGGTGCTCAAGATGTTGTGAGCCACATCTGCTACAACTCCAGTCACACACACCGATGTCAAACCAAGATACTGCTTTCCTTCATACATAGGCAGCAAGGCTCGGATGCGAACTCGCTCGAAGACATTCACCGGGGTATCGTTGGCTGCTGAGTACCTCTCATTAGGTCCCAACGCCTTCCGATCCAAGATCTGGAACTCATCCAAGTATCTTTTCGCAATCACAGTCACCGATGCTCCTGAGTCAATCAACCACCATTTGCTTGCATCATCCTTTTCCATGCTTTTGACTTGATTCATCGGAGGTTTCATCAAAGACCGAACTGACTTAGATGGCAACATCTGAGATAAATCGGTAGAGATCCGATGCTCCAACTCGGCAATCCGGACTCTCGTCTCAACTTCCCATGACCAATCTATCTCATCAGTACTCCGGGGAATCCACTCTTTTCTCACTTCATCGAGCAATTCTTCCAGAGGTTGCAACACAGATTCCACTCGGGCCTCTGACTCAGGTTCATTCCATTCACCTCCAGTTAGCTGGTAGTCACTCGACTCACCCTCTTGGGAGACTTCAGCAACTGTCTTCCCCTTTCCTTTGCCTTTTCCTTTGGGCTTTCCCTTTTCGGGCTTCTTCTTGGGATCTCCTTTTGCCTTGGCTTTCGCCTTAGCATTGGGGGAATTGGGCTTCTTGCCTGAATCTCCCTCCTTATACCAGCAATCGCGGGCATAATGTCCCTTTCCACCACACACATAGCACTCCACATCCTTCTTGTTCTGGCTTGAAGCTCGTTTGCCAGCACCTTTGCTTGATTCGCGCTTGCCTTTCTGTTCCTTTCCTTTGCCTTTTGGTTTTCCTTCGTTGCCCTTTCCCTCATTGGGATCTCGAAAAGGTTGAAGCTTCGTGCCAGGGGCTTCTGACCACACCCTTTGTTGCACCTCAAACTTCAGAGCAACTCTTTTCAGATCTTCAAACGATTCACTATCGCCATGCAACAAGCAATGGCTTCTACACCGATCTGGCAAACTGCGCAGCAAAACCATAACCGAATCCGCTTCTTGGATCTGCAAACCACCAGCATGCACATCGGGATCAAGACTATTGAGCAGCTTGGTGTACTTGTTCAACTCATGCTCAATCTTTCGAATGATCTCCGGAATACTGGGTGCTTTCACGGTTTGATTCACCAGCTGCGACCGAAAGAACAGGCATTCAGCTCGCGACTTCAGGCAAAACTCCTTCGCCAGCAATCTCAAAGCCACAAAACCAGATTGTTGATAAGTGCTCTCACTTTCAACATATGTCTGCAAAATCAGAGAACTCTTCTCATGATTTGCAAAAGTCTGTCGCAGGATGTGCATCAGCCTCGTCGACCTCTTCTGTTGCTCCACAGTAAGTCGATCCTGTTTCAGCCGAGACTCTTCTTGAGTCTTCACCGCATGCATGAGCTCATTGGGAAACACTTCTGAACCCAAACCAACCCAACTGGTCAGCTTCTCCATCCAGGTCAAGAATCCAAGAGCTTCAGAGATGCGATCCTTCCAAGACGAAAAGTCAATGGTCGGCAAACTGGGCAACCATTTGTCCGATCGAGCAAACACATCCCTTTCCCTTTCTTGCTCCAGAGGTGGAGGTCTCAGTGGGGGACTTGGGCTCGCCATCCGAAAAAGCTGGGTCCCCTTCGCAGGAGTACCCACTGGCGATGCACCTTGACATCCCGAAGAAGAACTGGGCATGTTCTCAGGAACACCATCCTGAGGTAAGGGGGGATTCACCTGTTGCTGTTGCTGTGGCTGCTGTTGCTGATGCTGCTGTATCATCCACTGCTGATGCTGCTGCTGTTGCTGCACCATGGACGAAGTCATCGTTTGCATAAACTGCTGTTGCTGCACAACCAGTTGCTGCATCATGCTTTCCAATTCTCGCACTTGTCTCGTCAACCCTTGCACGTCGGGTGATGTTTGTGATGGTGTCACCACAGGTTGAGGAGGTCCAGTGGATAGTCCTGGTGGTAACGAAGGACTTCCTACCGCTTGCTGAGGCAAACCAGGGGGAAACGAAGGGCCTCCCATTGTCTGTTGGGGTGCTCCAGTAGCTACCCCATGAGGGCTTCTGGCGGGAGTTCGACCTCTGGGCACTGGGCCATACACAGGTTGGCTTCCTTGTGCCAAACCTTGCACCCACAGTGGGTTGGGATTTCCCAAACCCGGAAAAGGGTCTACCCTTCGCCTTGTCTCAGCATCCATGATGGGCACAGAGCTTCCACGCTCTCGTCCACCTCTTGGACTCCTCACATGAGCTCCACTGGTATGTCGTGGGGGTGTATTCAACATAGTTCCTGAACTCAGGCTCCAGCCTGCAGTCTCTCCACAACGTCTTCTGGCGAAAATTCTCTCACCAACACCAGATGGTCCAGGCTCCTGAAGAACCTTAGTTCTACTCTACCAAGCACCGTATTCCTCCAAGATCGGTCACAACCAATCCAGTTCCAGACAAACCACCTTGCCCGGGCTCCAAAGTGCCTCAACAGCCGCTGAACCAACTGCTTCCAAGCCTGATGAGTCCGGATCCGCCTCCTCACAGGGTAGGCTTCCCGGTACTCACTTACACGGTCCGAGTACAAGAGATTCCGGTCCACTGGCAGTTGGGCTCCAAACCCAAACTTGCCTCCAGGCACTCACAGAGTCCTAACAGACAACCAAAGACCATACACGGGCTCGTACCACAAGGCACAAGCTCCGCTACCACGTGAAAAAACGAAGGTCCCTCTGGTACCTTTTCCCTTGAAAGCACGAACCCTGATCTCTCACACAAGCGCGGACAGCTCTCTCTTTTTCACAGTCAGAGCCACTTGAGCCAAAAGTCACGAAGTGCACAAACTAAACGAATTCTCTCTTGTGAGCTTAAACTCAGCTTCAGAACGAAGTTCCTACACACTGCACACTCACTTTAAATAGCGTATTGGGCAAAACACACTCGTATGATTTCCTTGGAAATCAACGAGGCATAAACCATCGAGGATGGGATCACACGGATTCCCAATCACTCCGAAGCAAAACAAACCTCTACAAGCTGATCCAAAACATGACAAAAACATCAATGATCAGCCACAATCTTCCACACGTTCCCAACTTTGAAGGTTAACAAAGAAAGAGAACCGCAGTTCTCAATCTTTCAAACAAGATTGTTTCGAAGTGATAGAACAGCTGAGGCTGGGAGACAAGACAAACAGTGCCAGGAAAGGTTCGCACTAATGCTTACGCGCAGCGTCGCCGTTGCTGGTGGCCTTAATAACTCTGAATCTTTTCTGCAAACCGATCACCAACCCACCAGGTGGGACAGCGCCAAAGTCATCGACTGGTTTACACCAGTCGACCTGCTTTGCTCCAGCATAGAGGCAGTCCTCTAACGTGCAGTGTCTGAAGACCACTTAAGACATCAAAGGTAGAACCAGTGTGTCAAGCCGCAGACCCGGCACCTGGCATCGGGTGCTTGGCGTGCGCAAGACCTTTGAGGGCGCCTTAGTGTCCGAAGCAGCATTAAGACGGACGGAATTGGACCTATGCACGGTTGGTAATGCAATTAGCTGTACAGGCATCTGCCACAGCTGGAAAAAGCCGTGGCCACCACCAAGTTGCTTGGAACCGGCTTTTCCATCAGCAAGGCTTCTTAAAAGTGACAGTTACTTGGCTAAAACGACACCCTTGACACGGAGCACACGTCCTGGCTTTCAGCGGCGCAAGTTGATATCTGTGACCCTTCTAGTTTCCCAGTTGACAGTGATATGCACTTGAGTTGTCTGCTATGAGTGTGAAGCACAGGCACGAGAACATGTCAGGCAGTGCAGATTTGTTTTGGCTTGGTAATCTTGGCCGGGCGCGGCGTCGCGCGCGGTTAACTTTAACCGCTCAAAACGCCGCGCCGCCCGCAGGGCGGCGCGGCGTCAGCCGCGCCGCTCGAGGCGCCGCGACCTTTTTTAAGGGGCCTCGCAGCAAGAGCGGTCCGCCGCTCGAGGCGTCACGTCTTCAAAGGAGGCGTACGCAGCCTAACAAACCGGCACCCACAGTCCGCAAGTGGAAATGCGGCCACCAACACGCCGCTCCAAGGCAGCAATTCCAGGCCACGCCGCTCGATGTGTTACACCCTTAAAGAAGCTGTCCCCTGGCCTAGCAAACCCACCCATCAAGCTGACAAGCCACCCAAAACTGTGTCTACGGAAACAGAAGGCAACACAAGACCAAACACTGCCAAACAACCACGTCAAAAACGAAGCCTTGATCTGAACCGACCTGACTTGGATTCCCCAGCCTCACCATGCACCGGAATCGACTCCAAAAACGCACAGCTCTTTTTGTACGCGCAAAACTCTGGCAAACTTCTAACAGCTTCTGCTTTCTGCTAGCTAGTTCAAGACTCTGATCCCTTTGTTGTCAAAAATAAGCTCTTCTTCTTCTTCGGGATCGAAAAGTTCGCTTTGAACGTCCTCGCCTTCCGAATACACTGGCTCGTGCTCTTCATCACAGGAAAGTGAAAGCGGCTGAGGCGATTCTTCTGCAGGAGGCACCAAAACAGCAGGAACCTCCTCTGCAGATTTCGTTTCAGGGGCAGTGGAAGGCTTTGCCTTTCCCTTTCCAAAACTAGCCAAGCTTGCCCACGTTACGGAGCCAACGGAAGCACGCTCAAGCTTGCGCATTTCCGCAAAGACTTGAAAAGCATCCGTAAAGGAAAACCAATGCAAAAACTGAAAGGTGCGCACTCGCTCATGAAGTTGTGTCTCCATTGCCTCAGCCGTAGCAGGAGAAGGCCCCGTGGTGTTGATGGGACGCTTGCCGACCTCTCTTCGAAAGGTTGCAAAGAACCCATCCAACTTTTGGGTGCCCCCAAAAAAATAAGTAAAAGGGTGGTTCTGGGGTTCAGGCCTCAGGCCTCTGGGGTCAACATCGCACCATCTTCATTATTCATCTCATATTTTCATACATCATTTTCATCATCATCTTCTTCTTCATTCTACATCATCATATCCACCTTATGCGTTTTATTGGGGTTGGTTCTGGGGTTTTATCATAGTCCTTTTACCCTAAAATTTCATCACATCTAGCCCTCTCATTCATTATTTTCATCATAATTTCAGGGATTATCATAATTCCTAGGTTTCTAGGGTGTTTGACCCTCTAGCGTTTTATCAAATATTCATAATAAATTCTATTATGAATGTTTGTTGGGGTTTTTGGTCTTGAAGTTTATATTTTTATTAATAGTGTTGCAGGATAATAATCAAGTTTAATATCATACTTTTCAAAATGTTTTCGTTTCATATATTTTAAAATCTTGTTTAAATCTCTTGTTACAGCTTCAAAGCTTATATTATGAATTCTGCAAGTGTATTTTGTGCTTTCGTCATTGTTATCTATAAAATCCCAGTAAAAGATTTGATACAAAATTCCATATCTTTTTCGTGATAGTCTTGTTAATAAGAAATTTTTTAAGTTATCGTATGGAGGAAAATTATATAACACCCTAAAAAAGAAATTGACCCTGTTAAGTTTTGATTTATGTGTTTCTGAAAACTGGATTTCTTTTGATAATTCGTTACATTTAGAGCATTGTTCATCATTGTATTTACAAATGTTCTTTATGATATTTCGTGGTAAGTCTAAATTATAAAGAAGTAAGTTCTTGTTATTGAATTTACAAAATTTACATTTACTAATGTTATTTTTTATTTTTTGTAAAGCTTCGTTTGCTGTGTTGTCCATTTCGGTTTCACTTACGGCATCTTCTTCTTTTGCATAAGGCATATGTTCCTACTATTACAAGGTCGTTTATCTTTAAGTCTATTTTTAATTATTATAATCATCAAATAAATCATTCAAATAATTTTTCAATTCATCAATCCCCAGTTTCGGGAAACTCACCTTGTAAATCCCCAGTTTCGGGAAACACTTTCCCCAGTTTCGGGAAACTCACCTTGTAAATCCCCAGTTTCGGGAAACACTTTCCCCAGTTTGGGTGAACTCATATTGCACCATTTCCCCGCGGATTTCGTGTAACGGTCTCGCGGATTTCGTGTAACGGTCTCGCGGATTTTGCGGGTCGGTCTCGCGGATTTTGCGGGTCGGTCTCGCGGATTTTGCAGGACTAGACCGCCTCCGATTATTTTTTTATTGTTTTTTCTTTATGTTTGTTATTTTTACCCCCTCGTGTAAAAAGCGCTCCTTTTTTCAATGATTTTATTTTTTGGGGATGGTTTAGTTATTTTGGTTAGCGACCGCGACCCCGCGACCCCTCGCGCCCCAGCGCCCCTACTTAAAGAGAAGGCACCTTAAAGGGTATGGCGCCAGACCCCAGAAATATAGGCTTAAAGGCTGAAGACATATATATTTATATGGAAGATACATTAAAAAAATCCGTTATGAAATATGTCTTATCTTCAGAAATAGGTAAGATTAAAGTTAATGATAAAGGAAAACCATTAAAGAAAGTTATTATAAACGGCAAAGAATTTCCATATAATCCCTCAAAACCTTTTACAGAGCGTTTAACAAAAAAACTTGATAGAATATCTAAAACTCCAGAATACAAACGCTTTAAAATATTAAACGACGCTTCTAAAAAAATTATGGTTCGTCAAGCATTAAAAAGTTATGCTATTAAAAATAAAGCATCAATAACAGATGAACAATCCGCTTTAAAATCTTATGCTAATTCTTATTCCATTACAAACATAAATCTTTCAGGTTTTAAAGGTTTATCATACCTTAAATATCAAAAAGAACGCTTAAACGGTTATCTTAAGAAACATAAGAGTATGAAAGTTTTAATAACAGTTGATTTAGTATTTGAAAAAGTTGATGAAGAAGAAGAAGAAAAACATTCCATCATAAGTAGAAGATACGATATTTTAAATGAAAAAGATTTAAACGATGCAATAAACAATATGGCAAGTGATATTGAAATAACAGTAGAAAATAAGAACTTAAATAAATCAGGATTAAAAATTAAAAAAGTGAGTAAAATAACAATACATTATGACAAGTATGACCCTACAAGGGCAGGCAAATTTATAGAACTACCAGAATGGATAGCAAAGAAAAAGGCATGTATTAATATTAAAAATGATGATGACTTTTGTTTAAAATATTGTATTTTGTGTAGGTTTTACGACATCTACAAAAAAGACCATCCAGAAAGACTTTTTCATTATGCAAAGCTATTAGATAATGAAAGTTTAATAAAATGGGATGGTGTTAATTTTCCAGCTTCAAATGAAGATATTCAACACTTTGAAGAAATTAACAACAATACAATTTCAGTAAATGTTTATACAGTTGATAATGATAACAACAAAATAAGAGTAGACAGAATAACAAAAATAGTTAAACCAAATTGTCACGTTAACCTATTAAGACTAAATAATGATGATGGCTCTAGTCATTATGTTTACATTAAAGACTATTCTCGTTTAATGGGTTCTCAAACAAACAAAAAAGCTAATAGAATGTTTCATTGTAGATTTTGTCAAAAAGGCTTTCAAAAAGAAACATTATTAACCGCTCATACATTAAAGGGTTGTATGGCTAATGAGGTTCAAGCCATTGAGATGCCTGAAGAAAAAGAAAAAATGTTTTTCCAAAAGCAATACAAAAAGTTGAGATGTCCTTATGTTATATATGGTGATTTTGAGTGTCTTACCACATTATCAAACGAGGGTTTAAAAGGTAGTTATCAAAATCATATCCCATCAGGTTTTATGTTAAATGTTGTTAATTCAATAACAAATGAAGTTAAACCATACATTTATAGGGGTGAGGATTGTATGGATAATTTTTGTAAAACGATGAATGAAATTAGAGAAGAAATATTTGATAAGATGAAAAATCCTAAACCAATGATTATAACACACGAACAAGAAAAAGAATTCCAAGAGTGTAAGAAATGCTTTATATGTGGTGGTTCATTTAATCATACTAAAGATAAAAAGAAAGTACGCGACCATTGTCATTTTACTGGATTATATCGTGGTTGTGCTCATAACAAGTGTAATTTAGATTATTGTTTCAAATTCTTTAAAATACCTATATTTTTTCATAACCTTAAAAATTATGATGCACACCTTATTATATCAAATCTTGATAAACTTAATACTAAAAAAGATGATGTAAGCGTAATAGCACAGAACAGCGAAAAGTTTGTTACCTTTTGTTTAAAACAGCTTGAATTCAAAGATAGTTTTAGTTTCTTATCATCATCTTTAGATAAGCTAGTTAAGTTAACTAAATATGAGAATAATAAGAAACGAGATAATTGGACAAACCATTTCACATACAGTAAAAATAGTGAATATGTTAAGGATGATTATGATTTAGACTTATTAACAGATAAGGGCATTTACCCATATGACTATATGAATGATTTTAGGAAATTCAATGAAACAGAACTACCACCTAAAAAGGAATTCTACAGTCAACTAGCTGAAGAAGATATAAAAGATGAAGATTATGAAAAGGCACAGCATATATGGAAACATTTTAACATTAAAAATCTAGGTGAGTATCACGACCTGTATCTTAAAACGGACGTTCTATTATTAACAGATGTTTTTGAAAATTTCAGAACAAAATGTTTAGAAGATTACGGTCTAGACCCTGCTCATTATTATACACTTCCTAATTTTGCTTGGGATGCGATGTTATTAAAGACTGGTGTCACTTTAGATTTAATATATGATGAAGAATTGTATAAAATGGTTGAGAAGGGATTGCGCGGTGGTATGTGTCAAGTTTCAAAGAGAAGGGCAGAAGCAAATAACAAATATATGAATGAAATGTATGATGAAAATAAACCGTCTTCTTATATAAATTATCTTGATGCTAATAATTTATATGGACTAGCAATGTGTCAAAAACTACCATACAAAGATATTAAATTTGTTGATAACTTTACAGAAGAACAACTTAACTCTTGGAATGATACTAATGTAGGTTTTATATTGGATGTTGATTTAGAGTATCCTAAAGAATTACACGATAAACATATTGACTATCCACTAGCACCTGAAATTATGAATGTTGAAGCTAGTATGTTAAGTGAAACACAAAAAGAAATATACAAAAAATACAATCACAATAAAGAGCCTAGAGATGAAAAAACAAACAAGTTAATATTAAATGTTTATGATAAACATAATTATATATTACACATTAAGATGTTAAAATATTATTTGAAACAAGGACTAAAACTAAAGAAGATAAACAGAGCCATAATGTTTAAACAAAAAGAATGGTTAAAACCGTGGATAGATTTTAACACAAATAAAAGAAAAGAAGCTACAAGTGATTTTGAAAAGGATATGTATAAATTAATGAATAACGCGGTGTATGGAAAAACGATGGAGAATGTAAGGGAACATATTAACTTTGAATTAGTTGATACACCAGAGCGTTTTCAAAAAGTGGTTAATGCACCTACTTATAAACACAGACACATCATTAACGAAAATCTAGTAGGAGTTGAAAAGTTAAAAGAAACAGTAAAACTTAACAAGCCTATATATGTAGGTATGAGTATATTAGATTTATCAAAGTTACATATGTATTCATTCTATTATGATGTCTTGAAAAAGAAGTATGAAGACAAGGTAAGGTTAATATACACAGATACAGATAGTTTTGTTACTCATATAGAAACTGAAGACATATATAATGATTTTAATGATATGAAAAAGCATATGGACTTTAGTGGTTATGATAAAGAACATAAATGTTATGATGCTACTAATAAGAAGGTGCTCGGAAAATTTAAAGATGAAGTAGACGGTAAAATAATAACCAACTTCATAGGATTAAAACCTAAATCATATGCATTCAAAATATACAAACAAGATAAGGAAGAAAAGAAATCAAAAGGAATAGTAAAGCATAAGGTAAAAAGAGAACTTAATTACAAAAAGTATTTAGAAACGCTTGAAGATAACAGATGTGATACAGTAAGCTTTAACAGCATAAGAAGTAAAAACCATCAAATATATTCAATAAATCAGGTAAAGATGGCATTATCAAGCTATGATAACAAAAGATATTATTTAGATAAGGTAAACAGTTTACCTTATGGGCACTATTCTATTTCATAGAATAGCGCGCTCCGATTGCTTTAGCAATCTAGGCAACATTATTCAATAGAATAGATTAATTTTATAATTCCTAAAATTATAAAATCAATCTTTTAATTGTTTTGATTTCATTTGTTTTTGTGCTCTACAGAACTTGCAAGAACGAGATTTACAGGAATTCTTATTTACTATAAACATATTGTTTGGAAAATAATTACCACAAGTTTTACACATTATAAATGTTTCTTCATCTTTGATATTTTTATTTAAATCTATTTCATTCTTCATTAGAACTATAATATACCTTATCTTTTTTGTTATATTTAATTTTATAATAATCTAATGTTGTTTGTTTAGGTTGTAATATTTCTTTGTTATTTAACTTTGTCAAATAAACATTTTTCTTATTCTCATATGTGGCTTCTTTGTCGGTGTTAGATTGCATATATCGCGGTTTAGTGTTCTTTTCTATGTTTTCAATTCTTTCATTCATTTCCTCTAGTAACTTCAATATTTCTAAAGTGTTGCCATAACATTTTTCATCAAATTCTTCGGTCTGACTCATATATGTATATTAAGAAAATAAGTTTTTAAATAAAAGTTTTTATAAAAAGTTTTATAGATATTATTAATCTACTTTAGAATTTATTGAATTAATAATATTTATATCTTTCTTAATCTCATCAATATCTGTTTCTAACTTCTCAATTCTTTCTTCTAATTCTTCAGGTGTTATTCTGTTATCTTTGTTATTCCATCCCGTGTCACATATTTCAACTGAACCAATTTGTTTATTTTCTTCAGGCTTAAAAATATCATCCGGTGATTGATGGCGACCATTCCCGCCAAATTTCATATTACGCTTGTCAACAACTGTCGTTGTTGTTGTCTTGTCATTTTCTGTTATGGTTTTAGTTTCCTTATGGTATAATTGCTTTTTGCATCTGCAAGGAATGCACGATATACCTCGTGTATTTATTCTAAAACCTTTTTCTTTATTACTGCCTTCTGTTGTATCGCTCATATTATTAACAATTAGATTAAATGGTTAATAATATGATTTTACAACTTGCGACGATAGGGGTTTCTTCTCCAAAACAAACTAATTCTCTAATTAACACTTGCTTATGAAGTGTAGAATTTGGGGGCTTTTTTATTGGCATTAATGCCCTGTACGCGTTAGCACGCGAGGCTCGTTGCTCTCGCGTCATCTAATTAATAGAAATTTATTTCTAAATGTTTATAATGATAACTCCTATAGTTAAACCTGTGAGTGTTAAAGAATATGATTTTAAACAATCTAAATATGAAATAGCACCACGACTACCATTTAGTCAAATAATTATTGGTCCTTCAGGAAGTGGTAAAGGTATATTACTACAATCAATGATATTAGATATTTATCGTGATGTCTTCGCTAGAATTTATATTTGGTCTCCTTCAATTTCAGTTGATAGCAATTGGACACCAGTTAAAAAATACATTCAAGATAATTTAAAGGTTGATTTAGAAAAGGAGAAATGTATGTTTGATGACTATGTCCCTTCAGAATTGGAAGCAGTGATAAAACGACAACATAAAGTAATAGAATATCAGAAAAAGAATGACCATAACAAATTACATTCAATATTAATAATTGTTGATGACTTCGCTGACAGTAAGGCCTTTTCAAGAAACTCACCGCTACTAAATCAATTGTATGTTAGAGGAAGACATAATGCAATTAATATTATAACAAGCACACAAAAATTTAATGCATTAAGTCCTATTATCCGTGTCAATAGTCGTCAGTTATTCTTTTTTAGGTTAAGAAACTACAAAGAAATAGAAACAATGGTGGAAGAATTAAGCGCGGTATTAATTAAGAAATCAAGTGTAGCGGATACTAAAAACTTACAAGAAGCAAAGAAACTATTATTAGAAGTTTATAATATAGCAACTGAAGAACCATACAGTTTTTTATTTATTAACTTAATGAAAGGCGATGTTAATGATATGTTTTATAAGCGATTTGATGCTAAATTGGAAATTGATTAATTTTACACTTAAAGACAAAAGACCTTTAAATATTAATGGAAACAGTTTATATTTCTGCTGGTATTTCTGCTGGAATGCTATATGGTTATATATGTGGGCAACAGATGTTAAAATATATTCAAAGAGATGGATGCACGATTGAAACTATTATTAATTGTGTTTTTACTCCGTTTATGCCTATTATAGCTCCATTATTATTGGGTGGTGATTATATATTTACATATGTAAAAAGAAGTATTTACGGTAGAGAAGATGAAGAAAGTCAAAATAATCAAACAAGGTTTGAAGGATTGCAAGAAAAAACGAATAATGAAGCTGATTAATAATATTATAACATCATAATATTATTAATTAAATAATTGAATAATTACATAAGTTAACTGGTGGCAACTTATAATATATTTTATCACTCTTCTTTTCTTTCACTTCTTTGATATCTCTTATCATTTCTTTCAATACTTTAATCTGTAGTTTATCAATATTACTTAAATCTAATTCCTCTTCATTAATATTATTTATTTGATTAATACAATCGTTCTCATTAACGCCTTTTGAGCTTTTACTTCCCATATATTATTATTTAGAAATTAAAATCTGTCAAACTCTTCAATATCATAATAAATCCCACCTTCATCGTGTAAGTCTTCATAAATCCAATAGTTGATACCGCCCTCTTTTAATCTATCATTCCACATTTCCTCTAAATCCATAACATATTTAAACTGATAATCGTCAATGTATTCAATAAATTTTCCATAATTTTCTTTTATTTCTTGTCTATTATTTTCCATTTGGTTTGGATTATGTGAATAATAATGTAAAAACTCTATAAATAATTGATTCATAAAATAATCAAAAATAGCTTTAATGGCAAATTTTTTATATTGGAATTCCAAGTTTAAATCATATTTCCATCTGTCCCCCTTATGTTTCTCACTTTCCCAATATATTATTGCTCTATAGAATATCATATATAATATATTATTTTTTAATTTTTACGATATTATTCTTTTAAATTTCTATTTTTTGCTTTTGGTTTAGCTTTTGCTTTTGGGCTTTCCTCACCTTTAAATTTCTTCATTTCCTTCTTTAAATCATCTATTTCATTTAATGCTTGTTGTAAAGCACTCCATAATATCGGTGTAGTAATTGTATAGTCAAACTTCAAATAGCCATCTGTTCCCTCTTTTACTAAATTTTGCCATTCATCCGGCATTTTTTTGGTTTCCATAAAATCATTAGCAATAAATCCACAGCAAGATTTACCTTGTAGTCTGTCATCAACAAAATGATATGTTTTTGGTTTAATATATTTTACTAGTTCCACTGCTTTTTTACTATTTAGTTCTTTAATATCCTTCTTTAATCTTTTATCAGATGAAGGAATTAACGACCCTGTATATGAAAGGTCGCCGTATACATCAACCCCTGTATTTGTTGCATCTAATCTTGATAAATTATTATTACTTAATCTAATAAATCCATCCGTATCGGGATTATTTATTAATACTCTTTGACTACCTGAAACATCAGTATGTGTTATTTCCAAATTCCCTAATAAATTTACTTTACCTTCCGTTAATTGTATTTCTGGTGTACTTCCTATCGTTCCGATAATAAAATTAATAGCTCTGTCTGTGTCTCCGTTTCTTATATCTAAATCATAATCGCTTCCATTTAATGTTTCCTTTATTGATGAGGAATGTTGAAAGAATAACTCACCCCATACATCTAAATCCGACTCTGCTGTCATTCTACCAATGCTATTAAAAGTTAAATTATTTGTCACGGCTCTGTTTAATGTTATTCCGTTAGTGTCTGTTAATTGTAGCGCTATTGTTGCTGTTGTCGGGTCAGTTGCTCTATTTGCTTGAAACGAAATATTTATTTCATTGTTTGTTATTAAATTTAATGAACTGCTGGCGTCGGCTCTTCTATATATTTTACTATTGTTCCATATTAATATTTCATTGTTAAAGGTTGTAGCACCGTTAAATCTTACCGTTGAACTAAAATTAGAATTGCCACCATTAACATTAAGAACATCAACAACTGCATTAGCTCCTATCCCTAATTTATTACATCTTACCGCGTTTGAGTTGTTCATATTCAAAAATAGCTGTTGGGATGTATCAGTAGCAGTATAAGCGTCAATACTAAAACCTCTAAATCTTATTTTCCCACTGTTGTTAGCAATCGCTACAACATTACTTGCGTCTGTTGTTGGCTTGTAAATCGTTAGTCCTGAATTATTAGAAATATTAAAATTATCAGTTTCATAAAATATGTTATTTTTAAAATATGTAGGTTTGAAAAGTGTTGTTCCTCCAGTTGTATTATTACATTCTATATATGTATTTGTGTCAGTATCGTCATTAGTTCCGTTAATTAATCTTATAGCACTCGCTGTTTCATTTATTGATAAATCCATTGATATATTAGATTTTGTAGCATTGGTATATCTTTCAATACTGGTATTGGAATTTGTTAGTTGAATATCACCATTTACTATAAAATTACTGGTTAAATTAATATCACCACCAACTGTTAAATTAGTGGTTAAATTAATATTACCAACTGATAAATCATTAGTTATATTAACATTTCCCGATGGGTTTAAATTTAAGTCTACAACGCTGTCGTCACTTGTGGCATTTGATATAATTTTGTTTCCTTTTAAAGTTATATAACTTGTTTGATTTCTGAATACTGCTACATTTCTGTCTGGTTCTGCTCCGAACTGATTACTGAAAAGCAAGCCCTCTAATGGTTCTACATTAATTGTTGAATTTTTTAATGTTAGTCCTAGATGTATAATAGTTGGTCTTGATAAATCTATTACCGGAAAGAAGCTAGCATTATCTGTGAATAATGATAAATCGGCTTTTAAATTAAGTTTGTTATCAATCTGTGTATCAGTGTATCCACCACCTCCTGAACCTGCTATTAATGTATCTATCTCGCCCTTGTTGTAAAAGTTAGTAGCTAGTAATGTGTTATTTTGATAATTAGTAGATAAATTTGTGTCTATTTGTGTTGATGTGTAATAATTAGTAAATGTAGCGTCTATTTCTGTTTTATTATAAAAATTGGTAGCTAGAACTGTGCTAGTTTGATAATTATTAGTTAAATCTGTGTTAATAGCAGTAATACTGTTAAAGTTTTGTAATTGTTTTGTATTTAAGATGGCTATTTCATCTGTGTTTGCAGTTATTTGAGCATTGTTTCCTACCTCATCCTTTTTAGCATATATTAGCGACAAATCAGTTCCACCTATTATAATATTGTCTGCTGTTAAAGTGTTTGTATTGTTTAGTGTCAAAGGCATCAGTTAATATTAATAAAATAGATAATTCTATTTTATTAATATTATTTCACTGTTTAATCGTAAACCGCGTAGCGCTTTATGATTAAATCTTTGATTTAATCGTAAACTTTCAAGCCGAGATCTTTAATTTCAAGTATCTGTTCTGAAAGCATTGTAATATAAATATTTTCTGGCATGTCAAGGGTTGGAATTGATGTTCCTACTGGTTTAATCTTGACTAACATCTGTTGTCCGGCTCTTGTGTTAATTCCTGTATAGCTACTATCGGGCACTTTTTCAAAAGAAAAGGCAAAGATAAATTGACGGTCTCTATAATGCCTAAAACTTACGCTCATTGAATGTTGATGAAACATAGGTAAATTAAGTGCCTTTCTTAAATGATAAAAGCATTCGGTCATTGAACGACATGGATATTCTGGATACAATTTAGAACCTAATTGAATTTGAAATTCTAAATCTTTATCTTCACTATAAATACCATCAACTGCTTCGTCAGATGTTTGCATCGGATGGTAAAATCTACAAAATTCTTTATCACAATATTCAAATCCTTCACTTGGGTCTCCTGATTTATAAAAAGTAATAAACGATGCTACTAATTTAGAAACAGAGCGAATAACTGGAATGCTTATATTATCTGTATTAGATATAGTTTGACTTTGTGTAATATATGTTGTATAAGTAATTGGTAATCCTTTTCCTTCTAGTAAATGTTTTACATATTCATTATTTAAATTATTGTCAAGGGTGCAGACATCACAAACAACTCTAGCATTATTTATTTCCCATTGAATACTGGTATTTCTAATATTTGCTCCCGCTTCTCCCGCGGGGTTTACATCATGAACAAAACGATTACCGACATCATCATTAAGTTGAAAATTTCTATAATCAATGATACAATCCGTAGCATTTGTTACTAGTTCCAATTCAATTGTTAAATTTCCCATGTATTTTAGTGGCAAATACTTAAACTGACTGAATAAACCACATAATGGTTTAAATCCAACTGTCATTTTATCCCTAAAACCTTGAAGGGTAAAACCGTTTACTTCATGTGATAGTTCTGTTCCAACTTTATTAACTAATGTTTTAACCTCATCGTCATAACGCTGTCCGCTTCCTTCATTTGCTTCATCTTTTCTTGCACCTTGAGACATCATTTTAGAGAACATATGATGAACACGGTTATAATTGTCAAAGTCTTCTACAACCTGATTTCCTGCTATAATTCTCATTCTTCTAAAGAAACAATAAGGAGGAGACAATGGACGGACTTTATTATCAAAAGCGCCAATATCAAGATTTTTTAATGTAAAGAAAATTCTGACGCTTTGAGGGTCTAACCAACTATTATCTTCTCCATTTAAACTAAATTTTAAAACACGGTTACCGCTATCACTTTTGTAAATATTACTTCCAGAAGGCCAAAAACTTACAGAACGACGGTCAGTAATATAACTTGAACCTTTGTTTAATTTAAATGACAGGTTGTCAATGAGGATATCTTCAGGACTAAAAGTTTCCATAATTATATATTCATTTATAGAAAAAAAAATAAATTATATTTGATTAAATATTTTTATATACTTAATCAAATATATTAAACTTAAATTTAATATTATTTTCATTATTTTTCTTTCCTTTCTTTGTGTTTATAGTCTCCTTCAATTGCATCTCCCCACCCTCATCAACTAATTTTCTTATTTCTTCATAACTATTATGTCTAAACTTTTTCTCCTTCGGTTGTTTCTCCAGCTTCTCGTAAGTTGTCGCTTTGTAACTGAACATTATTACTATGATTTAGATTATTTATTGCTTCTTGATGTTGTGTATAATAATTACTCCATTTCTCTTTGTTTCTCTCATAATATTCTTTATTTATTTGTTTTATCTTCTCTTTATTATTGGCTCGGTATTTCTTTGCTTTCATATTTATTGTAGGTTTATTTCTTTCATAATACAACTTGTTACCTTCACGCCTTTGCTCTTTGGTCTCGGCTTTATATTCTTGTAATGTCCTTCCAGAAACCACTTTATTGACACAGTCATTATTTTTAATATATTCACCTTCTCTTTTAAATAGTTCATCTTTTGTTTCACAACTAAAATATTCAACTAATTCTATTTTACAGTTTTCTATTCCAAAATCTTCAAATATACCATAACAACTAACTCTCGGTTGTCCTTCATTATTTAAATATAACTTATACTTGTATCTATGTTTTGCCATTCTTTTGCTCAAGCTTTCAATGGTGCTTCCAAAATATTGTTTGTTATAACCATTATCAACGATTTTATAAATTTTCCCGTTATTATATTTACTCATATCCCTATATATCTTTAATTGTCTTTCCTTTAACTAGGTTTCAAATTGTTCCATAAACTCTTCTCGTGTTATAGGTTCATTTCCGGCTTTGTTTTTAACATTTGCTATATCGGCGTATTCGTGGTTATAAAGTGGATTTATAGAACCTTTAGGAATAGTTATAGCTCCTTGGTCAAACATACTTACTACATCTTTAGAGCCTCGTATTCTTAAATTAGTTCCTGTATCTTCTGGACTTTGTCCTGAAACAAAAGGAGAACCATAACTCCTACTTCTAAAAATGTTACCATAATCGTTATTTATTTGTTGTCCTACCGCTGAACCTAAACTATGACTAATAATATCAGTAATTCCTGTAAGTTTTTTACCGTCAACTTCTATAGTTCCATCTTTAATAAATTTATCAACATCTTTGTATCTTTTCGTGTTTCTTGTTTGATAAAAAGGTAGCTTTAAATCATCATAAAAATCAATAGGGTCTTTTGTTCCTGCAATGTATAAAATAGAACCATTTTGATAAATCCTGTCTGGGCTTTCATATGCTAGTCTTAAACCTTGAGTATCAGTTAAAAATGTTTCAGTTCCTGCTAACTCTTCTCTAACCTCATCATTTATTTTATTTTTTGTATTAGGCGCTTCATATGGTATATCTTCATTTCTTCTTTTGTTCCTGTGCATTATAAAAAGGTTTATAAATTTATTTTTATCTTATTAATAATATAATGCTCAAGTTTAAAAAGGTATATATTGATAGTAGTTATAAAGTCAGTGGCACTTCATCCGATTTTGTAATAGACTTACCTGAAACGGTTCAATTAGAAGATAATATGCTATGTCAAATACACGAGGTAAGCATTCCTCATTCTTGGTATTCAATAAACAACACAAATAACAATTTGTATTTTAGACATCAAGTATTACCACCTGATATTCCATCTGGTGCAGTTTATCGTAAAATACCAATTCCTGAAGGTAATTATACAGCATCTGAATTAACAACTCAATTAGAAATACAATTAAATAATTTCTTTGATACAGTTGATAGGCCTAATACATATACAGTTAGATATAATGCAACAACTAACAAAATTAGAATTGCTGTTAATTATGCTACTGTTATTTTTGTTGTTTTAACTGATGGAGAAGTAGAACCTTTTGCTGGTTCATTTTTAGATGATGTTGATGTTAGTAATTTAAGTTCAATTAATCGTGTAATGGGTAATTTAACACCTGCCCCTGATGCTTATACAAATCTTGTTCCTTACATTACTAATTTTATTGATTTAGTCCCATTTAAGAATTTATATTTACAATGTAATGAAATTAGCAACTACAACCAATTAACAGTGGCAGGTAACTCATCAATAATAAAGAAGATAAATGTAACAGTTCCCTATCTTGGGGTTATTAATGATAATGAGTTAAGTAGTGTTGATTATATTGATGTGAGTAATAAAATTTTAAGAAGACTTAACTTTCGTCTTACAAATAATTTAAATCAGGTAGTAAATTTGAATAATGTTGACATCTCATTCACTTTAACCTTTTTTAGAGGTTAAAATGTATAAATAATTTTCTATATAGAAAATATGGAAACAGTTAATGAGGAGGTTGAGGAGGTTAAAAATGAAGAAGTTAATGAAGTAGTTAATACTGAAACTAATGAAGAAGCACGCCAAACTGGCCTGCTTGACCTGAAAGGTGAAGCACCTAAAGAGGAACAAAAGCAAGAAGAGGAAGTTAAAACTGAAGAAGTAGAAGAACAACCTAAAGCAAAAGCTAAACCAAAGAAACAAGCGAGAAGTGTTAAAGTTGTTGAACTAGTATCCTGTCCTGATTGTGATAAAAAGATGTTACCAAAATCATTAAGACACTCGCACCCGAGAAATTGTAAAGGTCAACCAACAGAAACAAGACCAATAAATAAACAACAAAATTCATATGGGAGTAAAATAAAAGAACAAATGAGAAAAGAAATTGAAGAGGAAATGAAAACAAAATATTCAAAACAAGGACAACCAAAACAAGAAGAAATAAAACAAGAAGCAGTAAAGTATGTTAGAATGGAAGAAGCGCCACCACAGCATGTACCGCTCGGTAGAGCGTTAGGGTCGCAGACCGTACCAACAGCTAGAGAACTATTAGCTTCATCTTATGCTGAAATAAGAAGAGCAAAACAACAGGAGAAGATGGAAAAGATAGCAAGGTTTAAAACGAGTATGTTTTAAAGCAAAATGTTATAAAGATAAAACAATAATAAGCAATATCTTACAAGATGTCTAGACAACCAAAAGACTACTCTCAAGGTAAAATTTACTGTATAAGAAATATTTTAAATGACGATATTTATATAGGAAGCACCTGTCAAAGTTTAAGTCAAAGAATGGCACAACATAGACGAAATCTAAAATGTGGAAATTTAGGTGGTATGAAACTTTATAATTTAATGATAGATTTAGGGGAAGAGAATTTTTATATTGAACTGATTGAAGAATACCAATGTGAAAACAAAGACCAATTAAGAAAGCGCGAAGGAGAGTTTATTAGAGAATATAAAGCAGGATTAAATAAATTAGTTGCTGGGAGAAAAAGTTTAGAATATTATCACGACAATAAAGAACATATTAAGGAGTGTAAAAAAGAATATAGGAAAGAAAATAAAGATAAAATTAAAGAATATGACCAAAAGCACTATTGTAAAAATGTAGAACAAATATTAGAAAGACAAAAAAGATATAGAGAAAATAACAAAGACAAAATAACAGGAATACTGAAAGCATATTATGAAAATAACAAAGAAGACGTTAAGCAAAAGCAGAAAGAACACTATGAACAAAATAAAGAAGCTATTTTACAAAGGAAAAGGGAATATAGAAACAATAACAAGGACGAAATTAATAGACGACGAAGAGAACGAAGACAAGAATTAAAACAATTGAAGGAAAATTAATTATATTTAATAATAAATATCTATTATTAAATATAATATGAGTATTTGGAAAAGTAAACCAGAGTTTAAAAGAATGCCACAGGTGCAACAATACTATGATTTAGAGGATAGTGTAGGAGTAGCAAGTAGGAAAAAAGCTATTGAAGATATGAAATTAAGAATAGAAGAAGCGGAAAACAGAGGTAAAAATATTGCAATGAGGAATGATTG
Source organism: Symbiodinium natans (assembly GCA_905221605.1). Classification (NCBI taxonomy): domain Eukaryota; class Dinophyceae; order Suessiales; family Symbiodiniaceae; genus Symbiodinium; species Symbiodinium natans. The sequence goes on along the minus strand of CAJNDS010002076.1, from coordinate 125,217 downwards.
GGTTCAACATCAAAAGAAATCATTATATCAGGGTCAGTTAGATGACATTAACAGACAGCTAGAGCGACCGATGATGCCAGTAAGAACAAAAGAAGAATTAGAGAAGAAACAAAAAGAGTTAAAGGATATTATGGCAAATTTAGTATAAGTTACATTTTAATATAATTAAATTAAAATCTAACTTCAAATATAATAATGATACAAACATTAAAATCTGAGTTAAAATTAAGACCTACTTATGATGAATTGGTGGGTATGATTGAAAGTCAAGGTGACCCGAACAGACCATCAATAGAACAAGTAATAGACAGGAAAGCAACAATCTTTAGGAATAACCAGTTTGGTAGTCAATTTGATAACATTGATTTTTTAGGATTGAAGAAACAAGAAGAAGACAGAGCAAAAGAAAATTTAAGACAAGCACAGTTAAAAAATGCAGGAATACAACAAGGAACATCAACGGGATTAATGGGAATTGATACAAGTGGTTATGTTACACCGGTAGAAGTTTATGAAGATGCAATGCTAAGACCAGAACCAACGCCACAAGAATTAGAACAAATAAGAGGTCAATTAATGGCATATGATGATTTAATGAGAATGGCAATGGAACAGGTAAGAACAAGAACACAAAGTGATTTAAGCGATGTTCATAGTCAATCTTTACCAGCAGGAGTTCCAGTTCATTCAATAGCAACAGATGAAGAAGATGATTTACCACCATTAGAACCTATTACAACTCAAAGTAATCAAGGTTATCCACCGTCATTACCGCCACCGCCTCAACAACCTATAACAGAAGAAGCTGATGATACAGAACAAATAATGAAAATCTTTGATGATATGAAGATACAACAATCTGTAAAGGCAGGTATTAAATATGACTTAAACAAAATGAATTTAAATGATTGGTCAACAATTGACCCAAGTATTATGAAAAGAGATACTTTAATGACTATTATTAAAATAGCTGATAAAATGGGTAAATTAAGTGACAAACAAAAAGAACAGTTTAATATAGTAGAAGAAAAGATAAAATCAACAAGTTCAGATACACCAGAATATAAACAAGCAATGGAAGAGGCAAAAGAACTATTTAGAAACGCTTTTCATAATGAAAATGATGAAAGCGATGAAGAATTAACAGCATTAGAACAAAAAGTAGTATTTACAAGTGGTTTTGACTCCGACAAAGTTATGGAAGATGATAGTATTAATTATAAAGGTTTAATGTTTCAGTTACATGTTAGAGATTTGTTAAATCCAGGAATAATAGAAATGTTAAACAAAACACCAACAGACCAGAAAAAGAAAAAGGTTTTAGTTACTCTTATAGAGGCCTTAAAAGAAAATGATGAATGGTATGCAGATTTTAATAGTGAAAAATTAAGTCGTAAAATTAAGGAATTCAAGAAAATAAGAAGACGAGTAAAATCAAAAGTTGTTGAACCTTCAGCATCATCAAGTGGAGGAGATGCAGTAGTCCCTTCACAACCATCATCATCATCAACACCTTTAAGAGACATAGCAGTAGCGGGTGCAAAAGCAGGAGTAGAAACACTAGCAAAAGCAGGAGCAACAGCACTAGCAAAATCATTTTTACCAGCATAAAATACAGGTAATAATATTAAGGACTAATATTATTAGCTGATAATTTATGTAATAGATTATCATGTATTTAATATATGCTACGATTAAGACCAACATTTGAACAAATTGAAAGGGAAGCAAGAACACACAGATTAAAAATATTACCAGAAAGACAAAAACGAACACAACAAGGTCTATTATTAGATGATGTTAATTTTGATGATTTTGATTTAGATAAGTATAATAGAAAAACATTACTAATAAATGATAACCCAAATAAAGGAACTCAAACAGATGTATTTAATGAAACACCGAGTATAACAGAAAGTGAAAGTATAAGAACAGCAGAAGAGGTTAAACAGATACAAACAAATGAAAGCGAAGAAAGTATGAAGAACGTTGAAAAACAACAAGAAAGGGAAAGAGAAAGAACACAAAATAAATCAGTAATGAGAAGAGTTTATGATGCTATGTTTGGAGACGATGAGTTTAAGGAAGAACACGACGAATTAAGAAATAGAAGGCAACAAATGGATAATGATGATGATTTACAACGAGAACCATCTCTAGAGAAACAACAGAGTGAACAGAGTGATAATAGTCTACCTATGAATGTTAAGAAAAGCTATGAGCCCTCTTCATCAAGTTCTAGAAGAAGTTCAAACAGAAGTGTATTAATGCCAGTTGAAGAAGAAGCATTAAGTGAATATGTTAATTCCTCTCCACCTGAAACAGTTCAAAGTTCAGTTACAAGTAATAGAACAATTGAATATGTTGATGATGCAAGCCCACCACAAAGTATTATTAGTTCTCGTAGAAGTCAAGAAACCATAGAATACATCAGGAGTAGAAGCAGTAGAAGAACAATAAGCAGTTAATTATTACTTTATGGAGGGTGCTAAAACGCCCCCTACTTAAAGAATAATTAACATTAAACAATAAGATGAACTCCTGCTTTGTGACGGAAAAAGGCGAAAAATTAAACATTGATGATGACCTTTTTGACGCGTTATGGAACTCGCTAGATGAAGATAATAGCGAAGAAATAGCAAAAGCAAAGAAGAAATCACTCAATGACAAGAACAATGAAAAAAATTAACAGAATGGATACTATAAAGAATATTTTAAAAATAATAGTCAGTGTTTTGTATGTGAGAGGTGTGGAAGAAAGATAAGTAGTAATACCATTAAATCTAGACATATGAACACGAAGAGATGTAAAGAAATATATCAGGAAAGGTTGGAAAAGGAAATGATGGATAAGATAGGAAGAAAAATATTGTTATGGAATTGATATTATTATCTAAAATATAATAATATTAATTCTTGTATTTGATATGCTTTTGTGATTGTATATGTCTATTCATCTTATGTTTAGGAACTATAGAACCACAGGAACATTCAATATGATTATTTAACGCACCGTTTTTGAACATTAAATATCTTTGATGAAGGTTTGATTTTTTATGGTCATTCATCCAATGACGAGAAATGAAAGCGCCACACTCACACTCAACAACTTCTGAAAATTTGTCTTTATTTTCAATGTAATATTTCTTTTTGTTTTCTGATATACTCTCTTTATGAGTTCTGTTGTAATTCTTGCAATACTCACGCCTATATTCTGCGTTATCTTGTAAATATTCTGTCCTCGTTCTACCTTCAATTCGTTTATTAACACATTCAGTAGCCTTTATTATTTCGCCTTCTCTTCTTCTTAACTCTTCTCTTGTATTACAGGGGTAATATTCAATAAGTTCTATTTTACAATTATCAACACCATATTCGTCAAACATATTATACAATGAATTTCTTGCTCTAGTTTCTGGACTTCTGTTATAACTTTTATAAAAATCACGGTGTCTTGTCATTCTTTTACATAGGCTTTCACAAGTTGAACCAATGTAGCATTTATTATAGCCAACATCAACAACTTTATAAACTGCTCCATTTCCATACCTATTTTCGTCCATTATTACCATAAACAAATAAACCTTTAGAGTGTTTTTATATAATATAATATATGAATAAAAACCAAGTTTTAAGCGACTTGTATTATGATATTCAAAGTGGTTTTGGTAGTGCAAAGAGTTTATATGACGATGCTATAAAAGCCGGATTAGTAGTAACCCTTAATGAAGTCAAAGAATGGTTGAAAAGTCAGTCAGTAAAACAGAGGAGTAATTATAAACAGTATAACAGTTATTCAGCACCTTTTGCCCGTTCTATTTATTCCGTTGATTTAATGAATATGATTAGTCTAATGAAAGATACTGATACTTTTAATAAAGATTATCCAACATATGGTTTTGTTTGTGTTGATAATTTGAGTAAAAAATGTCATGTCGTTCCTATGCATAATAAAGACGGTGGAACAGTATTAAATGCTTTAAAGGAATGTTTCAAAGTAATGGGTCATCCCCAGTCAGTTTATAGTGATGATGAAGGAGCGTTGAATGATAAAACATTACAAAAATATTTGAAAGATGAGGGCATAACACATAATACAACTTTAACACATGCAAATGTAGCTGAACGAATGATAAGAACCTTAAAGAAAATGATAGGTGATAGAGCGCTTGTTCATAAAGGAGCGTGGACAATAATGTTAAAACCTGTATTGGATAAATACAATAAACAAATGAAGCACAGCACGACGGGAATGACACCGAATGAAGCACATAAAGATGAGCATCATATAGAAGTAAAAGCTAATTCAGTAATGAAGGAAAAATATTTGAGAAATTATCCTAATATTAAAGAAGGAGACACTGTAAAGGTTTTTACAAAAAGTGGCGGTAATTATACCAGCAGAAAAGAAACAAGGAGCAAATGGAGCGAGAAAACATATGAAGTAAAAGAAGTTGAGAGAGACAAGCAGTTAAATAAATATTATGTTCTTGAAGGCTTACCTAAAAAATATATGAGACACGAATTATTGCTAGTAAATAAATAGACTTAAAGACAGAAAGCCCTAAAATAGTAGGAACTATGACCATCCTAGATTATAGCAAGTGCAAAGCGTGTAAGAAACTTAAAAATACAAAATCAATATTATTAAGTAAAATATTACCTGAAGTTTTAAGTGATAAAATCGTTTCATATGATTGTTGTAATTATTGTGGTGATATGAGAGCAAAAGAACAAGAAGATAAAACGACTGAACACTTGAGTAAGATTGAAAAGCAAATACAATATTTTAGAAGAACTAGATTTTCTGCGTTTAATGAATATGGTAGAAGCAAGAATAGAGAAATGAAAGCACTGATAAACATAATTGAAACAAGCAACAATCCTTTTAAGAATGTTTTAAAATCATATGTTAGGAACTGCTATAGAATATTATTATATGATTTCTGTAAGATTATTCATATGTTATATGATAAAGAATGGTTAAAAGAATATATAAGCACTTGCACAAACATACTTACAATAAAATATAGCTGGTATAGAAAAACATACCCTGATAAAATGCTGTTTAAATTATTAGTTTACGAATATTTAACCAATTTAATATTTCTTGATAAGAAGTATATTAATAATGATGAACTTAAAAATTATTTGAATGATGTGTTTGATGATTATAATAATTAGCCTTCAAGACCAAAAACCCAACAAACATTCATAATAAAAATTATTATGAATATTTGATAAAACGCTAGAGGGTCAAACACCCTAGAAACCTAGGAATTATGATAATCCCTGAAATTATGATGAAAATAATGAATGAGAGGGCTAGATGTGATGAAATTTTAGGGTAAAAGGACTTAAATTTAGGAAATTTATGATAAAACCCCAGAACCAACCCCAATAAAACGCATAAGGTGGATATGATGATGTAGAATGAAGAAGAAGATGATGATGAAAATGATGTATGAAAATATGAGATGAATAATGAAGATGGTGCGATGTTGACCCCAGAGGCCTGAGGCCTGAACCCCAGAACCACCCTTTTACTTATTTTTTCCCCCAACCCTGATCTCTTCCACCCATTGTCGCCCATCAAAGATCTTGAGCTTGAACTTTCGAGTGAACTCTGGGTGGGGCGGCTTGTGTCGGACGTTGCTGTGCGCCAGTTTCAAATGAGCAAAAGAAGGTCCTCCCAAGGCTCCATTGTACAAACATGGCAATGGCTCTTCAGAGTCCAGCTTCTTGTTCGCCTTTGCACTGTCTGTGTGACAGACACTGCCAACGGCGATTCGGCTGGCTCCTGCGGAATTCACGATCGTATCCTTCAGCTCCTGGATGCTCAAAGGGCCTCCTCCACCTTGTCCGGAAGCCGTCAACTTGTCCGGGAGCTTGTGAATGAAGACTTTCGCACTTCCTCTACGAACGATCGCAATGTAACGGAGCCATAGAACCTTAGTGTAAATTGAAGATATCGCAAGCAATACAAACACTTTAACAAACCCAGCAACCTTGTCGTCCAAGCCTTTGCTTCTAAAGCTGATCTCATCTAGCTCCACGTCCATCCCAGCACCACCCATCACAAGCTCTTCATTCATGCGGTCAATGATGGGCGTCAACCATTTGCGAAAATTCCCAAACAAGTCTCTGACAGTGCGGTGATCGACCCCCAGAATGAGACCAGCTTGATCCGGACTGACATTGATCGGGGACAAGAAGAGCCAAAGAGCACCAACCAAGGATCGAAGTGCCAATTTCTTGTTGAAGAGATCTGCGTCATGTGTCAATGCAGACTTTGAGCATCTGCAATTTTTTTTCTTGCACCTGTAAGAGGCATGGTCTCTCTTTCCTTCAATCCGCCAATTGGTCTCTTCGCACCATTCACACGGATCAAGTCGACCATCATGCATCAAGCCCAAGTCAACACACATCTCCAAGAGCTCAGCAGGAGTCGAACAAAGAATTCCGTCAAGTGAAAAGCGTGTCCACAAGGAAGATCTGGACAAATTTGCTTGGCGACCTCGTTTTCTTTCGGGACTCTCTTGACGAGGATCCGTGCACGGTCTTGATGGCAAGGATAAGCTGGATCCACGACTTTCAAAATGCTGCTGCACTCCTGCAGATCCCATGGTCACTTGTCTCCCAGCTTCCCACCGAGCGCTGATTGCAGTTCTTGCCATGATCCAACATTGCTGCAAATCAAAATGCATCAAATCAAAAGAAGCAAATGCTCAATCCGCTTTAATAGAGAAAAGGTCAGGCGATCTGAATTCTCATGTCAGTTAGAAAATGTAAAAAAAAAAATGGGCAGAGTTTCTGCATGCCCAACCTCCCTCCTCTTCAGAGTCATTTCCCTCCCTCCCTCACATTGGCCAAAAGAGGGCGATTTGGGCCTCCGCCCCGCCCCCTTCAGGCAATGTGAAGGACAGACACAGATTTTTCAATTTGAAAAAAAATAAGAAATTCTGATAAAAAACATTTAGACACAATTTGTTAATGCTTTTTCTGTCAGACAATGCAAATGAAATTTAAAAGAAGAAGTTTTGGACAAATTGAAATGGTAAAGAACATTTTCAAAAACAAAAAAACGTCTGGTGTCTAGAAGACAAAATCAAAAAACTTTGTTTTTTTGAAGTGATCGTTGATTGAACTTGTTTGAATTTAATCAGGTTTCTGTTATCGTGTTTGTTTTGTCTCTTGGTTTTGTTGTGTTATGAACATCGCTCTAAAGGTGTGTTTGAAGCGGCTAATTTGTAGATTTAAGAGACATCCTCTAAGGTTGTAGCAAGTGGAGCGGCTGTCAAGGTGGCACACCTTCTAACAGTGTAGCATTTGAAGTGTTTACCGTTTTCTGTTCGTTTTCTCAAAACTCGTTTGTCGGAACTCGTTTCCTGTTTGTGACCTGTGTTTGGTGACCAGAAGTGACTCAAGCCAGTTTAGGTCTGCACAGAGCTCAGCAGAGCACCTAAGAGGTGCTAGGAACCTCCCACAGTGTTTAGAAGTTGAAGTTCCATGGCTGAGTGTTTTCACCCAAAGTACCTTTGTTTTCCCATGTCTGGCAGACATGTTTGAAGCTGGAGAGCCGTGCTCGCATTGGCTTAAGACGAGCGAAGCTCGAGAAGCTGTGAACAGCGCAGTGAAAGAGTCCGCACTTCGTGCTGTGAGGGTTAAGTGTATTCGTGCTCCAGCATGGACACTGGTGAAGAACGTGTGCCTGGACGAGACCGTTCTCCGAGAGGCCACAGTGCAAGCAGCCTGAGTTCCACAGGGCTTTCTGGTGCAAGGTCACCAAGTGCCCGTGGGAGAAGAGAACGTGGAAGGTCTTTGCCAGCGCGACCAGCTTCAGTTCCACGCGGAGTAGACCCAAGGCAGTGGACAGCTACGACTGGAGCAGGCCATCAGCCACCAGTCGGGGCTGTGCCCTCGTTTGGACCTCAGTTCTACCCGATGGGAACACCCCCTCAGACAGCACCACAAGAACCCCTTCAAGTTCCGAAAATGCAGTTGCCCTTTGCACCTGGAGTAGCTCAACAGATGGAGTTCACGAGAGCAATGCTGCAAGCGCAGGACGAGCAGATCCGACAGCAGGCAGCTCAACTTCAACAGATGAGTGCCATGCTTACGCAAGCATTGCAGCTTGCAAGTGCGAATGCTGCCAATGCGCATATTGCAGCAGCTGCAGCTTCGTCGTCGACGAGTCCTACACCTGGAGGAGACCCCTCAGCAGCACCTGCGAATGCATCGACTCCTGTGGACATGGAAGTAGACTCTGGTGTACGAAACAAGAGAGCAGAGGGTTACATTCCACAGTTGCCTCAGCTGAACTATGCGTCTATGACGAGCAGACATGCTGAAATCCGAGTTTGGACAGCCTACAGAGACGAACTTACGAGTTGGCTTTGTTTGCTCGACGACCGCTACGCTACGGAATTGCAGGAAGCGATCAGTAGCAATGTGGAAGTCTTGCAAGTGAGGCTTGAAGCCGGGAAAGCAGCCCGGTCAACCAAACTTTGGTTTTTGCTTCGTCAGTCCATGAGCAAGTTCCAACGTGGGCAAGATTTGGTGCATCTCATCGAGGTGAAACAAATGGGAGCAAGTGCCGGATACGAACTCTGGCGCTCGTTGAACAACGAATTGTCAGTTCGCTCCAGAGTGGAGGGACAGGCCCTCCGCGAACAGGCGTTAGGCCTGGTGCCACCAAAGCATCTCAAGCGACCACTTGATGTCGCCAGGTGGTACACCACCGAGCTTCTCAAGTTCGAGGCGCAGGTGAAGCATCGCTTCCCGGAGTTGCTCATCGGAGAACAAGAGGGAGTCCTGTGCCTGATGAAGCACTTGGATTCTGAGACCAAGAGATATCTGCTCCTCCATCACTCAACAAAGAGCATGGGTGAGCTGATGACTGGTTTGCAGTTTTACGACGAGCAGCTTCGTGTGATGGACTTCCAGAGAGAAGGAGCATCCGGGTATGCGAATGCCTTCAAGGGTGGCAGAGGCGGAAAGGGCGACAGAGACAAGAGCAACAAAGGCCCCAAGGGCAACAAAGGCAACAAAGGCGAGAAAGGAGAAAAGGGACAGAAGGGTGGCAAAGCGAAAGGAAAGGACAAGAAAGGTGACCAAGGCGGAAAAGGAGACAGAGCTCGGAGCAAGAGCAGAGAAGCGAAGAAGACAGATGTCTGCCGGAACTGCGGGAAGACTGGACACTGGGCACGCGACTGCTGGGCACCTCCGAAGGACAAAGCCGCAGCGGCGACGAGCCAGGCCGTTACGACGCAGCCAGAGGCACCATCATCTTCATCGTCTACTTCGGCGAAAGCAGCAGCGCAGCCCACAACCAAGGGTAGTGGAAAAGCACAGTCATCAATCAAGACGTTTCTGGAGGGATATCACTTTGGTATGATGCTCACGAACCAAGTGGTTAGTTTTCCTTCAGATGATCGCATTTACTGGCTGATTGACTCTGGTAGTTCGTTCCACATCATCACGAGAGAGACGCTTGAGAGTGATCATGTGAAGGTCCTTGCATGGCTTGAAGGACGCCCGAAGTCGTATGCGGAGACTGCGACAGGAGATTCCGTTGAGATTGGCGGATCGACACATGTTTTGGTGGAAGTTTGCTTTGAAACCACCACATCAGCATCACTGAAGAGCAGTTCTGAGCATGAGGGTGACGCTGTGTACATGTGTAGGGCTAGGTTTGAAGCCGTCATTTCCGATCAGATCAAGCACAATTTGCTGAACATCAACTTGCTTTGTCAGAATGGAGGTTGGGAGCCAGCAATGTGCGGCCAGCAGGGCGTAATTACCGTCCGAAAGCACGGCGTAACGCTGAAACCAACCATGTTTGCTTCAGTTAGTTGGCTTGCGTCAGTTCGGAATGACCATCCTTTAGCGCTGAAACCGCAGGATTTGATCGCCAAAACGGAACAGTTTCGTCGAAGTCGGTCTCGCAAGTCGTCTTCGAGTCGTGATTTTCATCGTTCGACTTCGAATCGAGGTCATCGCAGCTCTGCGAGAGTGTGTGTTGAGCCCGAAAACCCCGAATTGCTGGATGTTTCATGTCTTGATGAGGTAGTTGATTGCGAGTTTCAGACGAGCCACGAACATGTTGACCTGGACCAAGGCGAAGCTAAGGACAGACATCGTTTCCGGCCCTGCGAGGGATCAACTTCAGTTTTTCAGTCATGTGGATACGCCAGTTGTTCGTGAGCTTGATAGGGATGAACGCTTGATTTTTAGTGAAGACAACAGCGTTATCTCATACAAGCAACAGGACAACAGCACCACACCAGCAGTCGAGCGGCTTGTATTTGAAAATGACAGCAGCGTTATCTCACACAAGCAACAGGACAACAGCACCACACCAGCAGTTGAGCGTCTTGTGCATGAGCATGGTAGGGAAACAGTTGTCTGTCGTGCTTGCTTGGAGGATTTCCCTGATGAGGTTGAGATTGGCAGCTTGGATTGCTCAAAGAGGCGAAGTTTTCCTAGAGTAGGACAGATAGGAGACCGCCGCTATGGATCCGAGTGCCACGATGCAACGAAGCATCCAAGAGTTGGAAGGCATGCGCCAGGGGGTGAGACGCAGGAGACTGATATTGTTGGAGGCCAACGCCGCGCAGCACGGCATAGAGCTTCCACAGGATCTCCGAGAGGAGCTCCAGGCAACGTATGCCGAGGCGGAGTCCACTGGAGGGGACGAGATGGATCTGGATTTGGATTCGGCAAGGGTGGACCCTTCGACCTCATCTCCTTCGATGGAGTACGTCATGGAAGAGACGGAAGCGGCGGAGGCACCGTCGTCCCACACTGGGGTGAGGGAATTCCAAACGGATCCTTCGATGTCAGAGGCTCCAGCCAAGGGACCCGCTATGGTGCAGATGAAGCCGACGCCAAAGATCAAATCCAAGGAAAAAGCCAAGGCCGTGAGACCGGTGCGGAACTTGCTGCCGGACCATGTGGATCAGTCGACCATGGGGGTCGATCCTCGGGAGCCCTCCGGCCCCCCGCCGGCATCGTCAGCGCCAGCACGGAGGGGAAAACGGCGCTGGGCGTCGGCAGGCTGGATGACGTGGGTTGCTCGTCGGTTCGGAGTGCTAAATCAGCATTCCGTTGAAGGTGCCACGTTGTATCTCGCCGCTCCATGACGGCTACAGGGGAAGGGACTGCGCAGCTTAGAGCCAAAAGAATAGCTGCCTTTTGCTATGTGCGCTGGAGGTCCAGGCTCTGCTACGGGATAGAATCACATTGGTAGCGCCGTCTGGCAGCGCCGTGCCAGAGGCAGCGATCATGTACTTCGATGACGACCTCTTGGACTTTGACCTTCATGAGGGCGCAGAGGGCATGAGCGCTGGCGCTGCACCTGGCGACTTTGGAGACGGCGATGCCGGCTCAGGCGCAGGTGCGAACTCCTTGTCTACGCTGCAGACGCTGAGTGCCTCTTCGAGAAGAAAGCGTGGCTCTCGTGGTGGTGTGCAGGCGCGGCAGTGTTCTGCTCGCGACAACTCTTCTACGGGAAAGCCGGCAGCGAGCAAGAGATGGCGATCTGGTGCAATTCCTGCACCCCCGGCGTTTGACGGTGACATCGAGAGTGACCCCTTTTGCTTTCGACACTACAGGCGTCGTTTGAGCCGCTGGGTGGAAATCACTCGTGAATACTTGCCAGCAAACGAACAAGCCCTACGAGCTCTCGAAGGTCTTCGTGGAGAGGCTGAGATCGAGATGGAAGAAGTTGACGACTCCAGGTACAACGTGGACAACGGCGTGGACATCCTCTTGGGTGACCTGGAGGCCAGCTTCGGTGCCAAGGAGCTGTTTCGCCAGGGCGGAGTCATCCGAGAGTTCGAAAGCTTGTCAAGGCTTCAGGGCGAGAGTGTGGCCTCCTTCATACGTCGTTTCCGCCTTTTGGAACGGCGTCTTCAAGAGGCTCATGTTCCTGCATACCCTGAAGCTGCTCGAGTCGTGAAATTGCTGGATGCTCTACGTCTGGACGAGCGGGCCACCTCACAGGTTCTACTTGCTGCAGGGAATCGTTATGAACTTCGCCCGGTGCTGGACGCCTTGAAGATTCAGTACCCTGCTGGAATGTCATTGACTGGCATCCCTCGTAGCCGCAGCGACCTACGTGGACTACGCGGGCGAGGCGGCCGTTCGACGTCTTCGTCTTCTACATCTTCGAACAGAACATCAAGGGCGCGAGGTACGACATCGAGACCCTGGCGACAATGGAACACGTCCTGGGAAGAAGGCGATGGCGAAGAGGATGAAGCTCCTTGGGAAGAGACTTGGGATGAAGCTGATTTCGGCGATGAGGGCCAGGACGGCAACCTCGCCGCGATCGATGAGGATGCTGAGTATGCCGAGGTCGACCCCGACGATGTCTTGCCGGAGCAGTATGAGTGGAACGAGAACCTCGGCGACTACCACATCGAGCATCATGTCGATGTTAATCGCGGTGGTGAGGACGAAGGCATCAGCGAGCTTGCTGCTGTGGCCCAAGCTCTGACGGTGACAAGCCAGAAGCTTGCAGGTCTGGTGCAGGCTCGTGGTTTCTACAACCCCGACTCCAAGGGCGGCAAGAGCAAAGGCAAGAACAGAAGCAAGGGCAAAGGCAAGAGCAAGGGCAAGGGCAAGTCTTCCGCCTTCCGTACCCCTGGCAAGTCTGCTGGCAAAGGATCGAAGTCTTCTCCAAAAGGGAAAGGCAAGGGCGATGCTGCTGTTCAGCAGCAGCGTTTGAAAGGCAGTCTGTGTTTGGGCTGTGGATCAGCAGATCACTGGCTTCGTGACTGTCCCACGTACAGTGTGCAGAATGCCCAGTTGGCCAGTGCCACGGTGGATGGACTTGTTCTCGACGCCGAAGGCGCGGTGTCCACCACATGGATGGTCGGTGTCACCGAGAGCGAGATGAACCCCGTCTGTGCTGAGAAAAATGTCTTTGAGCTCCCGTCCCTCGAAGAGTTTGAGGTCAAGCTCCACAAAGCTCCCAGCATCCTCTTGCAGTACTGTCAGGGTCAGAATTCCGCATACATGATAGCAGATACAGGATGTCAGCGACAGGTTGCAGGTGAAGCTTGGCATCACCAGAAGCAGTGCGAGATATCCCCGCTTCAACATCTTGAATATCCTGATAGCTGCAAATTCAGTTTCGGGCCTGGTGAAGCTTTACCGAGTCAGGGACGATTCCTTTACCCTGCGGCATTGGGCGGGCATCACTTGGTCTTGTGTGTCAGTTCAGTCAAGGCCCAAGCTCCCGCTCTCATGTCCCGTAAAGCCTTCGAAGCACTAGGAGCTGTCCCTGACGTGTACGCTGGCACCATTCACTTTCGAGCTTTGGCATGTACTACAAAGCTTTGGCTGTCTCCGTGTGGCCATCTTGCTGTGAGATTGGACGAATGGGGCCCCCAAACCTTTGACTGGCCCCCTCTTGAGGTGCCCGAGCACTTGCCCGACATCATCCATCCGTCGAGCTTTGAGAGTTCAAGCTCTTTGAAGGTCATCGACTGCCCGGCAAAGCCCATTCCTCATGCCACCGCCCCCGAAATGGCTGGTGCGTTGGCGACACGTGCTGAAGGGCCTCCTGACCTTCATCAACCATGTGAAGAATATGGTGTTGCTCTACTCGGCGACGACTCTGCGTCCGGCATTGAAGGACTCGGTGTTGCGCATCTTCGGCATCCCAAGCAGTGCAACCACCTTGCTGACGACCACGGCGGCACTAGCAGCCCAGGCATCACTGCAGGGAACCAAGTATCTTCGAAGCCCCGAGACGTGCAAGCATCAGTCCGGACTTCGAGCTTACGGAGCAGCAGGAGTTCGGGTGAGAATATGCGACTTGTGCGGGACGCGGTATGTGCTCAACCGGGCGGGCACAGCCATCTTGGCAACTCCAAAGGCATCTCCGTCGGCCAAGACACCGCTCAACCTGCCAGAGCACGTGCTGAACGACCTTCGAGGTCACAAGCAAGGACAACAAAGTTCAGCGGCAAGCACTCAGTCCCAAGGCTCCTTGCCGCGCTTCTCAACCTCCTCGCGGGGATTTGCGCCACGACCTCGACCTCAGGTACCACGGCGATCGAACTCCCCGGAGCTTTCCCAGGCTATGCCTCCCCGGGCGAAAGCTCAGCCGAAGACTCGCCCACAGCCTCCAGAGATCTCCCTCACACAGCAACGGAGGCAATGGCGTGGATCGGACAGCGACCGGATGAGCACGGGAACGGGCGTCTACAACTCGGACCTGGACTGGGCCGAAGCATACGTGCCGGATCCGGAGGACGAGGAGAATCAGTGGGAGGAACAGTGGGGCGAGGAGGACTGGTGTTAAACCGACAGGTTCCCATGTTCACTTGTGCTGTCCAACATGTCTTCATCCTCGCCGGCCCTTCCGACAGCTCCGAGGTGGGAGGGAGAGGCTAGAGCTTGACCAAAACTGCACGGGGTGCAGTGGAGGGCTACATTCAGGGCTGGGTCCTCATAGGGGTCTGTGGACAGACCATAGGGTTACTTAGGTCAGGGTGCCTCATTCGACATTGCTTAGGCCGACAGGACCGGGCTTAGGCATAGGGGTTTCTCATTGGTAGCGGAGCCCGGCCTGTCGCTAGCTAGGAGTTAGTGTAAACAGGGGGTTCCAGGGAGTTTTTGTTGATGGGAGTGGCGCGGCGCCATGGCGCAAGCTTCAGAAGGAACGGCTGAAGCAGCGGCAGGAGCCACCGGAGGTGTGAGCCATCTCCCGTGGCAGCAGGTCCCGAAGTTTACGCCAGGGGTGACAAGCGTGGACGAGTACTCTCAACGGCTTCGCTTTCTCAAAGAGTTGTGGCCAGCCGAGCATCTGTCGTTGTTGGCTCCCCGGGCAGCCCTCTTGGTGGAGGGGGCCGCCTTCCAAAAGGTGAGCCGGATCAAGCCCGAGCAGTTGCGAGGACCGGATGGTGTGAAGTACCTTGTGGAGTCGCTGGGCGGGTCTTGGGGAAAGACCACAGTGGAGGAGCGATACCACTTCTTTGAGCAGGCCATCTTTCAGACGCAACAGAAGGCGGACGAGAGTAACGATTCGTACATTGCCAGACACGACGCTTTCTTTGAGGAACTCTTGAGCCGTGGGGTGACCCTTGAAGAGATCCGCGCCTATGTTCTTCTCCGTCATTCCTTGTTGGCCCCGGAGGACAAGAAGCGTGTGATCGTGGAAGCCAAGGGCGACTTGAAGTACCAAGAAACGGTCCGAGCAGTGCGGCTCTTGGGGTCCAAGTTCTTCACAGACTTTCAGAACCGTAGTGGCCCGGGAAATGCCAAGGCAATGGATCGAAGCAAGGTCTACGACATCCACATGACGACAGACGACGACACCTTTGAGGAAGTGCACATGGCGATGGGACAGGACGAGGACCTCAGCGATGAGCTCATCCTGGCTCACTTCCTTGAGGCCAATGACGAGGACGCCATCTACATCACGGAGTTTGAAGATCAGATAGTGGAGGCGGTGCAGGAGAGTGAGTTGGCCCCAGTCTTTGCCTCGTACCAAGAAGCTCGTCAAAAGCTGCGGGACAAAGCAAAGTCCAGGGGGTTCTGGCCCATCAAGGGCAAGATGAAGGGGAAGGGCCAGTCCGGGAAGAGAGGCAAGGGTTATGGTTCCTGGGATGGGGGCCGTCGACGTTCCCTTGCAGATCGGATCGCCAACTCCAACTGCAAACAATGTGGGGCCAAAGGGCACTGGAAGCGGGAGTGCCCGAAGAACGACGCTAAGCCAGAGGCGACCTTGTTTGCCCAGATCCAGCCGACCGATCCCTTCCAATCGGAGGTTCTCCAGACCCTGCCAGACTCCGAGCCCTTCAACATCGATGAGGACGACAGCGCATGGACACAGAGAGGGGTTAGCACAGGGACAGGGAATACTGGAGTAATTCAGGACTTCGGGGAGACTTGCTTTATGGTTGCGCCAAAGGTGGGGCCTTCTTTGTCTCTCGAGTCTTGCCTTGCACGACGTTTGTTAATGATTCACAGGACATGTAGGACGCCAAGCTGTGCGCCGCCGGGTGCATCTTCTGAGGCGCAAGGGCCGGCCACCGCGCCGAAGCAGGCAGTTTTGAGACGCAGCAAGCCCAGTCCCATAATTCCTGAAGCAATTCTAGTAGCCACTGTAGGTACTGAGGGGGTGCTAGATACAGGGGCCAGTAGGACTGTGCTAGGAGACCAAAGGGTTCGAGAAGTGATAAGCGGTCTTGCTGCAGAGTGTCGCGGTCGAGTAAGGAAGATAGCTTCTGATGTCACCTTCCGTTTTGGAAACAGCGGGACACTCACGTCAAAATTTGCGCTGCTGCTGCCCACCTCAGAAGACACATGGGTCAGAGTTGAGGTGATCCCCGGAAACACTCCTTTGTTGATATCAAATCGTCTTCTCAGGGACCTAGACGCAGTTATTCATGTTAAAGAGGGGTATTTAATGCTGGGTGGTTCTAGGAGGGTAGACCTTAGATGGGATGAGCGAGGCCTATCCATAGTCAATCTGTCAGATCTCCTTCACGTCGGGGACAGGAAGGCTCCTGTCTACGTTGTTGACAGTCTGGGGGCGCACCCGCGTCCAGAAGCCTCCTCGGGAACACCAGCCAACAGTCCAGTCCCCAGTCCCCCAGAAGATGTTTCCGTTCCACCAGAATCAGCAAAGCAGCGTTTCCAGGAACCACAGAACACAACACGGCAGCCTGAGCTCAAGCAGACAGCACGAATCTTCGAATATCCTTCTCCTTCGCCGAGCGGCTTCCAACCGAGCGATGCCCACCTCAGTCAAGCAGTCCGTGAAGAAGCTCCAAGAGAAGATGCCCGAGGTCAATCTGGACGAACCTCTCTCCGCGGAGGAGGATGTGCACTTGGCCGAGGAACAGCTGACCATGGTAAAGTACTTGGAGGTGGAAGTTGTCCGCCCACCGGGGATTGCGAATCTTCGGGAATGGGGCCAAGTGGTGATCGCGGCTGGCAAGCACAAAGGAAAGAGTCACGAGAAAACGTTCGAGACCGACCTGTCCTACTCGATCCTCATGGCTCGGAAGTCTTCTCTCAGCAGCCCATGGGCACTGTCGTTCAAGAACTATGCCCTGATGCGACTGAAGCAGATGGCCAAGACGGAGCAGGCGAGGTCCACGACCAAGGCGGAGGCAAAGAACATCAAGTCCCAGGGTCCAGCCGTCATGGACGGAGAGGAGAGCGATGGGTGGAAGCTCTGCTCGCCGGATGCCACATCCCACACAGCTGCACCGAGCCGGGGCAGCAAGAGGAACAGTCCGCCGGGGGCAAGCTCGCAGATGCCCATTGCCATGTCGCCGGAGGAGATCATGACGCGCCGGGCCGTGCTCGAAAGAGAGCTGACGAGGCTTCGGGAGATCGAAGATGCCGACAAGGAGTGAGGGTTGATCCAAGCATGGAAACGGACGCAAGCAATCAAGGGAGGCATGGCAAGGTTCAACAAATGTGTGCACAAATAGACAAGTACATCCTGCAAATCGAAGAACAACTTGGTGATGCAGTGAGAAATTCGGTGTGCCAGTACCGTCTGCCCTCCCTTGATGTCATCGAAATCGGTAGTGGGGCCATTTGCGCAGCCGTTCAGAGATGTGGCGGGAGAGCTTTAACACTTTCTCCGGCAAAGCTTGGGAGCGCTCGGGGTATGTATGATCGCCTCTGGAAGCTGATCTCAATGTATGAGCCGACACATCTCTGGTTGGATTTGCAGCAGCCGTGGAACCACAAAACAGACAAGGGCAAAAAGACACCATGGCCAGGACAGTTTCTTCTTGACCTTTATCGCTACCAAACAGAACGAGGCAAGCACATACATTTCCTGTGTGGCCAGGGTTTCTTTGAGCAAATGGCACCTCAACTCCAAGAGGTTCAACAGGGCACTTTGCGAATGATTCATGAGCTGGAAGTGGGAGACACCCCGCCAGGAAACAACCATCTCCGCAAAGCCACCACACTGTACACCACGTCCAGACGACTGCAGCAAAGTGTCGACACTCGCTTTCAGACAGCGGGTCCAGATCCCAGTGGGCGAAGCAACCGCATGTTCCCACGAGAGAGGCGTCTTGCCAAACGGGTAGCCATGCACCTAGGTCAGGACTTAGGGTTTCCTCTGCCTTTAGAAGAGCTGTTGTTTAATGTTGAAAAGCGGGGAGTCTCTAACTCTGACATTACTGCCGCCCAGCAAGTTTTGAAGCGCCGAAGACTGTTTGGAAAACAGCCAGGGCCGACAATCTCTGGAAGCGAGGCTCCTAGGATAAGTTGGGATACAGTTTTTCGAGATGTTAACGCGAGGGTTCCGAAAGGGGGAAAGGTAGGGTTTTCAGAAGGGGACCCGGTAGTCCAACAAGTTCAAGCACTGCTTCCACAGATTGTTGTGCAACATGTCGTCTGCTGTCGAGGCACCAACCGGATACAGCCACCTTGTGTGGAGGGAATGCCGCGGGACATGCCTTTACGTCAGACGGTTGTGGTAAAAAGGGTTGGTGGTGAAATAGCTATGGATGGTGAGATAGAGGATTGGTCCCAGGTTCCACGATATAAACAGATGCGTAAAGGCATTCCTGCAAAACTCAGTCTCACAGCTTACGGCATGTCACCTGAAAGATTGCGGAGTTTCAGGGGTCTTCGAGCAGAAGAAGCCCGGAATCAGCAGATGCCCTTAAGAGTAGACCAAAATCCCGAAGCACCCCAAAACCCTGAAAATACCTCAACAACAACAGATGTGCCGACAACGCGCTCGGATGCTGAGGATGGACCGCTCATTCAGGGCTACCCTCCACGGTCGGTTCCTAGGCACGGGCCGGGGTACTTCGCTTTAGGGGAGTCCGAGAAGAGGGAGTTAGTTAGGCTCCATAACAATTTGGGTCATCCATGCACTGAGACGTTTGTCAGATTCCTGCAAGAACGAAAAGCCGAGCCTGCGCTCATCCAGGGTGCTCGCGACTACTCTTGCAGTACGTGCTTGGAAACGGTTCCCACCCAAAAGTTAGCTAGGCCGGCGACAATTCACACGCATCGAGATTTTAACGACACAATCGGTATGGATGTTGCGTACTGGACCAATAGCGGGGGGAAGAAGTTTCTGTTTACGCACATTGTCGATGAGGGCACACTGTTTCAACAAGCCAGTGGAGTAGGTAGGACGCCAGAAGAACAATGGGAGTTCCTATCGGATCATTGGTTTCAGTGGGCAGGGCCTTGTCAAACTTTGTATGTAGATCCAGCAGGGGAGTACAACAGTGATTACTGGCGTCTAAAGCTGCAAACTGTAGGTGTGTGCACCAATGTTTCTGCGGGAGAGGCTCATTGGCAACTCGGTAGGACGGAAGCTCATGGTAGGATACTGAAGAGCATGCTTTCTAAAATGGACCATGAAGAGCCCATCCTGAACGACGAAGGTTTTCGTCGGTGTCTGAGAGCGGCAGTGCAGGCTAAGAACAGCTTGAGTAGGGTCCGGGGCTTCACACCTGAACAGGCAGTCCTGGGTAAACTTTCGCGGCTGCCAGCCTCTCTGATTTCCGACAATAGTGCCACGTGCCATGCTTTAGCCGACAGTGATCTGCCAGAAGGAGTCTCCTTCAGGAGGGACCTGCAGCGCCGTGAACAGGCCAGAGTCGCATTCATACATGCAGACAACGACAACTCGTACCGTAGGGCTCTACTTCGTCGTTCGAGGCACCCCTGTGAAAGATATGAGCCGGGCGATTGGGTTCTGTACTGGCGCCGACATAAAGCCGGGAGTCGTGCGGAGCAAGGAAGGTGGTATGGGCCGGGTCAGGTAATTTGTGGGGATAGCAAGGTAGTGTGGGTGAGCCATTGTGGGCAATTGATCCGTGCAGCTCCTGAGCAGCTGCGATCCGCGTCCTTGAGAGAATGGCAAGGGGTGCTGGGAAAGACCAGCGCTGAGAGTTCACAAGGGGCAGTAGGTCAAGGGGTTAGAAGGGTGGTCGACCTTGCTGTTCTCGGAGGAACACCTAGCCGAGCAGAAGTGGAGAGCCAGGGAGAGGTTCCGCAGGATGTTCCCGAACCATTAGGACCCATAGCCCCAGAAGGAGTAGCTGGGATAGAGGCCGGGGGTACGGTTCCTGAAGTTCCTGAAGAAAATGCGGAGGGAGAACAGCCAGAGATGGAAGTCTCACCTGTGCCGTCGGTAGGTCTCGAGACAGATATGGTAGATGCTTCGAACATTCCTGTGCCTGAAGATGACGAAGACGACCTCTTGTTTGGAGACAGTGAGTGTTTTTTCGCACATCCCACACAGTCACAGGCATGGGAAATCAGTTTGCATGAAACGGAGGTGCCTTTCGAAAACCTCCCGACGCCGCAGCAAGCTTTGCATTTTGTAATGTTAGCCACCGAGGCACGCAAGAAACGAGTTGAAGTAAGATTGAGGGACTTGAACGAGGGTGAGAGGCAACAGTTCGTAGAAGCTAAGGGCAAGGAGATTCGAGCCTGGCTTGACCACAGGACTGTACGTAAAGTAGCTGCGGGAACCCTTGATGATAGTCAACTCATGCGTTGCCGCTGGCTTCTAACATGGAAAGGCCCCGAGAAGGATGGAGGGCCGAAACGGGCCAAAGCTAGGCTAGTGGTGCTTGGGTTTGAAGACCCAGACATTGCTGATATCCCTAATGACGCTCCTACTTTAGGTAAGGACGCCCGACAACTCATCCTTCAGAAGGTGGCCAGTAACCGTTGGAAACTGATCAACTTCGATGTGTCCACTGCTTTTCTGCAGGGGGAGGGGGATGGTAGAAAGCTAGGCATAAGACCACCTGAAGAGTTAAGAAGAGCCCTCAACATGCAGGCGCAGGAACAATGCCAGCTCGAAGGCGGCGCTTACGGCAGAATCGATGCTCCGTTTTTGTGGTTTCAGACATTTAAGAAGACACTTGAAGAGCTTGGTTTTGTGCAAAGCCCTTTCGATGCCTGTGCTTTCAGCCTCGTTTCACAAAGGGCCGATGGTAGTGCTCAGGTTCATGGTGTTCTGGGAATACACGTAGACGACGGGATTGGGGGAGGTGATGAGTATTTTCGGAGGGTCAGAGATCGGTTGCGGGGTATCTACAGCTTTGGGTCGTATGATGAGGGCGAGTTCACGTTCACCGGGATTCGTTTTCGCCAATGGGACGATGGGAGCATTGAAATGGACCAAGAGAGGTACATAGAGAAGATCGTGCCCATACATGTGTCCCGAGAGCGTAGAGTGAATCCCACCGCGATGTTGAACCCTGAAGAACTTAAAGAGCTGAGACGCCTCAACGGTAGCCTCCAGTATGCTGCAGTGCATTCTCGACCCGACCTAGCTGCAAAGGTAGGCTACTTACAGACAAGGGTCAACAAGGGCCAGGTTCAGCATCTTCTGGAAGCTAACCGTGTCCTTCAAGAGGCCAAAGCTCACCCAATCTCTTTGATGGTTGTGCCAATTCAAGAACAGCATGTTACGTTTTGCACCTTTTCGGATGCTTCCTTCGCCACGTCGAAAGACCATAACTCGTATCAGGGTACGCTGGTGGTGGCAACAGACTGGCGAATGCTAGCCAACCGCGAAGCTGTGATCATTCCTGTGGCCTGGTCCAGTAAGAAAATCTCCAGGGTAGTAAGAAGTACATTGAGTGCTGAGGTAGTTTCTCTCTGTGGGTCCGTAGACCGAATGTCCTGGATCAGGTTGTTCTGGGAATGGTTCAAGAATCCTGCTGTTGATATCGCACATCCGGAAGAAGTCCTTTCCCACGCGCCTCAAGCTTCGTTAGTCACCGACTGTAAGAGCGCTTACGATATAGCTACGAAAACTGCTGTACCTACGTGTTCTGAACTACGCACCCAGTTGGAATGCTTGTTGCTGAGGGAGAGACTTCAAGAAAATTGCAAGATGCGCTGGGTTCATTCAAAGGCCATGTTAGCGGACTGTTTGACCAAAGTGATGGATAGTTCCGAGTTAAGACGTCACCTACGGGAGGGTTACTATGCCTTATTCGACGAACAAAAGGTTCTTGAGAATAGAGCGGGGCAGAGACAGTCGCTGCAGTGGCTACGCCAGAACTCAACCGGAGTCTCACCGGAGCACAAGTGAAGAAACTTAAAAAGTTGGTTTTCGATGAGTGTTAAACCGACAGGTTCCCATGTTCACTTGTGCTGTCCAACATGTCTTCATCCTCGCCGGCCCTTCCGACAGCTCCGAGGTGGGAGGGAGAGGCTAGAGCTTGACCAAAACTGCACGGGGTGCAGTGGAGGGCTACATTCAGGGCTGGGTCCTCATAGGGGTCTGTGGACAGACCATAGGGTTACTTAGGTCAGGGTGCCTCATTCGACATTGCTTAGGCCGACAGGACCGGGCTTAGGCATAGGGGTTTCACAGACTGGGACTTCAACCTCGACCAGATGGAGGGCTCGGAGGACTCCCAGCTCGACCCGAACCACTTGCGCCCCGATCTGCCGGAGGAAGAAGAGGAGCTCTGAGCGCCTTGCGAGCTCCTGTCTTACTGTCCGGCTCTGCGGACCAGCCTCTGCATCTTGAAGACAGAGGCGCCTTCAAGCCCAAAGCTGGACTTCTGAAACGTGTTCATGGCAATGAGAGCGCAGTGCTCCGCATGTGGAACACGGAGGCGCGGATTTATTTGAGTCGAACAGAACAAGCTCGAAAAGCCCGGGTCTACAAGGTCGACGTCATTGAGGTGTATGGCGGTCACGCAGAGATCACCCGTGAAGCCCTACGAGTTGGTCTCCGAGCCCTACAGCCTGTCGACGACGTCTACGGCATCCACCTACGCACCAAGGCCTCCTACGAACAACTGCGACTGCTCATCAAGAAGCACAAGCCATTCCTCGTGATCTATGAGATTGAGTGCAAGTTGTGGTCCAACATCCAGTACCTGAACTACGACGTTGAGACGTTGAAGCAACTTCGTCGCGCTCAGGATCTCGCGATCTCCGAGATGGTCAAGACGATCATGGAAGCGCACCAGGAGTACGGCGGCCACTTCCTCATTGAGAACCCGGCCCACACGGACTTCTGGAAACATCCACGACTACAACCACTTCTGCGTGTGGGCGAGCTGCGAGTCGGCCATATGTGCAGGTTCGGCCTCAAGGACAAGAGCGATACGCTGCTCAAGAAGCCGACTGGTTGGCTCTCGGATCTACCACGACTGCTCGACCAGCTGGCTTTGCAGTGTCCTGGTCTTGATCAGCACGAACATGGACAAATACTTGGCGGTGACTCCGCTGCTTCACAAGTCTACACACCGCAGCTCGCGAAGGCCGTCGTCCGGGGTCTGTGTGACTCCTTGCAAGAAGCCGGAGATGAACGTTTTGCTGTGCCAGAACCCGAAAGTACTGCGTGGATCTCACATGAATGCTCGGCTTCTTCTCTTGAGTGGTTGCCCCCAGGCGAGCTTGTGAGCGACTTCACGGTGTATTTTGCTGATGTGAATCGACATGAGTCATCATGGATGCCGCTCCTGCGCGAGGCTGAGGAACAGCTACGCAACAAGGTGCGGCCAGACAAGGTCATGCCCATCAGCACACCCTTTGGTGAGCAACTCAAGGCGCTGGTTCCATGGCAGGTGCATCGCATTCAGATATGTCGGACACCCATGCAGCGACGCTTACCACTGGAAGTTCTTCAAGGTGGTGCGACACACCGTGGAGCTGTGCTGTGGCTGAGCGATGGCTCTGTCTCCATCGAGGCAGAAGAGGTCCGCCAGGTGTTATCCCAGTCGGCCAACAAGTTTGCATCGCCAGTGCGGATGGCCATCTTCTTCTTCGGCGTGGCCCCCGCGAGCAGTCTCAACCCGACCGAGGACACCAAGCCTGAAGCAGCTGTTGCCACGAAACCGCAAACCGAGATCGAGGAGAACGATATGCTCAAGCCCCATCAACCAGGTTTCCGGGACATCTCGTTCCCTGGTCTTCAGGCGGCGCCGAAATGGTTGCTTCAAGTGATGAGGCGGCTTCACACTAATCTTGGCCACCCTTCCACGGCTACAATGGTGAGGCAGTTGACCTCAGCCGGTGCTTCTGATGTTGCAATTCAAGCAGCCAGGCATCTTCGATGCGAAGTGTGCTTGAGGGTTCAGCCTCCCAGGGAGCCTCGTCCAGCTAAGCCGACCTTGCCTCGACGATTCAATGACAGGCTCGACTTGGATGTGTTGTGGTTAAAGGATATCCGTGGCAAGACGCATGGCTACCTGTCACAGGTGGACGACGCCACGTGTTACCACGTGCTCAACTACCTCCACAATCGCAGCGAAGAAGAGGTCATGAAGCTGCTCATCAACGGATGGTTTGCTTTCTTCGGACCGCCAGACGAGATGCTCTTAGATTCCGATGGCAGTTTCCGTGGATATCGTTTCGAAACCTTGCAAGCCCAATGCGCTGTGAAGGTACGCTATGCCCCTGCTGATGCGCATTACCAGATGGGACGTGCCGAGCGGCATGGCCAAGCTATCAAGTACATTGTGCAGAGGCTAGTTTCCCAGTTCGCCCCCGTGGGTGCCCAGGAACTCAATATGCTGGTGACCCTGGCTGCTGCCGCCAAGAACAACTTGATGCGACGGGCAGGCTCTTCGCCGGCCCAATGGGTGTACGGTCGCAACCACAAAATCCCTGGTGCGCTCTTGTCATCTGGTGGAAATGTGGAGTCGTGCCAGCTACACACGGACTCCGAGCGTCTTCGCCACATCGAGCAGGTGCGGACCCAGTCCATGATGCTGTACCATCAGTTCGAGTCCGACAACGCCCTCCGCACTGCTCTTCTTCGTAAGCCTCGACCCGCTCGTGGTCCTTTCGAGATAGGGCAGAAGATCGCGTACTACCGCTTGCGTAACTCTGCTGATGGTGAGGGCACGTTGGAAGGCTACCGCCAGGGCGTCGTGGTGGCAATTGATGGCAGTACTTTATGGATTCGCAACACCCGCGGTCGCCTCATCTCTGCCAGCAAGGAACAGGTTCGTTCTGTGGGCGGCGAGGAGGAGTGGTGGACTCCCAGTCCTGAGGACTTACGCCTCTTGAAAAATGCTGACCAGGACTTGTCTGACAAGCACTCCGCCTCGGCCGCTGCTGGGCCTACTCTCGGGCCTTCGACTTCGACTTTGGCTTTCCGCGTTCCGGAGGGTGCGGTGCCTTCGGAATTGTCTGACTTGCAGGCGGTGGACGACCTGCAGCTGGCGTTAAATGAGCCGGCACCTTTGCCGGCGTTAGACGGCGCTGGTCGGCCTCTTCTTGATGCTTCTGGACGTCCGACTCCTTCGACCCCGGCTCCTCCGATGTTGGCGCCGCTACAGATGGTTCCTGCCACTCCCAAGGCCCCGCAGACACAAAGGTCAGCGCCTGGTACGCCTAGGCCTCGCAGTCGACCTAGAAGCAGGACGCCGTCGAGAGTGCTGGACGCGGTGCCCGAGACTCAGGCCTTGGCACCTCCAGAACAAACGGCGTCACCCTCAGAACCAAAACCACTGTCTTCAGCAGAACAGAGGGCATCACCTTCAGAACCACAACCGCTGTCGTCACAACCGAGGGCATCACCTTCAGAACCACAGCCGCTTACTTCAGAACAGAGGGCATCTTCTTCAGAACCACGCCATTCCGCGACTGAGCTCAGGACACAGTCTGGTGCCTCTGCATCAGCTTCACGACAGGTGTCACAGGACTCTTCTTTCCCACGACACACCTCTCAAGGCACATCAGATCTTCAGCGTGGTCTTGAACAGCTTATGGAGCAGGTGTCTTCTCAGGGATCCTCACGTGGCACCAAGCGGCCCCCAGCTTCTTCCTTGGAATCCCTGGATGCCCCGGCGACAGCTACGCGGCGTCAGCCACCTGTGATGTCCCAAGAAACTGATGCCCAGGCATTGCTCAACTTCTGTCAGGAATGCGGTGAACAACATCGTGTCTTGCTGGACGGCGTCAGTACTTGCTCGAGATGCTCAAGTACCCGTACAGTGTCTTCGCCTATGCATGTGTTGTCATGGTTTGATGAGGTCAAAGAGCGTGAGGCAGTGGAGCAGCACTTCGAGGATTACCACATGCTCACTCCCGGACGCGAAGCAGAACCGACCTCAATTCCCGAAGACAACGAATTCACCACTTTTGAGGCCACCGCAAATGCGGTCTGCGCTACCTTCCCCAAGTTTCATCGACCCCTACAGCGACTGGATGTGCTGCGACGACATGGAAGAGCAGAGGCATACAAGGTGGGATGGGACGGCAGTCCCTCTGAGATGCAACCCTACTTCGTATCAAATGCCTACCTGACGGCGGCCCACTACTTTGGGGATCACTCAAGTCCCCAGGCCTCACTTCTCCTTGATGGACCTGATGTTGGTCCCTCCTCTTCAGCCAACCTCGTGGCCACAGAGAAGCTGCCCGCTTCTGAGATCCTGGCGCAGCAACTCTGCGAGCACAAGGACTTCAAGCCCGAGACACTCCACCAGCTGCTCGACGCCGTCAAGATCCCAAAGAACAATCGGAACTGCTTTGAAGGCAACGGTGGTGGCTTTCTTCTGGGGCTGTACTCTCATGGCGGTTTCAGCGGCCTTACGAACAACACTTTCACGAACAAGCGCTTGACTGGCTACCTGGCACAGTACTTTCGTCATCATGGCCTACAAGGAAATGTGACTTCTTTCTACGTTTCCCGCAATGGCAGAGCCACATGCCACAAGGACTCCAACAATTTGCCAGGCAGCCTCAACTGGGCAACCTCCGTGGGCAACTACCGTGGAGGACATCTGTGGGTGGAGTGCAAGGATGCCAAACCACCTCCTGGCGCCACGTACAAGAACATCAACGGCAAGAAGGTGCCTGGCTTCCTCGTCGACACCCGGAATCAAGTCATGGCCTTTCGACCAGAATGTCTCCACGAAGTTCAACCCTTTGAGGGCGAGCGTTACAGCATCGTGGCCTTCACCTCTCGGTCCTTTCAGTTCTGCCACCAAGGCATCAGGAGGAAGCTTCGCAAGTTGGGGATGGTTACATCTTCAACGCCTTGTACCTCTTGGCAAGCTGTGGTAGATCAATGGCCTTTGGAGCGACCTGCTTGGCTGGATGCGCCGGTGTCCGAGGCTTATCCGACGAGAGCCTGGAGACCACCTGCTGATGGCGAAACAATGGCCATGGATACATCCGGCGAGGAAGGCGACGACGCATCTGGTGTTGAACCTCCTTCTCGTGCTCAACGCCAAGCTCTGAAAAAAGAACTCCCTTGGCAAGCAATGAGCGAGCAAGAGGTGCCGCAGTTTATACAGGCTGTGTTGGATGAGTGGTCCGAGTGGAAGAAATGGTCGAGCTGCCGGCCACTCTATGTCGACGTGAACAAGATCGACCCGGCCCTGATCCTCAAATCGAGAGTGTGCTTCAGGTGGAAGCCGCGTGGTGACGGTACCTTCAAACCTAAGGCTCGTATCGTGATCGCGGGCTACAAGGACCCACATTTGCCACTGTTGAGTCGGGACTCTCCAGTCCTTTCGAGGGCCGGTCTACAGTGCATTTTGCAATGGGCTACATCCTTGAGGGTGCCTTTGTGGACCGGTGACTGCAAGAGCGCGTTCCTACAGGGTACAGCAGACACGGAGCGTCCCACGGCAATCTTCATGCGTGCCCCGGCAGATCCAGTGAGCAAGCAGGCTGTGGAGGAATGGAATCACTCGGGCCTCCTCTACAAGCTGTCAGCGCCAGTGTACGGGCAGGCGAACGCTCCTCGACGATGGTACCTACATGTTCACCAGGTGTTGAGCAAGCTTGGATGGCAACCTCACTCGTTAGATCCATGCTTGTGGCTTCGACGAGAAATCGTGGACGGCCGACTCACAGTCACTGCAGTCCTTGGAGTGCATGTGGATGATATGCTAATGGCTTGCCGCGACGGCTACCATCACCAGCTGGACGATATTCACAGCTCCTTTGTGTGGGGTGGTGACTGGGAGTCCAAGGACTTCGTCTTCGTCGGACGTCATATTACGCAGCATGAAGACTGGTCTCTGACGGTGGATCAGGCGAGCTATGTGTCGGAAGTCCCCATCACCAAGGTGGCCCACTCTCCCGAGGAGAAGTTGTCTTCGCACCCCGACCTGATCACGGAGTTCAAGTCTGGCATCGGAAGCCTGCAGTGGCTGGCAGGCACGTCCCGAGGAGACATCAGCAGTGATGTTTCGCTTCTCCAGAAACCGCCGGCAGAGCTCAAGGTCGAGGACCTCCTGGAGGTTAACTCTGTGTTGCGCTACGTCCGGGCCACGAACAACGCGTGCTACAAGCTGGTGCCCATCGACTTCAAGGACCTTATCCTGATCGCTTACGGCGACTCTGGCTGGGCGAATGCTCCTGGTGGCAAATCTCAAGGCGGATTGGTCATTGCTGCGACGCACCGCGCTGCTCTTTCGAAACCGCAGCCAGCATCATTGCTGGAGTGGAAGAGCTTTCGGCATCAGCGAGTTCTCAGGAGCACCTTGGCGGCGGAAGCTGCTTCGCTGGACAGAGCTGAAGACTCCGGGAACTTCTTGGCCACGATGTTGTCAGAGCTCATCGATGGCCAGTTCAGCTCAACTACGCGCGAGGTGCCGCTTGTAGAAGTAGTGCCAGTAACCGATGCTCGTAGTTTATGGGACGCCATACATCGGCTCTCGACAAATTTTCAAGAAAAGAGAGTCGAAATCAGCATTGCTGCCTTGCGACAGCAGTGCCGTGGCCTGCGTTGGGTACCAACAGAGGTACAAGTAGCAGACAGCTTGACGAAGCGCTCAAGAGCGCTGAGGGATCGTTTTCGTTTGTGGATGGGAGACCCTTGGATTACCCTAGTCGATAGCAGGTCCCCTGATGATATCACTGCACCATCCCAAACGAACGCGGCCTGGAGATAAACGGGCATTTAAAATATTGAGGAGTGCTAAATCAGCATTCCGTTGAAGGTGCCACGTTGTATCTCGCCGCTCCATGACGGCTACAGGGGAAGGGACTGCGCAGCTTAGAGCCAAAAGAATAGCTGCCTTTTGCTATGTGCGCTGGAGGTCCAGGCTCTGCTACGGGATAGAATCACACGGAGGAGCTTGGACGGCAGCACAAGCTTCGGGAGCCAGCGACTCACCGGATACGCCGGTGACGCTGTTTTGTCTCCTGTGCCAGAAATATGTCACCGAAGCCCACTTGATGAGCGAGCCACACGAAGCCAACATGCAGGGCTTCACGCAGACCATCTCCAAGGAGGGCCTCCACGTGACACAGAACCCGGTGGATTGGGGCACATGGGAGCAAGCTCTTGCCGAACCAGAGCAGCTGGAACTTGGAGTGACAGAGGGCAAGGCTCGCTCAGTGGTTACGCTGGGACCGAGCGAGTTTCCTCAGCCGAACCCGAAGGAAACGACCGCGGCAGCACCGGCGAGCCCAGGGCCAGGACCATCGACAATGGTGGTGGAGATAGACGAGTCCGACGAGGATTGGGGAGAATGGAGGCCAACCACAGGGGTTCCAGCTCCAACGACCCCAGCACATCCGGAGCATCCCCCCTATCTCCATGACGCAGCCGCCGGGGGAACCGGTCAGCCCGACAGCAGTGTACACGGAGCACCGCCGGGGCCCCGAGCCCAGGCATGCGAAGAGCACTCTCCGAGTGAGACCTCCCTGGCGGGAATCACTTTCCAACCTGGGCTATCATGGTCCGTATCTGCAGCTGCATCTGAGCACACCAGGCCACACCTCAGAAGGGCTGCAAGCCCTCGGACCTTTGAGGGAGAGCTTCCTGCGGATGCAGGTGAAGGACCATGCCCAACTGCCGGTCAGCTTGACACCCCCGAAAGCCGCCAGCGACCTCTCCAGCACGGTGATGAGGATGGCAGAAACGATGGAAACAGGAGCAGCGGGGACATTGGCGCCGGCAGGAAGGCCATTCAACCCAATGAGCCTTCGCGCTCAGCTCGAGGCGGGGGTCCTCACGGGCCAACAATACGAGGACCGGCGCCGAGCAAGGTCGCAGGACATACAGGCTGCGAGGTCGGTCGCGCCAAGGCTGGCGCTCCCGATACCTCCGCCACCTCCAGTTCCGCGGCCCGAACGCACGCCCGAAACCCCAATTCCGTGGAGTGGCGCGCCGTCGCCTGCATTCATGGAACTTATCAGGCGCCGCCGAGATCGCCAAGAGCGCGATCGTTCTCGCTCCCCGTCTCCCTGAAAGGGAGTACGGAGAAGCCCAACCCAATCCTTGCAGCTTTGTCCCAAGACGAGAGAAAAGAGCCCGATACGCGACAGCCACAACAGCAGTTTGAGTTAGTCACTGAAGAAGGAATTATTGGGGACAATGTGCAGTAAACAGGCAGAGCTTCAGCACCACATGCAGGGACACGTACCATACATGTCTGACTGTGAGTTTTGCCAGCGCACTAGAGGGACCACTCCAGCCCGAAAGCGTAGCGACCTGAACCCGAGAGAGTTTCAGCTTGACCAGTGCTTCTTTCGCAAGCTTGCATTCATCGTACTGGTTCATACCATGAGCTTTGCGATTGCAGTTTGCTTTAGACCTGAGGGAGAGAGCGCAGCAACAACAGCAGAGCATTTGCATCCCTGGGTCAGGCACTTTGGTGTGAAACAACCGCATTTCATGTCTGATGCAGAGGGACTCACGAAGAACATCGCAGCGAGGCTCGCTGATCTTTGTGAGGGTACTGAGGACAGCTTTGCACCCGAAAGGCATGCACCAGCAGCAGAACGAGCCATTAGGACCCTGAAAGGAATCGTAGCAACACATGAGCTTGAGTTGCGTGAACATGGCGTTGTTTTGGATGGTGAGTGTGCGGATGTTTTCGACCTTTTGTTTCAATACGCAGCACACACGCACAACAGGTTTTCAGTTTCTGTAGGGTCGACCATGACACCCATGCAGAAGATCCGCGGAGATCGAGTGCGACCGCAAGTCACGTATCCGTTCGGTGCGGTAGCATACGCTAAGATAACGCGGGCTAGAAGACCTGACGCGGATGCCAAGTATGCTCGAGGGATCTACTTGGGACCCGTGCTTGGGAGCACAGGTCATGCCATGGAAATCCGCTTGGATAGTGGGGAGACGAAACGGGTGATCGCGCCCGGACTCAAATTGCTCTACCCGTTGCGTTTCGACGCAAATCTTCTGCCCGGTGCAAAGGCCCTAGATGGCTTCGTGCCCCCGCCTGAAGCACCGAAGACCAAAGAGCTGTTTCTCCCATATGTTCCAGGTGGAGGTCCTCCCATAGACTGGGTGAGACAACATGGTGTTACACCCAAGTGCCCCGGATGCCAGGAAGGCGTCAGCTCGAGCAGGCATTCCCAAAAGTGTGTGAAGAGATACCAAAAATGGTTGCGTGATTCCATCGATGATGCTCTGGAGGCATTAGATGAAGGACCGAAGGTCGACCGAAGACCTGAGGAGCTAATTGGAGAAGACCCATACGATGATGACGAGCAAATGAAGCCGAACAAGCGAACACGCTTTGGAGGAGAGGAGGTCCGAGCGTTTGATCCTGAGCAAGCAGGAGTCGGAGACCTAGAGATCCCGGAGATGTCAGTGCCGGACGCTGACTGGAATGTGTCCGAGTACCAGCCGTCCGAGGCTGAGGATGACGATATGGGAGAAGCTCCAGAGATGGGAGACGCTCCAGAGCATCCCCAGACATTCCATGAGGGGGTCCCAGTCCGATACCTGGAGGAATTGCTCGAGAACGCCCACTACACACCACAACCACTCTCTTGTTGTGACCACTACGACGTCGAAGCAGCATGTCACCTACTGGTTGGTCGGTCGAGCGTGGAGAAGTTCCCATATGTTTGCTTGAACACGGCAACACAACAACAGCACCACAAGCAACAACAGTCGGTCGAGCGTGAAGCAGTTGAGTTGCTGAATCTCCAAGACCACCCTTGTGTATGCTCTTCAGTTAAAGAGAAAAAGGAAGATGAGTCCGCAGGGACGTACATGAGAATCCAAGACAGGACTCTCTGGGTGAATCGACCTAGAGCCAGCTACGATGACCTGGAAGGTTTTCAGCTGGATCCTGAAGAGACATGGCAAGGAATCAAGAAAGAGGTGAATGCGCTCGATAGTCTGAAAGTTGGTTATGCAAGATCAAAGAGCGAGATAGATGAGTACCGCAAAGCCAACCCAAACTGTCGGACGGTCAAGTCCCGATGGGTCCTCACTCAGAAGGCCCCAGGACTAGTCCGAGCAAGGATAGTCGCTAAGGATTTTGCTCATGGCCGACCATCCGCACTCGATTTGGGGTTGAGTTCTAATACTGCGTCGGTGGAAGCCCTCAAGATCGTCCTTGCACGGGCGGCGAAGGGAAAGATGCGGGCTTACGGCCTCGACATCTCCACCGCGTTTCTCTTTGCGCAGGTAGTGGAACCCACCATTATCGAGTTGCCAAGTACATTCGCGCTCGAGAGCGGCGAAACCGCGTACTTGATACTAGAGAAAGCGCTCTACGGTTTGCGTTCCGCCAGCCTTAGCTGGCAGCGACACCTGAACAGGATCGTATCTGCACTAGGCTTACAAGCGAGTCCGCTTGAACCGACGCTTTTCAGCGGATGGGTCAACCTTGAATCCGGATGGGAGTATATCATCATGTTAGCGTACGTGGATGATTTGCTCATTGTGTCTTCTACCGAGAAAGGGTTCGAGTACGTCCACGAAGCCCTGAGTTCAGTCTTGAAAGTCAAAGTGACAGGGAGGCTGATCGAAGATGGGCAGATGGAATTCCTCGGCCGTTTAATCCGTTGGGATGGACGACAAATCATGCTTGGGGTGAAGCCTGAGTATGTGAAGTCGGTCTTTACATCTTTCGGATGGGACATATCCACCGCGAAAGCATCCTTGACGACACCCGACATCAGGAGTATGTACGATGAGGAGAGTGTTGAAGAGCCTTCGAAGGAGCTGTCGAGTGAGGCCGCCTCACGATTCCGAAGTTGCCTAGGGAAGATAGGATGGCTCTGTCAAACTCGCTCAGATATAACGTATTTTCACTCCATGTTGTCACGCGGACAAAGCATGCCACGGCAAGTGCATGAAGATGCACTTCGCAAGTTCCTGCGATGGTTAGCAGCGTTTCCGCTGTTAGATCAAATCTTCCCGCTCGGAGATGGCAAGACCAATGAGGGGGAGAATGCCAGCCTGGTAGCCTATTGCGACAGCAATTGGGGCAGCGAAATGAGCGTAGCCCGGAAGAGCACCAGTGGCGGAGTGATCTACATCGCAGTGGACGGTCTGTGGTACTGCATAAAGGGGTACAGCCGCCTGCAGAGCGTCGTGGCACTCAGCTCAGCAGAGGCAGAGTTGTTTGCCATCGCCGAGGCAGCGAAAGAGGTGGCAGGACTTGCGCAATTGACGGCGCATATCTGGGGCACCCTCCAGAAACCCCACCGCGTGTACACTGACTCTGCCTCTGCTAGGCAAATTGCCAGCATGGAGGGGCTACTCAGGCGCATGCGGCATATAGACTTGAGGTTGTGCTTTATCCAAGAAGGCTCGCAGCCGTAGCAACTTGGTAGTGGGGTTTTTCGTGTCTTTTCGTGCTTTCTTCTCCCTCTTTTCCTCTCTTCGCTCCCTCTTTCTCCCCCTTTCTTTTCTTCCTTTCGGTGGTGTTTGGGGTGGGTTCCGGGTGTGGGTCCTGGTCCTCCCTCTCTTCTGGTTTGATTTCGGGCAGGCCGGCCGTGGGCGGGGTAGCTTGCTAGCTTGCAGTTCTTGCTGCATCGCCATGGCATTTCCTCTGCGATTCCTGCTTTCTTTCTGGATTTTCCTGCATGTGCTGGCGGGCCCGGAGGTTGACGAGCTCTACGCTGAACTTTTGGCGGAGGCCGACATGCCAAGCCTGACTGCCCCGATGGCAGCTCCGGTTGATGCATCTGCAGCATCATCTGAAGTGACTGGTGCCAGCCCTGCCAGCTGGGTGCCGCCCTTGCCAAATGCGACCGCTGCACCTGCCACACCGACTCTTGGTCGCAAGCCGAAGGTGCGACCTGGCCCTACGAATCTTCTACACGAGCTGCTCCATGGGCCGCCAACGATCACTGCTGCTCCGGAAGACACAGGCCACGCGGGTCTGTCGGACCCCTCTCCTGCGGACGGTGCCACCATGATTAGTGGCCCACCTGCGGAGATCTTCCTCGGGTACACGGTGAACACGGAGGGCGAGACGGGCGAGGCTTGGGCTCCTGACGACACTATGGTTGATGTGATGCTGGACAGCCCGGACAGCGAGCTTGAAGAGCTGCCAACACTGCAAGCGCAGCCTATCACTGGGTCAGGGTCTGAGGCTGGATCTGAGCCTACAGAAGACCCCAGCAATTCCTCAGAGCCTGATGCCAGCTGCAGCACTGGAGCACCACATCGTCCTCCTCCTGCCGTTACACCGCGCTCCGGGGTATATGTTCACAGTCAAGCCTGCCAGGCGGTACCAACCACACGCAGCGTGTCAGTTCAGGCGGAGGGCTCGGCCATCGATGACGCGATACAGAAGCGGAACATGCCGAGACCGTTGCCCCCACCCAAGCACAGACGAGAAGGCCAGTCGTGCGATCTTTCGGACCCTTGTTTCGTTCAGGGTTGTCGCTGGGTTGGGGTTGATTGCTTCTGTCCCGCACTGCACTTACTGGCTAGCATGTGTCGGTTTTCACTGACCTCGCAGGCTGAAGTAATGATGTGCAATGACAAGCACATGATCCCTACATGGCAGGCCGTTGCTGCAATCCCGTGCCCTCATGTGCATACACCGCGCCACACCCGCCAGCCGAAGCCACAGGATGCCGCTGAATCACCTGGCACCCTTGTCATCAGACTGGACCGCCTGGATCCAACTGCACTTGTACGTTGTGCAAGACCAATCCATGGCACCATGCTATGTACCTCCCATACTGCAGGATCAACTACGTGCAGACAGCTGAGTCCGGCCTTGGACGAACGCCCTGCCCAGACTGTGCTGTCTGAAGTCAGGGTAGACTGCTGCCATCAGCTGCTGAGACGCTGGACGCAAAATGCATCCCTGTGCACAGAGAGAGCAGCCCCGTCCGGGGTCATGTTGCTTCGACAGCCTCCTCGCAGAGGCATCATGCAGTCTGCCCTTCGACGCACACATGTGTTCAATGTCAGCAGTGACCGTTTCCACACATGCTTCACCTATATGTGCAAATTAGGCTCCAGGCTGTGCGGGCATAGATACAGGGCACCCGAGGCGCCTCCAACTACTGCTGCACCGAGGCCCAAGGTCATAGGTACTCCCCTCCTCGCAATCCATACGCCCCCTGTCCAGGACATGGAAAAACTGTTCGGTTCCACCTCGGACTCGACCTCCAGCTCGGACACCGACTCAGATCAGGCCAACCTTGAAAGGCGCCTTGACGTTGCGGTGGAGGCACACAGGATAACCATGCACTGCCCAGAGGTCCGAACATCCAGAGGTGAACCGGCCATGTTGGTGGCACAGCTCATCCTTCACGCTTGGCATAGGATTGCACATTTGACGAGTGGCTCCTCAGCATCAGTGCCGTGCCCAGATGCTGCCTCGCTCTCCACTAGCACATACCTGCCCTGTGAGGGCAATGCCTCCTCTCCATCTGTGACTGCAACGGGATATGCTGAGGAGCGTCATGTCAGGCCCAGGCTCCAGGACACACACACGAGCACACAGCATGCTGCTGTGATGATGCGACCGGGCACTACTGCTCGCATGTATGAGCGCATGCCTGGCTGTTGCTTGCCTCTTGGTGCACAGATTGATGATGCTCTGTCTGCCCTGCCACCAGCTGAAAGGGACAGGACCGTCCCATCAATCAGTGACGTGCTCCAACGGCGACCGACCACCGATCATATCAGCAGCAACCTCGGATACCTGCATCTTCCCGAGTGCATACCTGGCTCGCCTGATGTCCGCCCCAGGTACGTGTCCTGCGAACCATCACCAACAGGACGGTCCCGGCAACTCCTAGATATCGAGGTTCACCTAAAGGCCGAGCCGGTAGGCCACTGCCAGAACGCCTGCCACCGCCAAAAGTGTTCTGCAGGGATTGGAGACAGGGCTCATTGTTCTTCTGCTTCTGTAACGATGACTAAGCATGCACTGAGCTTCACTGCGTACACGAACGTAGCCGCTGCGTCACCTGGACCCTATACATGTCCTGCAGCCCATCCTACACTGCAAGCATGCGGTCTTGTGTCTGAATGGGGCATACGTTCTACATCACCTCGTTTGCTCCGAGCTCACTCTTGCGCACTAACATGTGCAAGTGCTGCGAACTGTCAGCGAGCCACTCCTGTGGTTTTCCCCGTTGATCACTTTGGCCCAGGTCTGTCAAAGACTACATCCAGGCGGACTGTGATCGACACTAGATCCTCCGTGGAACTTACGGAAACAATCACCTTGTCTGAATCTGCCCAGGAGACTGTGCATGGAGATTTGACCCTGGCCTACGACAACTGGTGCGGAGCTCATTCTCTGAGCACACTCTTTCTGTTGGACATGCGCCCAGCGAGCACCGCACATCCCCTGCAAAATGCCTGTCCCATGTACTGTCATGCTGAGTTTCGGCCAGCTCGTAGAAGGGCTTCCCTCGGTTCTGTTAGGGTCCTGACCTCGCTATGGCGCCCAAGAAAACACTCAAGAGGCCAGCCACCGGAAAAAGCTCGAAACCGGGCCCCTCAATCCTGCGAAGGGGACGGTTTGCGCCTTCGAATGAAGACAGAAATGGGGCGATGGACGAGCACACGCTCAGCGACAGCAATGACTCTGATAGGAATGCCCTTGACCTGCCCGAGGCCCCCTCAGCCTGTGGCTCAACTGTCGCAACCGGACCCAAGGCTGCACCGAATTCCCCGTCTTCCTCCTCCAGGACGGCCACGGACACGGATGATGCTCACAGTACTCCTGCTGGAGCAATTGGGGGTGCCCGACTTTCACCGGGCCCTAGGATCAGACCATCGATTCCAGGTGAGGCCTCCGCAGCCAGTACAGGTGAAACTCCTGCCTCCAGAACGGCAAGCATTCTTCGAGCTGGGCTCAGAGCCAGAGCAACACGCTCCAAAAGCCCGCCTCCACCCAGACCAAGTCCACCCATGGAAGCACCTGGAGGACCACCTCCACCCACAGTGGGGCACTTGCCTGCTGGACCCCCACCACCCACTGAGAGCATGGGACCCACTCTGCGACCACCACCTTATGGTGAGCTCCGGCCGATTACCGCCACCCATCCCCCAGCAGCACCCGTTGGAGGCTGCACAGCAGGAGGGCACTCTGATGGCCACCTTAGCCCGGCGGGACCCCCCGCACCGCGCCCAGCTGCCATTACCTTACCCCTCACCTACTCGCCAGAGGGGACACCATCGGTCACACTCCCACCCGGATACGGAGCCCGACCGACCAACGGCATACACGCCTGGATCAGACCATCAGCCCGTGCTCCTGGCATCCTGGAAGGACGACCTCCACATGCGGGCATTGCAGCCCCAGGCTCCCCCAACACTCCCGCCATCCTTGAAGAAGCCGCGGAGGATGCAGCAAGGGTTACACCATGATGGCCCTTCGTGCCACTTGTTACCTCATGCCTGGTTCGCT
Source organism: Symbiodinium natans (assembly GCA_905221605.1). Lineage (NCBI taxonomy): Eukaryota > Dinophyceae > Suessiales > Symbiodiniaceae > Symbiodinium > Symbiodinium natans. The sequence continues at coordinate 87,658 of CAJNDS010002076.1, read as the reverse complement.
CCCACGACGCCTGCGCTTTTTCATGGCACCCCTGAACCCAGGGGTAGGATGTCTCCTAAACTCAGGATCATTGCTAGCAAAGCCTGGCACCTGCTACGTAGATGGAAATTCAGATACCTACGCGCGTGCACCCGGAGCAAGAGAAAACGCAATGCAACTTGTCTCTGGTGCTTGCATGACTGGGTGTCGAATGCACTTACCGCCCTTCTTCCCTTCCTTCTTTCCTCTCTCCTTCGTTCCTTGACACACTGTATCCCCATATCATATGCGCCAACAAAGGCTGATCGCGGTCCCAAACCCGCGTCCCGAACGAGAACACGATCCAGGCTGCTCCTGTCACTACTCTTTCTTTGGCAAGTGCAGGCAAGCCGTGCTGCATCATTCAGTTCGGGTGAGCCGAGGGTTGGATCAGAGGCCACTGATCCTGGAGCCAGTACCTCACTTCCTTCTCGCCATACGCCGGCGAACCCAGGCCACTATGTCCCTACACTAACTGGCTGCAGAAAACGATCTTTTAAGAGAGCAGTCCTTCGTGCCAGACACTTTGGAATTACACGCTACCGAGGCAGACTTTGCTCCGTCCACGACCTTCTTGGCCGAGGCGAACAGTCACATCCTGACACCACGTCTCCACATCGGTCCACTCCTCGTCCCCCACCACCAGGTCTCAGATGCAGCATTATGACCTGGAACGCGGGAGGCTTAACGGTCACAGTATGGAATGAATTCCTCACCTGGCTGTTAAAGACTCCGCATGGGCATGACATCGTATGTATCCAGGAGACGTACTGGCGGGATGACTTTGAATGGGACGATGATCACTGGTCATACATCCACCATGGAAGCCATAAGCCTAAGGAGGCAGGTCTACTCATGTGCATTTCCAAGAAACTGGCTCAACCACACATGATCAAGCACACCCCTGTCCTTGTCGGCAGGCTGCAGCATGTACGCATCTTCTTCCCCAAAGGCCATCAGCCATTAGACGTGCTCCATGTGTACCAACACGCATGGTATCATCAAAAGAATGATGATCAACAGGACTGGTGGAGAGGCGCAACTGAGCGCCGACATCGATTTCTTCAGAGGCTCCAGGCCACCGTTCGCAGCTTCCCTATTCGTAACCCGCTCTGTCTTATAGGTGACTTCAACACCTCGCTGCCACACATGACAGGGCTCACTGGCATGGGTCGACCCACAAAATCCGGTCCCCAATCCGACACTGCCGATCTGTGTGCGTTCTTAGAAGTCCATCGCCTCGTAGCTTGCAACACCTTTGGCAGGGCTCCTGCTGCTACCTTTGTCAATGAGTCCACAGGTGCCGCAACACAGATTGACTTCATCATGCTCAGGCAGTTCCACAGTGATAGGGAGAGCAAAAAGGCCAAGCCGTTCAACTGGCCGGTTGCTGCCTCTCGCAAAGGTGCTCAACATATCCCCGTACAGGCCAGCTTCTCTCTAGACTGGAAGCCATGGGGACTGTCTTCTGCCCTGGAACTCCAGAACAACATCCAACCCAGGCAAGTTTCCGACGCCCTCAAGCAGGATCCCAATCTGGAGGCCGACTTTGTCTGCAACCTAAAAGTCCGGCTTCCGCCTCAGCCCACTGCGGCCCAGCTCGATCTTGCGCTTAAGCAGGCTTGGCATGACACCAGTGCCCGACCTGCCTTATCCCCACCTGACATCAAAGACAGACCCCATGAACAGGTCCTTTCCCTCTGGCAGGCACGTGCGGCGTTGCTTCAGGCACCGGTCTCAGACTCCCAACTTCACAACTGCTTTCACCAATGGAGACTCCTTGCACCGGCCATTCGAGCTGAGCGCCTGCTGAAACAGGCGGCAAGACAGCGCAAACGCGACTTCTTGAATGACTGCTTGTCACAAGCTGAGACAGCAGCTGCATCGGGCAATCACACAGTGGTGTATAGAATGCTCAAAGTGCTTGCCCCCAAGCAACAGCGCAAACGAATTCAAATTCGGACTCCTCAAGGCCAGGTGCAACGCCCTGCTGCTGAACGCGACACCCTTGTCGCGTACTATGAAGAACTTTATCAGGCACCCTCAGCGGAACCTGCCCTGGATGCTTGTCCAGTGATATACACTGCCGATCACTGCTTGCATGCCCTGCGAGCCCTGCCACGACCCAAATCAGTTCTTCCAGGTGCAGCCCCGGGCATACTCTGGGCCCTTGGAGCCAGCGCTATTGCGGAGGAGGCGACCCGCATTCTCAATGATGCGCTCTCCGCACTACCTGACCCGCCGCAGCCTGAGCTCACGGACATTTCCCTTTGCCTGTTGCCCAAACCCGCTAAATTAGCTCAGCAACCCTCAGATGTGCGTCCGATAAGCCTCTTACATCCACTCAACAAAATACAGGCAAGCATGCTGGCTTCCATGGTCAAGCCCTTCCTTGACTCCTATCTGCGAGGTGTCCCGCAATATGCGTATGTAAGTGGCAGATCTGCACCTGAGGCACTCGGCAGAGTGTTCTCACACTTGCATTCCGTTCGTCAGCTCGCACCCAAAAAGGAGCGCATGGTCCAACGTCGGCAGCAAGGACTTACTCGCACAGAATGCTCGGGAGGGCTCACCTTCTCCCTGGATGTTGCAAAAGCCTTTGACACCATTCCTAGATGGGTCATTCAAGCTGCTTGCGTTGATGCGGGTATCCCACAGCACATACTACAGCACATCGATGCAGTTCATGCTTATCTCCGAGTTGGCATTAATCACTTTGGGCACCATGGCTCTTGCCGCACAAGCCGCGGCATTCGACAAGGATGTAATCTCGCACCTTCATTATGGTGTCTCGCCACGGCCTTTGTCTATAAGCAATTGCTTAAAGCACTGGGGCCCAATGCGGCTGAGATTCTCACGCTTTTCGCCGATGATGTCATTGCCCAATGGAAAATCAATGATCTGGCCGAGCTGAGGCAGACAATGAGCCAGCTCACGATCTTGATCGCCACATTGAGGCACTTCGGCATGGACGTCAGCGCACAAAAGAGTGTCATTTTATACTCCTTGCATGGGCGCAAGGCCGAAAAATTCCTGTGCAATGCCCGCTTCAAACGTGCTGACAAGTGGCACATGCGCGTCAGCCCGGACCTTGACTTCCCAATCGTCCGCCAGCATAAGTACCTAGGGGTTATAATCTCTTATGGCAGCTTTGAAGCCCATACCCTGGAACATCGCACCCACTGCGCCTCCACGGCTTTTTCCAGGCTGCGACACATCCTATGCACCAAGAATGTCTTATCGACGATCAAGAGGGTGCAACTCTGGAAGGCCATCATTTGGCCCACACTAAAGTATGGACTCACGTCTCTCCTTCTGTCTGTCCATGAACAGATCCAAGTGGTTGGATACGTTGCCAGACAACTTCGAGCGATCACCGGGCAGCTGGCCCATCACACGCATGAAACCACTAGGGATTTTCTTGAAAAATGGAACTTTCAGCCGCTGTGCATCCTTTCGGCCGAGGTTGGGACCAACTGCCGGCGGTACGAGGCACAGGCCGATCTGCACATCACCCGCGTCACACAGTGGCATGCCCTTCTTTCATCCACCTATGCCACAGGGTTGGGCTCCACCCAGGACCGTGCACAACTTACACCTGTCGATGCTGTGATCTCCCGCACATACCAATGCCCAGATTGTCCCTCGTGCTTCGCCACTGCAGGCCTGCTGCAAGTACATAGGGTCAAAAGCCATGGCCAAGCCAAGATCCTTGAAAAGCGGAAACAGGCACAAATGCAGAATCAAGTCGAGCATGCGCTGCATGGAGTGCCCACATGCAAGCATTGCCTGCATGAGTTTAATGGTTGGCGCAACTTCAACTCTCATATCCTGCTTGGTAACTGCCCTGTCATGACCGCCGCCACAACCACACAGGCCAACATTGACACCGCTGTGCCTCCGACTGCCTCGAATGAGCCGGCGCCGAATACGGATGCCAACACCTCCGAGTTGGGTGACCATTCCCCTGTATCCACTTTTGTGCAGACGATCTCACAGGAAAGCTCCTACACAGCACTTGCTGTCACCACAGGTCCAGAATGGAGACGGGTAGTCGGAGCAGGCCAACTTCATGCTAGGATGAAAAACTTTTGTCCTGAATGCGGGCTATATGCAGCAAATCCGTCGCGCATCAAGGTACATATGCGTGCCAAACATAAGGACTGTCTTGATCGGCTCGAGCATTCGGAAGTGCTTGCCTCCTGTGTTCGAACGCGAAAGCCCTGCGTGTACTGTGGTCAGCACATACCTAAGTCCACCTTTGAGGGCACACATGCAACTGGCTGCTATGTGCTGTGGCAATCTATGTATGCCATGCTGCAATCTGGCCTGACACCCTCAGGTCTCGACTATGTCAGCAAACGCTACCGAGATTCCAGATGGGGAAGAGCTGAACCTCTTCAAAAGATTCATGCCCAGCCAGCAGGCGGAGAAGGAGCAGGAGGATGCCCCGGAGAGGGCTTCGAAGCAGCAGCGCACCAAGGAGATAGTGCAAAAGGGGGGGAGCGGACGCCACGGCAAGGGCAAGGGATCCAGTCGGGGCCCTCAGCAGCCAGCCTTTCGTTCCAGGCGCTCTTCGGACAAGCAGCAGGGCCTCAGCGATCAAAACCTGTTCCTTCTTTGTCAGATGCTGATCCGCCTTGTGCTACGCCAGGGAGATGCACTGAGGATCTTGGCTCTCGACACCTCACTGGTCCTGTGGCTCCGGACTGGACTTCCAGCGGGAGTCCCGGAAGCGATGTTCACGGCTGCCCAGAAGTGGAAGGAGCTTCGGGAGACAGGAGAGGCGAAGGCCCCACTGCGACACATCCTGTGGCTGTGCCTCCTCACAGAGCTCGAAGCCAGGACAAACCCGGCCAAGCTCACGGAGGAAACCAAGACTCACTTAACGAAAATGGGCTTCATCAAGGACGGACAGTGGCTCTACCTGAAGTGGTCCTTCGAGGAGAACAAGCTGCTTACGGACACTGCCCGGAGCCCCATCTCCCTCGAGGACGCCCATCAGCAAGTGAAAGACCTCCTGCGAATGTCCCAGGATCCCCAGGTCATCACCAGGTTCCATCCGACTCGCCCGTTGGCACCAGAGCTCAAGAGTCCCACCGTCACGTTCATGCTGTCCATTGCCCTTCGGTCGGAGCAGGCAAACGAGCTTCACTCCAACCTCCTGCGACTAGCGGGGAACGCGTGCACTCAGGTAGTGGGCATGACACATCGCCAGGAACGTCTCAGTCGATCCAACCTCGAGAAGCAGCTCTCCAAGTACCTTCAGACAGGGGATCTTGCCCCACTGGAGGAGGGCAGTCGACCATCGATCACCCAGATGCAGGCCGGATTCACGCCTCACCCACCAGCCATACCGCCACACCTCCACATTTGTCGCCTTTGCATGGCATGGACCAGCAACACATTCTCCGTGCAAAGCTTGTCAACAGTGGTAACACATGCTATACCAATGCAATCATACTTGCCCTTCTTTGGACTGCATGCCGTTCGGGTCAACCCTCACTGCCCGCAGGACTGAAGAGGACACTAAGTTCGGCCCTCAAAGAACGCAAGCCTTTGAATGTATGGCAGCTTTTGTTGTGGCGCAACCTTATGCGACAATGGAGCGAGCCCAACAGGCAGCATGATGCTGCCGAACTCATTGCGTTCCTCCAGGACAAAGGGTTTGCAGAATACTACGAGGGCCACTGGCAGCGACGAGTTCTTGCTGAGGGACGTATCAGTATTGAGGAGGCTGGCAGCACAATGCCACTTCTTCTATCGGTTCCCCTCTCAGCTCACTGCACACCTCAAGCCCTGTTGGATCAATGGCATGCTCAGGCCGGATTTGCGGGATTGCTGACAGCGCCATCGCACCTTATTGTGCAGCTCAATCGTTTTGGCGTTGAAGAAGAGTCATTGCAAAAAAGTAGTTGCCCTGTTGATATCACCAGCACGTTAAGCGTCCCGGTGTTCGACGTTGACCTCGTGACCACCAGACAGCTGTACAGACTTCATGCCTGCATTGTTCATCTTGGTCCACACCCCACTTCCGGGCACTACAGAGCTGTTCTTATGAGTGAAGACAGACGATATTACACGGACGATCATACCACTGCAAAACCTCTTCTTCAGAAGGATGCTGTACAGCTTTCACTCAATGTGTACATCCTGATATATTCCAAGGCCTGCTTCACAGATGCGTCTAGCTGAGTTACGGCCCTGCATGCACATGTGGCTTTTGGATTGGGACGCCTTTCCTCTTGCCGATTACATGTCGCATGTCACTGTCGCGCGCTGACGAGCGAAAGTGCAGTGCTTTGGGTGTCGGACTCCTCTCTTTTCACTCGTTTTCCGTGGTTGGCCTGCTTGGGCATTCGTGCCGGGGCCACAAGTCTTTTGTAGTTAGGAGCTTAGCTCGCTGCTCTCATGCAGCCGGACCACAGTGTCTGCTTCGGACTCGCTAGGTGCCAGACATGGCATTGCGCTGCAAAGCAAAAAAGCTTTATCCAAGAAGGCTCACAGCCGTAGCAACTTGGTAGTGGGGTTTTTCGTGTCTTTTCGTGCTTTCTTCTCCCTCTTTTCCTCTCTTCGCTCCCTCTTTCTCCCCCTTTCTTTTCTTCCTTTCGGTGGTGTTTGGGGTGGGTTCCGGGTGTGGGTCCTGGTCCTCCCTCTCTTCTGGTTTGATTTCGGGCAGGCCGGCCGTGGGCGGGGTAGCTTGCTAGCTTGCAGTTCTTGCTGCATCGCCATGGCATTTCCTCTGCGATTCCTGCTTTCTTTCTGGATTTTCCTGCATGTGCTGGCGGGCCCGGAGGTTGACGAGCTCTACGCTGAACTTTTGGCGGAGGCCGACATGCCAAGCCTGACTGCCCCGATGGCAGCTCCGGTTGATGCATCTGCAGCATCATCTGAAGTGACTGGTGCCAGCCCTGCCAGCTGGGTGCCGCCCTTGCCAAATGCGACCGCTGCACCTGCCACACCGACTCTTGGTCGCAAGCCGAAGGTGCGACCTGGCCCTACGAATCTTCTACACGAGCTGCTCCATGGGCCGCCAACGATCACTGCTGCTCCGGAAGACACAGGCCACGCGGGTCTGTCGGACCCCTCTCCTGCGGACGGTGCCACCATGATTAGTGGCCCACCTGCGGAGATCTTCCTCGGGTACACGGTGAACACGGAGGGCGAGACGGGCGAGGCTTGGGCTCCTGACGACACTATGGTTGATGTGATGCTGGACAGCCCGGACAGCGAGCTTGAAGAGCTGCCAACACTGCAAGCGCAGCCTATCACTGGGTCAGGGTCTGAGGCTGGATCTGAGCCTACAGAAGACCCCAGCAATTCCTCAGAGCCTGATGCCAGCTGCAGCACTGGAGCACCACATCGTCCTCCTCCTGCCGTTACACCGCGCTCCGGGGTATATGTTCACAGTCAAGCCTGCCAGGCGGTACCAACCACACGCAGCGTGTCAGTTCAGGCGGAGGGCTCGGCCATCGATGACGCGATACAGAAGCGGAACATGCCGAGACCGTTGCCCCCACCCAAGCACAGACGAGAAGGCCAGTCGTGCGATCTTTCGGACCCTTGTTTCGTTCAGGGTTGTCGCTGGGTTGGGGTTGATTGCTTCTGTCCCGCACTGCACTTACTGGCTAGCATGTGTCGGTTTTCACTGACCTCGCAGGCTGAAGTAATGATGTGCAATGACAAGCACATGATCCCTACATGGCAGGCCGTTGCTGCAATCCCGTGCCCTCATGTGCATACACCGCGCCACACCCGCCAGCCGAAGCCACAGGATGCCGCTGAATCACCTGGCACCCTTGTCATCAGACTGGACCGCCTGGATCCAACTGCACTTGTACGTTGTGCAAGACCAATCCATGGCACCATGCTATGTACCTCCCATACTGCAGGATCAACTACGTGCAGACAGCTGAGTCCGGCCTTGGACGAACGCCCTGCCCAGACTGTGCTGTCTGAAGTCAGGGTAGACTGCTGCCATCAGCTGCTGAGACGCTGGACGCAAAATGCATCCCTGTGCACAGAGAGAGCAGCCCCGTCCGGGGTCATGTTGCTTCGACAGCCTCCTCGCAGAGGCATCATGCAGTCTGCCCTTCGACGCACACATGTGTTCAATGTCAGCAGTGACCGTTTCCACACATGCTTCACCTATATGTGCAAATTAGGCTCCAGGCTGTGCGGGCATAGATACAGGGCACCCGAGGCGCCTCCAACTACTGCTGCACCGAGGCCCAAGGTCATAGGTACTCCCCTCCTCGCAATCCATACGCCCCCTGTCCAGGACATGGAAAAACTGTTCGGTTCCACCTCGGACTCGACCTCCAGCTCGGACACCGACTCAGATCAGGCCAACCTTGAAAGGCGCCTTGACGTTGCGGTGGAGGCACACAGGATAACCATGCACTGCCCAGAGGTCCGAACATCCAGAGGTGAACCGGCCATGTTGGTGGCACAGCTCATCCTTCACGCTTGGCATAGGATTGCACATTTGACGAGTGGCTCCTCAGCATCAGTGCCGTGCCCAGATGCTGCCTCGCTCTCCACTAGCACATACCTGCCCTGTGAGGGCAATGCCTCCTCTCCATCTGTGACTGCAACGGGATATGCTGAGGAGCGTCATGTCAGGCCCAGGCTCCAGGACACACACACGAGCACACAGCATGCTGCTGTGATGATGCGACCGGGCACTACTGCTCGCATGTATGAGCGCATGCCTGGCTGTTGCTTGCCTCTTGGTGCACAGATTGATGATGCTCTGTCTGCCCTGCCACCAGCTGAAAGGGACAGGACCGTCCCATCAATCAGTGACGTGCTCCAACGGCGACCGACCACCGATCATATCAGCAGCAACCTCGGATACCTGCATCTTCCCGAGTGCATACCTGGCTCGCCTGATGTCCGCCCCAGGTACGTGTCCTGCGAACCATCACCAACAGGACGGTCCCGGCAACTCCTAGATATCGAGGTTCACCTAAAGGCCGAGCCGGTAGGCCACTGCCAGAACGCCTGCCACCGCCAAAAGTGTTCTGCAGGGATTGGAGACAGGGCTCATTGTTCTTCTGCTTCTGTAACGATGACTAAGCATGCACTGAGCTTCACTGCGTACACGAACGTAGCCGCTGCGTCACCTGGACCCTATACATGTCCTGCAGCCCATCCTACACTGCAAGCATGCGGTCTTGTGTCTGAATGGGGCATACGTTCTACATCACCTCGTTTGCTCCGAGCTCACTCTTGCGCACTAACATGTGCAAGTGCTGCGAACTGTCAGCGAGCCACTCCTGTGGTTTTCCCCGTTGATCACTTTGGCCCAGGTCTGTCAAAGACTACATCCAGGCGGACTGTGATCGACACTAGATCCTCCGTGGAACTTACGGAAACAATCACCTTGTCTGAATCTGCCCAGGAGACTGTGCATGGAGATTTGACCCTGGCCTACGACAACTGGTGCGGAGCTCATTCTCTGAGCACACTCTTTCTGTTGGACATGCGCCCAGCGAGCACCGCACATCCCCTGCAAAATGCCTGTCCCATGTACTGTCATGCTGAGTTTCGGCCAGCTCGTAGAAGGGCTTCCCTCGGTTCTGTTAGGGTCCTGACCTCGCTATGGCGCCCAAGAAAACACTCAAGAGGCCAGCCACCGGAAAAAGCTCGAAACCGGGCCCCTCAATCCTGCGAAGGGGACGGTTTGCGCCTTCGAATGAAGACAGAAATGGGGCGATGGACGAGCACACGCTCAGCGACAGCAATGACTCTGATAGGAATGCCCTTGACCTGCCCGAGGCCCCCTCAGCCTGTGGCTCAACTGTCGCAACCGGACCCAAGGCTGCACCGAATTCCCCGTCTTCCTCCTCCAGGACGGCCACGGACACGGATGATGCTCACAGTACTCCTGCTGGAGCAATTGGGGGTGCCCGACTTTCACCGGGCCCTAGGATCAGACCATCGATTCCAGGTGAGGCCTCCGCAGCCAGTACAGGTGAAACTCCTGCCTCCAGAACGGCAAGCATTCTTCGAGCTGGGCTCAGAGCCAGAGCAACACGCTCCAAAAGCCCGCCTCCACCCAGACCAAGTCCACCCATGGAAGCACACTTGCCTGCTGGACCCCCACCACCCACTGAGAGCATGGGACCCACTCTGCGACCACCACCTTATGGTGAGCTCCGGCCGATTACCGCCACCCATCCCCCAGCAGCACCCGTTGGAGGCTGCACAGCAGGAGGGCACTCTGATGGCCACCTTAGCCCGGCGGGACCCCCCGCACCGCGCCCAGCTGCCATTACCTTACCCCTCACCTACTCGCCAGAAGCCCGACCGACCAACGGCATACACGCCTGGATCAGACCATCAGCCCGTGCTCCTGGCATCCTGGAAGGACGACCTCCACATGCGGGCATTGCAGCCCCAGGCTCCCCCAACACTCCCGCCATCCTTGAAGAAGCCGCGGAGGATGCAGCAAGGGTTACACCATGATGGCCCTTCGTGCCACTTGTTACCTCATGCCTGGTTCGCTCCCACGACGCCTGCGCTTTTTCATGGCACCCCTGAACCCAGGGGTAGGATGTCTCCTAAACTCAGGATCATTGCTAGCAAAGCCTGGCACCTGCTACGTAGATGGAAATTCAGATACCTACGCGCGTGCACCCGGAGCAAGAGAAAACGCAATGCAACTTGTCTCTGGTGCTTGCATGACTGGGTGTCGAATGCACTTACCGCCCTTCTTCCCTTCCTTCTTTCCTCTCTCCTTCGTTCCTTGACACACTGTATCCCCATATCATATGCGCCAACAAAGGCTGATCGCGGTCCCAAACCCGCGTCCCGAACGAGAACACGATCCAGGCTGCTCCTGTCACTACTCTTTCTTTGGCAAGTGCAGGCAAGCCGTGCTGCATCATTCAGTTCGGGTGAGCCGAGGGTTGGATCAGAGGCCACTGATCCTGGAGCCAGTACCTCACTTCCTTCTCGCCATACGCCGGCGAACCCAGGCCACTATGTCCCTACACTAACTGGCTGCAGAAAACGATCTTTTAAGAGAGCAGTCCTTCGTGCCAGACACTTTGGAATTACACGCTACCGAGGCAGACTTTGCTCCGTCCACGACCTTCTTGGCCGAGGCGAACAGTCACATCCTGACACCACGTCTCCACATCGGTCCACTCCTCGTCCCCCACCACCAGGTCTCAGATGCAGCATTATGACCTGGAACGCGGGAGGCTTAACGGTCACAGTATGGAATGAATTCCTCACCTGGCTGTTAAAGACTCCGCATGGGCATGACATCGTATGTATCCAGGAGACGTACTGGCGGGATGACTTTGAATGGGACGATGATCACTGGTCATACATCCACCATGGAAGCCATAAGCCTAAGGAGGCAGGTCTACTCATGTGCATTTCCAAGAAACTGGCTCAACCACACATGATCAAGCACACCCCTGTCCTTGTCGGCAGGCTGCAGCATGTACGCATCTTCTTCCCCAAAGGCCATCAGCCATTAGACGTGCTCCATGTGTACCAACACGCATGGTATCATCAAAAGAATGATGATCAACAGGACTGGTGGAGAGGCGCAACTGAGCGCCGACATCGATTTCTTCAGAGGCTCCAGGCCACCGTTCGCAGCTTCCCTATTCGTAACCCGCTCTGTCTTATAGGTGACTTCAACACCTCGCTGCCACACATGACAGGGCTCACTGGCATGGGTCGACCCACAAAATCCGGTCCCCAATCCGACACTGCCGATCTGTGTGCGTTCTTAGAAGTCCATCGCCTCGTAGCTTGCAACACCTTTGGCAGGGCTCCTGCTGCTACCTTTGTCAATGAGTCCACAGGTGCCGCAACACAGATTGACTTCATCATGCTCAGGCAGTTCCACAGTGATAGGGAGAGCAAAAAGGCCAAGCCGTTCAACTGGCCGGTTGCTGCCTCTCGCAAAGGTGCTCAACATATCCCCGTACAGGCCAGCTTCTCTCTAGACTGGAAGCCATGGGGACTGTCTTCTGCCCTGGAACTCCAGAACAACATCCAACCCAGGCAAGTTTCCGACGCCCTCAAGCAGGATCCCAATCTGGAGGCCGACTTTGTCTGCAACCTAAAAGTCCGGCTTCCGCCTCAGCCCACTGCGGCCCAGCTCGATCTTGCGCTTAAGCAGGCTTGGCATGACACCAGTGCCCGACCTGCCTTATCCCCACCTGACATCAAAGACAGACCCCATGAACAGGTCCTTTCCCTCTGGCAGGCAAGTGCGGCGTTGCTTCAGGCACCGGTCTCAGACTCCCAACTTCACAACTGCTTTCACCAATGGAGACTCCTTGCACCGGCCATTCGAGCTGAGCGCCTGCTGAAACAGGCGGCAAGACAGCGCAAACGCGACTTCTTGAATGACTGCTTGTCACAAGCTGAGACAGCAGCTGCATCGGGCAATCACACAGTGGTGTATAGAATGCTCAAAGTGCTTGCCCCCAAGCAACAGCGCAAACGAATTCAAATTCGGACTCCTCAAGGCCAGGTGCAACGCCCTGCTGCTGAACGCGACACCCTTGTCGCGTACTATGAAGAACTTTATCAGGCACCCTCAGCGGAACCTGCCCTGGATGCTTGTCCAGTGATATACACTGCCGATCACTGCTTGCATGCCCTGCGAGCCCTGCCACGACCCAAATCAGTTCTTCCAGGTGCAGCCCCGGGCATACTCTGGGCCCTTGGAGCCAGCGCTATTGCGGAGGAGGCGACCCGCATTCTCAATGATGCGCTCTCCGCACTACCTGACCCGCCGCAGCCTGAGCTCACGGACATTTCCCTTTGCCTGTTGCCCAAACCCGCCAAAATAGCTCAGCAACCCTCAGATGTGCGTCCGATAAGCCTCTTACATCCACTCAACAAAATACAGGCAAGCATGCTGGCTTCCATGGTCAAGCCCTTCCTTGACTCCTATCTGCGAGGTGTCCCGCAATATGCGTATGTAAGTGGCAGATCTGCACCTGAGGCACTCGGCAGAGTGTTCTCACACTTGCATTCCGTTCGTCAGCTCGCACCCAAAAAGGAGCGCATGGTCCAACGTCGGCAGCAAGGACTTACTCGCACAGAATGCTCGGGAGGGCTCACCTTCTCCCTGGATGTTGCAAAAGCCTTTGACACCATTCCTAGATGGGTCATTCAAGCTGCTTGCGTTGATGCGGGTATCCCACAGCACATACTACAGCACATCGATGCAGTTCATGCTTATCTCCGAGTTGGCATTAATCACTTTGGGCACCATGGCTCTTGCCGCACAAGCCGCGGCATTCGACAAGGATGTAATCTCGCACCTTCATTATGGTGTCTCGCCACGGCCTTTGTCTATAAGCAATTGCTTAAAGCACTGGGGCCCAATGCGGCTGAGATTCTCACGCTTTTCGCCGATGATGTCATTGCCCAATGGAAAATCAATGATCTGGCCGAGCTGAGGCAGACAATGAGCCAGCTCACGATCTTGATCGCCACATTGAGGCACTTCGGCATGGACGTCAGCGCACAAAAGAGTGTCATTTTATACTCCTTGCATGGGCGCAAGGCCGAAAAATTCCTGTGCAATGCCCGCTTCAAACGTGCTGACAAGTGGCACATGCGCGTCAGCCCGGACCTTGACTTCCCAATCGTCCGCCAGCATAAGTACCTAGGGGTTATAATCTCTTATGGCAGCTTTGAAGCCCATACCCTGGAACATCGCACCCACTGCGCCTCCACGGCTTTTTCCAGGCTGCGACACATCCTATGCACCAAGAATGTCTTATCGACGATCAAGAGGGTGCAACTCTGGAAGGCCATCATTTGGCCCACACTAAAGTATGGACTCACGTCTCTCCTTCTGTCTGTCCATGAACAGATCCAAGTGGTTGGATACGTTGCCAGACAACTTCGAGCGATCACCGGGCAGCTGGCCCATCACACGCATGAAACCACTAGGGATTTTCTTGAAAAATGGAAATTTCAGCCGCTGTGCATCCTTTCGGCCGAGGTTGGGACCAACTGCCGGCGGTACGAGGCACAGGCCGATCTGCACATCACCCGCGTCACACAGTGGCATGCCCTTCTTTCATCCACCTATGCCACAGGGTTGGGCTCCACCCAGGACCGTGCACAACTTACACCTGTCGATGCTGTGATCTCCCGCACATACCAATGCCCAGATTGCCCCTCGTGCTTCGCCACTGCAGGCCTGCTGCAAGTACATAGGGTCAAAAGCCATGGCCAAGCCAAGATCCTTGAAAAGCGGAAACAGGCACAAATGCAGAATCAAGTCGAGCATGCGCTGCATGGAGTGCCCACATGCAAGCATTGCCTGCATGAGTTTAATGGTTGGCGCAACTTCAACTCTCATATCCTGCTTGGTAACTGCCCTGTCATGACCGCCGCCACAACCACACAGGCCAACATTGACACCGCTGTGCCTCCGACTGCCTCGAATGAGCCGGCGCCGAATACGGATGCCAACACCTCCGAGTTGGGTGACCATTCCCCTGTATCCACTTTTGTGCAGACGATCTCACAGGAAAGCTCCTACACAGCACTTGCTGTCACCACAGGTCCAGAATGGAGACGGGTAGTCGGAGCAGGCCAACTTCATGCTAGGATGAAAAACTTTTGTCCTGAATGCGGGCTATATGCAGCAAATCCGTCGCGCATCAAGGTACATATGCGTGCCAAACATAAGGACTGTCTTGATCGGCTCGAGCATTCGGAAGTGCTTGCCTCCTGTGTTCGAACGCGAAAGCCCTGCGTGTACTGTGGTCAGCACATACCTAAGTCCACCTTTGAGGGCACACATGCAACTGGCTGCTATGTGCTGTGGCAATCTATGTATGCCATGCTGCAATCTGGCCTGACACCCTCAGGTCTCGACTATGTCAGCAAACGCTACCGAGATTCCAGATGGGGAAGAGCTGAACCTCTTCAAGAGATTCATGCCCAGCCAGCAGGCGGAGAAGGAGCAGGAGGATGCCCCGGAAAGGGCTTCGAAGCAGCAGCGCACCAAGGAGATAGTGCAAAAGGGGGGGAGCGGACGCCACGGCAAGGGCAAGGGATCCAGTCGGGGCCCTCAGCAGCCAGCCTTTCGTTCCAGGCGCTCTTCGGACAAGCAGCAGGGCCTCAGCGATCAAAACCTGTTCCTTCTTTGTCAGATGCTGATCCGCCTTGTGCTACGCCAGGGAGATGCACTGAGGATCTTGGCTCTCGACACCTCACTGGTCCTGTGGCTCCGGACTGGACTTCCAGCGGGAGTCCCGGAAGCGATGTTCACGGCTGCCCAGAAGTGGAAGGAGCTTCGGGAGACAGGAGAGGTGAAGGCCCCACTGCGACACATCCTGTGGCTGTGCCTCCTCACAGAGCTCGAAGCCAGGACAAACCCGGCCAAGCTCACGGAGGAAACCAAGACTCACTTAACGAAAATGGGCTTCATCAAGGACGGACAGTGGCTCTACCTGAAGTGGTCCTTCGAGGAGAACAAGCTGCTTACGGACACTGCCCGGAGCCCCATCTCCCTCGAGGACGCCCATCAGCAAGTGAAAGACCTCCTGCGAATGTCCCAGGATCCCCAGGTCATCACCAGGTTCCATCCGACTCGCCCGTTGGCACCAGAGCTCAAGAGTCCCACCGTCACGTTCATGCTGTCCATTGCCCTTCGGTCGGAGCAGGCAAACGAGCTTCACTCCAACCTCCTGCGACTAGCGGGGAACGCGTGCACTCAGGTAGTGGGCATGACACATCGCCAGGAACGTCTCAGTCGATCCAACCTCGAGAAGCAGCTCTCCAAGTACCTTCAGACAGGGGATCTTGCCCCACTGGAGGAGGGCAGTCGACCATCGATCACCCAGATGCAGGCCGGATTCACGCCTCACCCACCAGCCATACCGCCACACCTCCACATTTGTCGCCTTTGCATGGCATGGACCAGCAGCACATTCTCCGTGCAAAGCTTGTCAACAGTGGTAACACATGCTATACCAATGCAATCATACTTGCCCTTCTTTGGACTGCATGCCGTTCGGGTCAACCCTCACTGCCCGCAGGACTGATGAGGACACTAAGTTCGGCCCTCAAAGAACGCAAGCCTTTGAATGTATGGCAGCTTTTGTTGTGGCGCAACCTTATGCGACAATGGAGCGAGCCCAACAGGCAGCATGATGCTGCCGAACTCATTGCGTTCCTCCAGGACAAAGGGTTTGCAGAATACTACGAGGGCCACTGGCAGCGACGAGTTCTTGCTGAGGGACGTATCAGTATTGAGGAGGCTGGCAGCACAATGCCACTTCTTCTATCGGTTCCCCTCTCAGCTCACTGCACACCTCAAGCCCTGTTGGATCAATGGCATGCTCAGGCCGGATTTGCGGGATTGCTGACAGCGCCATCGCACCTTATTGTGCAGCTCAATCGTTTTGGCGTTGAAGAAGAGTCATTGCAAAAAAGTAGTTGCCCTGTTGATATCACCAGCACGTTAAGCGTCCCGGTGTTCGACGTTGACCTCGTGACCACCAGACAGCTGTACAGACTTCATGCCTGCATTGTTCATCTTGGTCCACACCCCACTTCCGGGCACTACAGAGCTGTTCTTATGAGTGAAGACAGACGATATTACACGGACGATCATACCACTGCAAAACCTCTTCTTCAGAAGGATGCTGTACAGCTTTCACTCAATGTGTACATCCTGATATATTCCAAGGCCTGCTTCACAGATGCGTCTAGCTGAGTTACGGCCCTGCATGCACATGTGGCTTTTGGATTGGGACGCCTTTCCTCTTGCCGATTACATGTCGCATGTCACTGTCGCGCGCTGACGAGCGAAAGTGCAGTGCTTTGGGTGTCGGACTCCTCTCTTTTCACTCGTTTTCCGTGGTTGGCCTGCTTGGGCATTCGTGCCGGGGCCACAAGTCTTGTGTAGTTAGGAGCTTAGCTCGCTGCTCTCATGCAGCCGGACCACAGTGTCTGCTTCGGACTCGCTAGGTGCCAGACATGGCATTGCGCTGCAAAGCAAAAAAAAGCTTTATCCAAGACCGTGTCCATAGCGGCGAGTTAGCAGTAGAGGGAGTGGCCGGAACCGAGAATGTGAGCGATCTTCTCACAAAGAATTTAAATCGCCTCCAAACAGCAAAGCATACAGCAACCCTCGGATTAGAAGATGTCACCAACATCGATTTCCGAGAGGTCCCAGCAATCAGGTCTTGCTTGTTGCTGTCTGGAGTGCTAGATTCGATACTCGGGCCGGACAACCTCGAATACGAAGCTTTCTGTCGGCTATGCGAACTCGAGACTGAATATTCGACTTTGCTGATCGAGTTTTGCACGAGTTCACGTTCGAATCTGTACCTGCAAGGAAGTGTGCACCAAGTATTTGTCCTGCCGATTACTCAAGGGGTTGACGGAACCTCAAATGACACCGTGGAGCGGGTCATGTCTGCAATGAATGTTGCGAGAGAATGGGGGATGAAGGTTGTTTTCTGGAGCAGCACTCCTTGTACCGGAGGTAGCCCGTACCAACGGCGACACGAAGATCGGCCGGGCTATCAGGACCATCTACAAGCTTTATTCACGGTGCATCGCAAGCTCTGGCGGAGCTTCTTAGTGATGGTGAACCACCCGCAAGTGGGGGTATGGGTCATAGAATGGCCGCAGCGGTGTGCCTACTGGGGATGGGCAAGCACCCGTTCGTTTGCAAAGCAACGAACCCATTACACTGGCGAAGTGCACGGCTGTGTTTCAGGCTTGGTAGGCAGAGATGGATTACCTATCCGAAAGATTTGGAAACTGATGTCGAACGATGAACAGTTTGTGCGAACCATGTCAGAAACGTTTGCATGTACCTGCAAGGGAGATCATTCACGAGACTTTGATCTCAAAGCAACGCAGCACTATCCGCCAGCTTTCGCGGACGTCGCCCTGGAAAGCTTGCGACTGCGGTAATTTGAGCCCACCCGCCCGCCCTGGCTGACCCGCCCACCCGCCCAGCCAGGTTACTTTGCGAGAGTCAGTCGACCTCCAGCGGTCTGCAGCAGTGCAGCGGTCTAGGACTGAGGAATGCGCCGGAATCCATGGCCCGGCGAGAAGCTTAGTTGACTTTGCGTGGAGCTTAGTTGACGTGACCAACAGTGAAACTCTTGGTCATGAGGGGGAGTTGATATCTGTGACCTTCCCAAACTGAGAGTGCCATAGGGCACCACGGAGAATCTTGCATAGAATTGGATCATTTAATGATCGCATAAGGATGCAGGTTGTAAGAATGCAAGCAGAAGTGCTCAGTCCCGGCACGTACCCAGATCCATCCGTCGGAATATTTTCGCAGTCGTTCCGATGGACACCCTGCAGGACAGGCCGCCTCGATGCGGCTTTTGTTCAGCCTGACACCGGTTCGGCCCCTTTGCTCGGTCTGTGCAGCAGACCGCTGGACCGGGTTTTCGGGCTCAGGTGCTTGTGGGTCTTCCACAGGCCCAACACGGGGTTCTCGCAAACACAGCGCACGAAAGGATAACGTTAGAACCGCACCCTGAAGATCCTCACTGGTTGATGAGGGGAGGGAGGGCGCTGAGGTGTGGCAGGAACGGACGAGGATCCTAGTACGCCGACCGTATGAGGTTTAGGGCATTTCCCTGCATCAGTTTGGGGTTACCCGTGTTTGGCCTGTCGAGGATTTCCTTTGAGATTCCTGCAGGGTGCTGTTGTTTCTCTCCGGGTGGTGCAAGCCCATCTTGGAGGAAGCCTAGCGGCAGGCGTTGTTGTTAGGGACCAATGCTTGGCTGACGGACAGCCAGAGGCACCAGATTGTGGAGGTTAAAGGCTGTGGCTCGGTGCCTGAAAGCCTGCCCAACTGAGCTGCCCAAATCAACCAAGCCCTCCCTGCGTGCAAGTGGTATGGGCTCCTTGGAGCCGCTGAGGTTGAACCAGTTAGTAAGAGCGAGAAAGCTGGTTCCCCTCCCTGGTGAGTAAGTGCGAGAAAGCCAGGTCAGCAAACGGGGCTAACAGGAGCTCAGTGCTGCTGCGGCATGAGTTCCTGGGGCCTAGGTTAGTAAGGGCGAGAAAGCCTAGGCCTGTGCCGGAGGTTGGCGACTTTGCCAAGCCACTTGCGTTCAGTTTAGTACAGGCATTGCCCATGTATCGGTTCCAGACCTTTTGCCTTTTCTGAGTGAGCCGGAAGTGGGTGAGTTTCTCCCCTGTACTGGCAGGGCTGATAGGGTAGGCAGTACAGACCAGGCAGTTCAACCTGCAGAACATTTTGCCTAGGGCTTTGTACAGTGCCAAACCAGTGAGTAGCCGTAGGCCGCCGAGCTTCTCGCGGAACTGGTTAGGCCCTTTTTCTTCTCTCGGTGCTCCCTGCACATAGTACGGCCGTGTCAAGCAGGCCAAGGACACCTCGAGAGTCCCTTTTCCGTGCATAGTTAATACCTACCGGAACTCCGGTTCCGAAGAGCCTAACCTGGCTAGCGACTCAGCCCGCTTTCGAGTGATATATGTGACCTGGCTCAAGATCTCGGCTCAACCCCGGTGGGGTGCACAGGTAGCAGAGCGGTAGCTGTGTGAACCAGCCTCGAGTCCCCTAACTGTTTTGGGTACCAGGCCTGCTTTTTCACAGCCTTCATTTGAGCCATGTCCAGAGCACCTGTGCAGTCGAGATCCTCACTGCCAGCAAGTGATGGGTTGGAGTCATCTCACCCAACTTGCTCTGCAGAGAGCCAGAAAGAAGGCACGGCCCGACTGGAGGGCGAAGCAGCCCGGCTTGGGGAACTCTTCCCTTATGCGAGTCCTCTTACAGCCGGCTGTGGAGTTTCTCCAGCCTTGGAAGACCAGGTAAGATGCTCGAGCAGCCTGGCAAATCCAGAGCGAACTTGGGCCCATAGAGCCAATTGTGGTCCCAGCCAATGCAGGACTTTCCACCAAGCACTCTGCTTTCGCTGGCATCACAAGGGCCGGAAAGAGTGGCTGCTCCTCTCCGAGGACAGCAGCGTGTATTTTGTTCGCACCAGCAAATCCGGCAAAACAGTCCGAGCCGGACCCTGTGGGCAATGGAGATGCATGGAAGACCCAGCAGAGGTCCACGGGGGAACGGGAGGCGACCCGCCCGTGCAGTGGCTTCGCCTTTTAAACTTTAATTGCACTGGCTGTGGTAACATTCCAACCCATAACCTCAACTTCTTGCCCGGTCCTGGGAAAAGGCAACCAGCGATCTTGCATGGAGAGAATGGAAGACGCATCGAGCTCTACTGTGCCCTTTGTCTAGAAAGCTTCCTAGCGTGCACGTGGAGCTGGCCGAGTTTCGACCAAGCAGTTAGGAGACCGGTGTTTCTGGACTACGCTTCCCTTGCTAACTTGCGTCAGTTAGGTCACCAAGGTACGGAGCCCGTAGAACCTATGCTGGCGCCGCTGTCTTCTGCAGCCAGCGCACATGGCTGGACCTTCCTTGAGGAAGGGTGTTCTCAGGATCTAGACTCCCCAGAAGAAGCAGGCAACAGTGATTGGCTGGTGTGTGGCTTTGAAGACTTGGAAGACGTCCCCTGGGAGGTCTGACCTAATCCGGCCCCAACCCACCCAAATTGCAGGAGCTATGCCCTGCCAGAATCAAGGGTGAGATGCTCACCCTCCGGAATCCCTTTGTCACGGGTGAAGCTTCTCCCCGTCCAATCAGCGACGGTCCTGTGAGTCCGTTCCCAAACTGCGAGTGCCATAGGGCACCACGGAGAATCTTGCATAGAATTGGATCATTTAATGATCGCATAAGGATGCAGGTTGTAAGAATGCAAGCAGAAGTGCTCAGTCCCGGCACGTACCCAGATCCATCCGTCGGAATATTTTCGCAGTTGTTCCGATGGACACCCTGCAGGACAGGCCGCCTCGATGCGGCTTTTGTTCAGCCTGACACCGGTTCGGCCCCTTTGCTCGGTCTGTGCAGCAGACCGCTGGACCGGGTTTTCGGGCTCAGGTGCTTGTGGGTCTTCCACAGGCCCAACACGGGGTTCTCGCAAACACAGCGCACGAAAGGATAACGTTAGAACCGCACCCTGAAGATCCTCACTGGTTGATGAGGGGAGGGAGGGCGCTGAGGTGTGGCAGGAACGGACGAGGATCCTAGTACGCCGACCGTATGAGGTTTAGGGCATTTCCCTGCATCAGTTTGGGGTTACCCGTGTTTGGCCTGTCGAGGATCTCCTTTGAGATTCCTGCAGGGTGCTGTTGTTTCTCTCCGGGTGGTGCAAGCCCATCTTGGAGGAAGCCTAGCGGCAGGCGTTGTTGTTAGGGACCAATGCTTGGCTGACGGACAGCCAGAGGCACCAGATTGTGGAGGTTAAAGGCTGTGGCTCGGTGCCTGAAAGCCTGCCCAACTGAGCTGCCCAAATCAACCAAGCCCTCCCTGCGTGCAAGTGGTATGGGCTCCTTGGAGCCGCTGAGGTTGAACCAGTTAGTAAGAGCGAGAAAGCTGGTTCCCCTCCCTGGTGAGTAAGTGCGAGAAAGCCAGGTCAGCAAACGGGGCTAACAGGAGCTCAGTGCTGCTGCGGCATGAGTTCCTGGGGCCTAGGTTAGTAAGGGCGAGAAAGCCTAGGCCTGTGCCGGAGGTTGGCGACTTTGCCAAGCCACTTGCGTTCAGTTTAGTACAGGCATTGCCCATGTATCGGTTCCAGACCTTCTGCCTTTTCTGAGTGAGCCGGAAGTGGGTGAGTTTCTCCCCTGTACTGGCAGGGCTGATAGGGTAGGCAGTACAGACCAGGCAGTTCAACCTGCAGAACATTTTGCCTAGGGCTTTGTACAGTGCCAAACCAGTGAGTAGCCGTAGGCCGCCGAGCTTCTCGCGGAACTGGTTAGGCCCTTTTTCTTCTCTCGGTGCTCCCTGCACATAGTACGGCCGTGTCAAGCAGGCCAAGGACACCTCGAGAGTCCCTTTTCCGTGCATAGTTAATACCTACCGGAACTCCGGTTCCGAAGAGCCTAACCTGGCTAGCGACTCAGCCCGCTTTCGAGTGATATCTGTGACCCTCCTAGTTTCCCAGTTGACACGTGATATGCACTTGAGTTGTCTGCTATGAGTGTGAAGCATAGGCACGAGGACATGTCAGGCAGTGCAGATTTGTTTTGGCTTGGTGAGATCTTGTTTTGAGTAGGAAGAACCGTTTTCTGTTCGTTTTCTCGAAACTCGTTTGTCGGAACTCGTTTCCTGTTTGTGACCTGGTATTTGGTGACCAGAAGTGACTCAAGCCAGTTTAGGTCTGCACAGAGCTCAGCAGAGCACCTAAGAGGTGCTAGGAACCTACCCACAGTGTTTAGGAGTAGAAGTTCCATGGCTGAGTGTTTTCACCTGAAGTACCTTTGTTTTCCCATGTCTGGCAGACAGTGTTTGAAGCTGGAGAGCCGTGCTCGCATTGGCTCAAGACGAGCGGAGCTCGAGAAGCTGTGAACAGCGCAGTGAAAAGAGTCCGCACTTCGTGCTGTGAGGGTTGAGTGTAGTCTTGACCTGAGGTCCCTTAGGCCCCGTAGCTGTGCCACGAGTTTCAACGGCGTAAGAGGTGCCCTCCACCTAGTGATTTTGGTGGGCGTTGGTAGATTTTTGGTTTCGGAGGCAAGTCACTCTTGGTAAGAGGCAAGCTTGCGGCAAGCCTAACCTTGTCAAAGCAAGCGGCAAGCTTGGTATCCCTGCTGACCCAGACTTGCCGAGACAAGTTTCATAGTCTGTAAGATGATTCACCATGCCGCATAGCTGGGGTCAGGGGCAGCCGTCTTTGTACTGCCAATCACGGTTTGGCCATGTTCTGATTCAATTTGTTGTGTTGTCCCCATGGTGAGTAGGCAGGTAGGCTCAACTCAATGCAAAGGCAACAAAAATAGAAGGTTTGCGGGCATTGTTGTTTTGTGCTTGGCTGCGGGGCCTTGGCCGCCTGGGCTGGCTGCCGGGCAAAAGGCTGTTGATCAATGTGATTTGACTCGACTGCAAAAGGATCCAAAAAAGCAACCGTGCAAGCTTTGTTTGTTTGTCCCCCTTTCCCAAGCTTGTATAGTGCAGAAGGTTGCGCGGTGGCACTGTGGATGGACCCCCCCTGCGTTACACGTGTGCGACGGTTGGTCATCAAGCTTCCCGCACCCGTCGAATTTCAATGTTGCGTGCGCATATGGGTGATGCAGGATTTTGGTCATTCACACACAGTTTTTGGAAACTCTGGTCTCTAGTCACGGCTGACCAAAGTCAACTGAGGGCCGTATGTGAGGGGCCAGGATGGGGCAGAAAGTCCGGAATGTGGTATTTTTCAAGTTTCAAATTGTTTCCATAGTTTCAAATTGGTTTTCAGTCAGTTTCAAATTAGTTTCAAAATCCAGTTGCAAAATCGCATGCAGGATTTTGGTTATTCACACACATGCACTTTCGAAGCATTTTGCAAGGACGGCAATGTTAAGATTCAGGGTTCGGAAGGGATGAGCTGCATGATAAAATGATGCAGGATTTCGTCCATCAACAGTCTGAAGACTGGAAACTCTGGTCTAGTCACGGCTGACCAAAGTTACTGAGGGCCGATGTGAGGGGCCAGAATGGGGCAGAAAGTCCGGAATGTGGTGTTTTTCAAGTTTCAAATTGTTTCCATAGTTTCAAATTAGTTTCCAGTCAGTTTCAAATTAGTTTCAAAATCCAGTTGCAAAATCGCTGTTAAGGGGGAACTGCAAATTTCTGTCCGCGCTTTTTGAAAACCAGGAATCTCTGAGATTCCTTCATTTTTTAAGTCGCACGTAGGAAAATGCAGTTTCCCCTTAACAGCGATTTTGCAACTGGATTTTGAAACTATTTTGAAACTAATTTGAAACTACAGGAACGAATTTGAAACGCGACATTTCTGCTCTTTGGTGCTCAGCCACACCCGAGAAAGAGGAGAGCTTTGGCTTGAAGCTGCAAAAAACACATCTCGGACATTCTTCCCAAAGGCCATTCTCCGACAATCTTCCCAAAAGCCATTCCAGCAACAACTCTTGCCAACAAGTCAGTCAATTATCTTGTCCGAGACTGTGGATGGACAAAATCTTGCATGACCCCCTGCGTTACACGTGTGCGACGGTTGGTAATCGAGCTCCCCGCACCCGTCGAATTTCAATGTTGCGTGCGCATATGGGTGATGCAGGATTTCGGTCATTCACACACATGCACTTTCGAAGCATTGCAAGGACGGCAATGTTTCGATTCAGGGTTCGGAAGGGATGAGCTGCATAAGCAGGATTCGTCCATCAACAGTATGAGAATCAAAATCAGGATTTTGTGGCTACAGCCCGGATAATGATCTACCAGCTTTGTCTCTGGCCCTCGAAGGTGTGCGCCAGGAAGGGTGCGGGGGCGTTGCGGGCGCAGCCCGAGCGCAGGCGTTGAAAAGATAAAGATTGCTTGTTTTCCCAATGTTTTCCCCGTAATGAAACGCTAAGTGCGTTGACACCATTTTTTCGGTGATTTTCGTTAAATTTTACATTTTCTCTGCTTTCAGGGCCGAGACCAATTTTCGGAAAAAACGCAGCCCCGCGATTCCCCGCGATTCTCCGCGATTCTCCCGCGATTCCCCGCGAAATGCCCGCGAACGGATTTCGGGTACTTTTTTTCCGCGCGAGTTGCCCGCGAAGTGCCCGCGAAGGGTTTTCTGGTGTGTTTTTTCCGCGCGGGCCCCCCACGATTCCCCGCGATTCTCCGCGATTTGGAGTGAAAACACATCTTTGTGCTGTGGGCAGAGGGGGCCAATTTTCAAAAAAAATGGTGCGCCGCAGCGTTTTTGGTGTTTTCAATTAATCTTTGAGGTTTTTAAAGTTTTTGGTTGAATTTCTGGCGTGGGGCCCCGGCTTCCGCTGCCGCCGCGTCTGTGGCCGCGGCCACCCCCTTAGAGGTTTTTTTGTGAATTGTTTTGCTCCCGGCTCCGGCCCCTCCCCTCCCCTTCCTGCCCTCCCACCTGTGGAGTCCGGTCTCTTGCTGCCGGGCAGACCTCGTTCTTCCCTTGGGCGGGCGCCGCAAACGGGCAATGGGGGTTTCAATTTTCTTAAGTGAGGGCCGCGACATCGAGTCATCCATGTTGCAAGTGACTGGCAACACATGCCTCAGGCCATGATCTGCAAAGGGGCGTCCCAGCCAAATAGAGGGGTCCCAGGCAGCCCAGGCAGGTTGCAGGAGAGGAGCCGTGGGGGGTCCCAAGCTTTGGCTTGCTTCCCCCGCCTTTCAACATTGCCAGGCCAGCATTCAGGGGAGGCTTCAAAAGGTTCGCCGGTTCTAGATGGAGTAAGGAAAGGGACAGTGTGACGCACTGTCCGGGATCCGTGCCGGCTTGTCTCCCTTCATAAGTTCCTTTTGCCACCTGGTCTCGCTGTGGGAGCCGGATGCTGTGACGCACTTCCGGGGAGGGGCAGGATTTGTCTCCCTTCATAACATGCCATTGTCTCCGTCATATCTCGTTTTCTGGTGTCCGGGACGGGGAGCCGGATGCTGTGACGCGCTTCCGGGGAGGGGCAGGATTTGTCTCCCTTCATAACATGCCATTGTCTTCGTCATATTTCGTTTTCTGGTGTCCGAGACGGGGAGCCGGATGCTGTGACGCGCTTCCGGGGAGGGGCAGGATATGTCTTCCTTCATTACGTGCTATTGTCTCCCCTCATGTCTCGTTTTCTGGTGTCCGAGACGGGGAGCCAGATGCTGGATGGGGAGCCGGATGCAGTGACGCGCTGGGGGAGGGGCAGGATCTCCCTTCATAACGTGCTATTGTTTCCCCTCATGTCTCGTTTCTGGTGTCGACGGGGATCCGGATGCTGTGACTGGCTGTTCTTTACATTATGCAACCTGAAACGTCCTTTGTGCTGTTTGGGGTCGAGGCTGGTGTAATTAAAATTAGGCTTCAAGCGAATCTAAGATTCATAGCTTGCGCAGGAATTCCTATAGACACAATGAAGGATCCTGCGGCGAAAGTCCGCAGCTGACCACCTGCAAAGCCTGCGCAAGGGCATCCTGCGTGCCGTCAAGGATCGCGGCTAGGGTAACTTTCGAGACTAGGGTTTAGGAGGGGTTTGGTAATGTTTGGGCTGTAGCAAGTCCTTGCTCAGGGCTCTGTCAGGTCCACCTTTCAATTAAGCGGTCTACTTTGCATTTGCCCTACACCCTAAACCTGACATTCTAAACCTTCCGCTCGTTTGAGGCAAAGGAAGGGGGCCTGCTGTCAGAGGAGTGAACACCATCAATGGAATGTCAGCAATACGCATGGAACATGAGCGTGAATTTCCAGGACTTCCAGGAAAAGCAGGACAAGTTCAACCAGAAGTTCATGGAGCTCGTCGGCGGAGCATGAGGACCAGTGGCTTAGAGACGAGCTTGCGCGCGTGGACATCGAAAAAAAGCGCGCGGACATCGAAGAAGCTCCATGACATCGAAAGATAAGATCGAAAAAAGACCTCATGACATCGAAAAAGTACCTCGTGTACTGGGCCAACGATGTCTCACAAAAAGGGGCCCAGACCTCAAGGACCACATCGCGAGCTTAGCAGAAGGAATTCCGTCGCACAAAGGGGTTGCTTTGTGCTGGGATGTGTTCGGCTCCTCCTAAGATCGATTCGGTTTGGAGCCACTCGGAGCATGGGAGCCGGCTGCTTGATGGAGCGTCCACCGCCAGGGACTTTCGTAGAGAATCCAATAGAGTATCGTGGGTAGACAAGTCATGCCACTTTCTGTGTCCGAAGCTGTTTCGGCTTGATCCGAGATATGACTCATGGCATTGAACAGAGCTTCGGGTTTTCGTGTACCATCGAACTCCTACCATCTTCTTCCAAGGCTTACGAATATGTTGCACTTGAGAGTGTTGGTGCCCCACGTGTTGAGCAGTAAATGCTCAGCGTTTGTTGTCACGTCAAATTCTTGTATGTTTGACAACAGCAGCACCAGCAAGGCTTTGCAGGACATGCGTTTCCAATATCAACAGTCGCAGCAGCAGGTGCGAGAGCCCTGCTAGCGTTGAAAGCTGTCTGGCATGTCTTGTCTTATGGTTGACTGGTGCTGATGGACGAGCCCTTGGTATGCCAGCTTTGTCGATCGTCACCATCTCAGTTGTCCCCCGAGATCGCAGGCAGCGTGTTTCGAAGCATGCATCTGCAGTGCCAAGCTCTGAGTGTTCGGTTCAAGAGCTCGCGTGCCCAATGCCAAATAGCTGCCCCAGGCGAAAGCAGCACGGCCATCTGGACCCCGACAACTTGCTGTGGTACTGCGAGGAGCCCGTTTGCCTTCACATGTTTCACATCCCCATAAGGCCATAAGGCCACTGGCCCGTATGGCCATGCCCAAGCTGAGAGAAGTAAAGCCAAAGAGCCAAAGAGCAAAAGAGCAGATGGCCGACACCTGCAGCATCTGCCTGAGCAGAGGCCTGGGAGCTCCATGTCGAACCCAGAGCATACCCCAAATCCCCCTTCCACGACGACACTCGCGGCTTTCAACTGCTGCTGGAAATGGAAACGCCACTAGCTCAGACATCATCTTGCCTTCGACTGCCGACTGCTGCAAAGCAGATTTTTGTACAGATCTGTTGCTTTGCGGTTTGAGGTGCCAGAGTGTGGACCGCAAGTGGGGCACGAGGGTCTCTTATCCCTAAACCACTGAGACCCCGAAATACTCATTGAGAGGACTGCTGGATCGGTTTCTCCGGCCACTCGCGTACATGCTTCCTCTGCAGAGAGCCAGGTTCCGAGAGTGTTCAGTTGTGTTGATGTTGTTGCCTCATTCTTTGGAGGAAAACACTCCCAGAGCCTAGAGCCTCAACTCCGTAAACAACTTCAAGCAGCTCCAGAACTGCAAGCATCATCTCACGTTTCTTCAGGCCTTCAGGGGGGGCTGCCTCACTGCATCTCTTTCTCTACTGTCTGCCTGTGCTTGTGCATGGATCGAGTATATTGTGTCAGAAAAGGGCCAAGGGCTGGTTGTTTTGTTGGAAGATGAGCCCCAGTCATTGGGACCTTGATATGTGAAATGACTCCTATGGCTCCTGAGGTTTGCCCCAGCAGGCAAGGTGGACACCAGCGACCGGCGATGGTGCGGCGGTTTCGAAGTCCGGAGTTGAAACCATCAGCCTGCTGAAGCTCTCCATCCTGAACCCCAGACGGGCTGGCGGTTTCAGTTTTCCACGCGCTTCTATGCATACAGCTTTTGTATACGCCAGTACACAAGGTTGCCCTTTGCATACACTTTACTTCGAAAGTGGCTGTAAGTATGAGTCATTATGAGTCAAAACTCTTATCAACGTACTGCCCCAAGTGAGTTCAGTTTAAGCAGGGCGACCACGTAACACAAGTTTGGTCCCCAAGCATTGTCCACGGGTAGATCTCAAGGCGCTGCTCGACATTTGAAGATTATGCCTTCTTCATGCATGGGAATAAACGTGACGCATTTGGACCAGTCCTCGAAAGGTACTGTTCCAATTGCTGGGGCGACTATGATGTCGTGGTCCCAGCTGGAGTGATATTACTCATAGCCTTTCATAGCTGTCATGACTATCATGGCCCATGTATGTGAGCCTTTGTGCACTACGTTGGCAGATGGTGGGCCAAAGTGTGAGAAGCCAGATTTGACCAGCGTACTAGCACCACAAGAGACTGCCGAAAACGGTACATAAAAATGCGGGTTCTCCACCATGCTGTGGGAGCTTCTGCTTGACTCCTAGCTTGGCAAAGCCTCTGACAGACATTGCTGCCCCGGCACTTTCGGGTGGTGTCTGATAGTGCAGGGGGTCGTGCGTAAAAAACCCGGGCTCTTCTGAAAGCAGTTCCTCTAGTAGCCCAATTTTTGCAAAGTCAACAAATCTGAGGCCGGAAGAGGCCGGAGCAGTGCCTTGTTTTCGCTTTCGTTTTGCAGTTTCTGCACATCTAAGGAGGTTGTTTTTGGCCTGGGGGATTTAAGGTCCTCGTAAGGTCATTGTAGCGTTTTGTGGGAGTTAGCTGAGGAGCCCTGAATCCTGGGGCCAGGCCACAGACTCATGAAATGCCATGTCAAGTCAGCCGGACAGCCCACCCAAAGCAAAGCCCTTGAAACCACACGGTGACCCCAAAATCTCTTTGAACCCCAAGCGCACCAACCCTCAATCCTACAAGAACCCGAAGCCCTAAAACTTTCAAAACCCTCAAACCCTGAAGCCCCACCCCTAAACCCTACATCACTACTAGAAGCGGGCACAGGCTCCGCTGCTACGGCGTGCCTGGGCGGCAGATTCAAAAAGGGAAGGGGTTCAGGGCCTTACGAAGCTTAGCTGACGCGAGGACGCACATGGGTGGGGAATTAGCAGGACAGGCGCTTTGGAACACAGTCGAGATAGAGCTTGGTTGCCGGGTTGAAAGGGGAATCTAGGACTCGGACTCAGGGTGTGCAAAGGATCCACAGATCTGGCTGAAGTGTTGCACCCCACCAGGTGCTCTGAGAAGAGCTGCCGGGCCTCAAATCTCCTGAACCTGAGCAGCCCCTTCTTTGCCCAACACCTCAGTTCAACCCCAGGGCCCAGTCCAGCGCGCGACCTGGCCACCTGCCAACGGATAGCTGCTCGTCAAGAAAGTCTTAAAGTGGTGCACATTTTTTTTTGGGGCTTGGACGGGGTGTAGGAGTGTAGGACTTTAGCAGGTGAGGTCTTGAGAATTTGCCCGAACTTTACAGCCTCTGAGGCGTTTGTCTTGGGGGGTAGGCGAACCAATCAGCCCTGAATCCCACCTCGAGACCCTGAACCCTGCAGATCCCAAATGTGCAAGTAGTAACGGCTTGTAGCTGCAGCGAGACATTCCGTCCGTCCACAGCACGCGCATGTAAGCAAGCGGATGCACTTCAAGCGGCATCTGTACCCTGCAGACGAGGCCGACCCGCATCGCATGTCCGGGTTCCTGTGGGTGGTGGTTAAAGGAGGCCCACACAGGCAAAGCCTCCATTCTGGAGTGCAACATCTAGGAGCCCCTGTCTTCGCGAAGCAAGGTCCGGCAACATTCACACAATGTCAGTGCGTCCGATAGGATGAAACAGCCTTGTGAGAGAGACCCCACAGGCGTCACGTGTACAAGCATAGGACGACAGCACAGAGAAGACGAGCAAGAATGATGTGGAAGATCCGGGACTGTACAAGGCCCTACGAAGCAACGTGCCCATCTGGCGACATAAGCTGCATATAACAATGAGTCAAAAAGTCAGTACTTCAAGCTAGTTACTCGTAGGATGCCGGGAACCCTGTGCAGTATATCGCCAAGCTTTAAGAATCCCCCACTCAGCCCACCAGCTCGACAGAGCGGGTTGGGAAGCCTAAGGATGGCGCGCTCCGGAGAGCGCTCCAAACTCTAGCCGCCTCCTGAGAGGATGCAAGCTTCCGTGGCCATGGAGTGCAGCGACTCTCCAAACACATTCGCACAAACGGTGAGTGGGGTTCATGACAGTTTGTGATTCAAGCTTTGAGGTAGGCCTCTAGCTTGCTACGACAGTGGCAGGTCGGGGGCACCGCCACAGCAGCCACCACGGTGCGAGACCCAGTGATCAACTGCAGAAGAGGCAGTAAATTATCATCTGAGATCGCAGCTGCGAAAGGATAGCTGCCCAACTACAAGGGACCCCTTTGAGGAGCACCCCAAGTTCCTCCATCAGGTGTCAAATTAAAGTCCACCCCAAACCCTCCCCCACACCCTGAACATCTCTAAGTCTATCTGCCTCCCCCTGACCTCCACCTCCCCTCTGACCTCCCTCCTCAAGGTCGGCGGCGGTCTCGCTCGCGGAGGCGGCGACGAGGCGGCGCGTAATGTGTTAAGGTTGTTTTGTGGGATCTAAGGTTTGTCATTTAGGATCCAAGTACTGATCTTTCTGAGAATTATGCCCGTGGGGTTAGGGCTTGGCTTCTCCCAATCACATGTTTTGAATAGCTCTTGACATCCGGATCGTGAATTGTATGAGCGCATGTTTATACTGCCAAGTTTCCTGTCGGGTTCTTAGCATGGGAATATGGGCAGAATTGTCCGAACATGTTGCTCAAATCTTCCTCACCAACAAAGTCACCACTTTTTGTCAACCGCTAACGTCGGCCTTTATGTCGCCTAGGGTCTCTGGGGAAAATGTGGTATGTTGTGAAAACAGGGTACATAGGGTATGAGGCTTCATGTGCATACAGAGTATCTAGGTAAGGGTACATAGCGTCTGTAAGATGTGTAGTACGCATTGTGTGTGTGTACACTTCGATGGAAAGAAGAAGAGGAATGGGGGAAGGAGATGTATTGGGGGGAGAAGAAAAGAGGCGTGAGATCGCGAGGTATCACAGACATAACAAAAATGTGCAGTGTATGTATATTGCGTTTTGCAAATCCACAAAGATCAGATGGAGAAGACGAAGAGGCATGCGGGAGGGAGAAAGGGGGGAGAGAAAGAGGGTAAGGAAGAAGAAGAAGAAGAAGAAGAAGAAGAAGAAGAAGAAGAAGAAGAAGAAGAAGAAGAAGAAGAAGAAGAAGAAGAAGAAGAAGAAGAAGAAGAAGAAGAAGAAGAAGAAGAAGAAGAAGAAGAAGAAGAAGAAGAAGAAGAAGAAGAAGAAGAAGAAGAAGAAGAAGAAGAAGAAGAAGAAGAAGAAGAAGAAGAAGAAGAAGAAGAAGAAGAAGAAGAATAAGAAGAAGAAGAAGCAGAACAAGTACGGGGGAGGGGCGAGATGTGGTCTTAGCCACCAGTTTTGCTTGTCCCGGAACTGGCATAGCTGCTTACAGCCGGCCTTTGTGTCGCCTAGAATGGCTTGCATGCGCATGTGTGTCTACACGTGTAGGGATGTGGGATCTTGCTTTTGCTGGAAGGGTCAGTTTTCACACAGGCCGCTCCTCGTCGGACTACTCGCTCAGCGAGTCTCCCCCTCCAGGACCTTTCGGCAAAAGTCAAAAGCCTGGGATTCCCATGGCTAGGGCTGAGGGAATGTGGTTGAGGGGTCTGGGTCAAGGGAGGTATTGTGGGCTCAGATGGACCCCATGCTTCTCCTTCTTACTGAGGGGTGCATGCTGCATACCTCATGGAGAAGGTCCATAAGTTGACTGCGTCGTACAGTGGCGTGGCTCATGTGAGCTTCCATCAAACTGAAAGCAATGAGAAGCAGGCTCTGATGGACCCGCACACTTCTCTTTGAAAGTCCCTCGATGTTGCTCTTCGGAACTCGGAATCTCCCGAGTCGTGGCTTCTGTTGACAAGGTATTATCGCCGCTGCACAGGTTTGTCTCGCCATGCACACATGTTCAAATCCACAAATTCCATGAGTAGTGCTCGCAAAGCCCAGACGCCCCGTGATTGCAGATCTGCATTTTTCTGCAGTGTTCTTCTCGCCACACTGTACATTTTGAATCTCAAACACAGGCCCTATCCTGCATTGTGCTAACCTTGAGCCTGGACGTCCACAGAACTAATCAGAGCATGTTCTCGACCCCCGACGCCATCTGAGCTATGGTAAGCACGATTCGCTTCGCGCCTCATGGCGGCGCTTGTCCTTTCCATTGATGTACATAGGCCGGGCGTCTGAAGTTGATGGGCCCTTGTTGTTGCCTTGTTGCTGTATCGTCAGTTCTTCATTAGTCTGCGACCCTGTGCTTTTGCATCGTCCGCGCCTAGGGCCGGATTTTGATTTACAGGTAGCGAACATGTAACATGCGTGGTTTCTGCGCCAGGTGTTTGGCCAGAGTACCAGCTGGCCAAGCTGGTGGCAGAGGCAAAGCCTTCTGAAGCCAATGGACGAGGCCAAGCCCGCTGATTGTCTGACCAACTTGTCGAAATTGTTGAGTGATGACTAGAGCCTGGTACATGTTGGTCAGTGCTGCGCGAGTCACTCAGCAACGTACCCGACTGGGTCGCAAGGTCTCAGCCACGAGCGCTCGCAGAGGACATCCGCAGATGTATGGCAACTCGCAGCGGTTTCTCATGGGTTCTCCAGCCTTGCCACCTTTGTTTTTGAACACCGCCGGAACCAACAAAAACCAGAGAGTCGGTGGCTCTTGAGCCAAGCCAGCTCCGGAGAACCCCCAAGTTCCCAAAATGGCATAAATTCCATTCCAAATGGACTATCAAAAACCTCTTGTCACTTGAAGCACTGTTTTAAGACTCCGACCCCTCTTAAGGCCCCGCTGCCATCGCGTGGACGTCGTGGACCCTTCGGAGCTTACGGAGCAGTCCTTCAGGAGCTTTGAAGCTTTGAGACTTGCGCAATTGCGTGGGGTTTCTACAGTGGGAGCTTCGAATGTTTCTCTCCTCGCGAGGGTTGAAGAAGCAAAGGGACCATCATGAGAGCCATCACTCAGCGCAAGAGACCCCGAAAGGCCCGAAGAGCACCGCTTTTCCGTGCACCCCCCAGCCTTCTCAGGCGCGCTTGGGCCAAGGCCTGTGAGGCTCCCACTGAGGCTCCGCGGCCAGAGGCGCGGTCAGAGATTTGTCGCACCCAGGGGCTGTTGAGGCTCAGGAGCCAAAAAGGAGGGGCGTTTTGAAGGTTTTCTTGGGGGCTTCTGGGGCTGTTGAATAGCGGGGTGGCCTTTAGGGCTGTAGCTTTCAAGGGCTCAGGGTGTAAAGGCTTCAGGCTTCAGGGTTTAGGAATTTCCCTTCGCCTGGCGGAGGCGAATATTGGCTCCAAAGACATGCGCAAGAGTGGGTACATGTGTCAGTACATGCAAGTTGAATTGAGAGATGGTCAAGTTCGTGCCGCGCTCCCTTTCAAGCTGTAAGACCCCCTGGCAATGCGCTTTGCCTTGCTGTTCAAATGAGTGGTGGAAGTCACGAAGCAACACCCTGCAGTCCCACGGTAAAGCCTAAAGTAAATTTGAGAGCCCCCCAAACCCTGTTGGACTCCAGGCACGTTTGCCCCCCCTCCCACGCCGGGAGACTCGGGAGAAGCCCCGGTCCCAGTCCAGGCTCGATGAGTTTGGGGTCTTTTGTGTGTTTTGCGTGTACATGGGGTTTGGGGCATTGGCCTTAAGGTTTTAGGCTAGATTGTTCCGATGTTTTCGGGCATGGGCGGCAGAGGGTTCTTCTGCGACTCATCTCTTCAACTTTAAGACAAAGGTGTTAACTTCCCCTTTCGCCTCTTGCTGATGACAGAACCTTGGTTGAAATCTGGCTATACCTGCGACCTGCGAGGCCACGTGTCTTCCAGCCGCCACTGCCGCAGACACCCCCGAAGGCAACCCCACGACGCGCGCGGGGCAGCTCAGTACCTCAAATCCCGATCTGTGGGCATGCAGGCCCACGACCCAACCTTAACGCTCATTTGCCAGCATTCTCAGCCCCCCCCCCACCCCCCGTGTCCCACCCCCTGCCCTTGGTTTCAGCAGGGCTTAGGGTTTCACAGGCTGATGTAGAGTTGCAAAGCATCCCTACAAGAGCTGACCAGGTCCTCGCTGCCCTCCACGCCGCCGGCGCCCCCGAAGCCTGCGCCCAGCGAAGCCGAGGCCCTTGGCTTAAGAGCGTTGGATCCAAATGGAGAGGGTTGTTTTCAAGAGTTCAGGATTTGTTGGGTTTGGGGGCTCAAGAGCCTCTTGGGCTCAATGTTGTGCTCCCCGGCACAGGCACGCCCTCATTCGGAGCGGGCTCCCCGGCTGGCTGCGGCCTCGGTGGTTGCAACAGGTTTTCTAGCGAGGTAGCCTCCGTTCTTTCTGTAACACTTTGCAGTTCAGGCTGCCACGCCCCCCTGGCGCAGCCCTGCTGAACCGGCCCTGCCACAGTCCTCGGGAGCCCTGCCGCCCTGGATCGCGCCGCGGCAGAGTGAGGTTCGCGGCCAGAGGAGTCCCCACCATGCTCACCCCAAGCAGCTGTGCCAAGTCCCGCTTGCCTGCCAAGGCGAACCTTCGCGCAGGCCTTGAAGCCACGCGACAGCTCTTCAAAGCGGGACCAGGACCCCAACATTCCCAAACCCCCAACACGTGCAACGCCCTCAGCCTGTAAGGCCCGCCCTAAATCCCAAACCGTGGCGGCCCGACCAGCGCTTGGCAGTTCATGACGGGTTCGTGGTCTTGACTTCGGAAGTTCGGGTTGCATGAGATGTGTGGGATCTTCCTGCAAGCACATGCCCTCGAGCACCTGTCTGCGTACCTAACGCAACCTCCATTTCCGGCACAGCCCCAGAGCAATATGCACGCCCGCACGCCCGCATGGCAAGCATGGCGGCATGCACGGCGGCATGCACGGCGGTAGCGGCACACAGCACACGGCGACAAGCTCTCCTCAGGAGGCCCGGAGCCCAGCGAGGCCAGTCCCACGCCCTCGACACCGCTGCGGAGCCGAAGTGCTGGGCCACTGGGGGCGCAACAAAGCTTGCAACGGGAAGAGCTCTGGGTTTGGGGGTTTGGGGTTCGAGGTTTGGGGGCTTTGGGGTTCACTTGCGCATAACATAAAGTGTTTACGGGCCTTGGTTCTTGAAGTGGCAGCCCCTACTGCCCTAAGCCCCAAGCCACTTTTCGGAGGTACTGTTGCAATAGAAGTATAGAAGTATTTAAAGGGTCATTTATAAAGGCGTGCCCCCGAGCCCCCAGTCCCCAATCCTCAAGCTTCCCTACGGCCCAAACCCTCCCCAATAGTATCCCCCCTTTGCCCTACAATGAATCGGCCCCAGGAAGCTTGCACCCCTGAACTGGGCCGCTGGCGACGCGCCGCCGTCGGAGGGAAGGAGCTTCTGTCTTTGGACGAGCCCCTCTCAGCAGCGGTCACGCTAACGCGCCAGATCTTGAAGAGAACTGGCCATCTGCCCCTTGAGAGATCTGCAAAGGAGCGCCAGCCTCGGGGTGCCTGCGCGGCTGTTGTCAGGCATCCGGGCATGACCGTCGTGAGCCACAAAGAAAGGTCAGAAGCTTCTTTGCCCAAGAAGGCTTCAACCATATGCCCTTTCTAATCCCATCTGCCCAGACCAGCGCAGCCTCCCCCAATCGGAGCTGACCAGCTCCAAGGAGGCGTGGGACCAGGACCTGTCCTATAGTGGCTGAAAGGGTTGGAGGACGTTTGAGGCCTTGAGGATGTGGGTCTTATCTGAGTTCTGGAAACGAGTGGTTTTGGGCTTTGGGGCTAGCGTCGGACTTTGTCTTGCAGGGTTCAGGTGTCCCACCCAGAACCCCAAACCCAGGAGTTGGGGGTGCTCATTAAGCGTCCCAAAGCCGAGAGCTCCTGGTGATCTGCGCCGCAGGGGCCGATCCCCAGGCCAAGCCACAGGCCTCTCGGTCCAGTTTAGGGGGTTTAAGTAGGCCTCTTTAGGCGGGGCGGGGAGGCAGGGCTAAAGGTGGGCGCTTGATTGCGTTTGCCTGTTGCCCTTTTCAAGTTCGTAGGGTATCAGCGGCCTCAGGCCCTCCTGTGGCCTCGTAGGAATCCCCAGCTGTCTTGATGCGCACCTGCCGGAAATCCTTCCTTTCAGTTCCGAAGCGCAGCGAGCCCCTGAACATGCCTGGGTAGTAGAGGATTCAAGTGAACAGCTCTTGAGGCCCAGCCCGGCCCCTGCAGCGGCCCCTGCAGCGGCCCCTGCGGCGGCCGCCCCTGCAGCAGCCCCTGCGGCAGCCCCTGTGGCCAATCTGGCTTTGGACAGTGACGAGGAGGCCCTCCATAACAGGAGGTTTACGGTTCAGAGCTGTTAATAGGCGTTGTCGGCTTTGGAGTGGTAAGAGAGAATCCTCTGACATGCCCGCCTCCCAAGCTGCTGCGTCTTTAGGCTTCTCAGGTGCGCACTAGCGTGGCTTAGGCTTCGGGAGGGCGTTGAGTCAGGCTCGCGACCTTTGGGGTCATTGGGCCCTCACCGGGCTTTAGGCCCTCATTCCTCATAGCACGTGTGGAAACCCAGACCTCTATAGTTTCTATAGCCGAACGAGGACCGTCCACACCCAACTAGCAAGTTCAAACCCTAAGACGGCAAGCCTGCCAAAAGGCACTGATCGCCTGGAGCCAGGTGGGGTCCACTTAAGCCCTGAATTCAGCTTTGCATCGGAGCTTCTTTTGGTTTCGGTGCTTTTGGCCGGTGTTTATGTCTCGAAAGCTTTCAGCCGCGCGTTAAGCTGTAGCGTTCTGTAGCATTGTGACAGCCGAAGCTCTGATGCCCTAACGCCCTCATCACTTCCAAAACGGTGAAAAGCCCTACACCTAAGCTTGAACTGCAACAGCTGCTCAAGCACTGTTCTGAAGTAGTGTTCAAGCGTTCAAGTCTTCAAGTGTTCTGAGACCGTCTGCCTGGACGATATCGACGTGGACGGCGATCTGCTCGCCGTGCCCGACAGCTGAGACGTTTTCTTTTTCCGGCGGACGTGCGCTCTGAGGGTTTGGGACCTTGGGTGCCATGTTGGGTACACAAGGGTTTGAGGCTTGGGGTTTTTGGACGGCTCATGTCGTGATCCTCTTAGCAGCTGGCCAAGGCGGCTAAGCCTTGTGACCTGCAAAGGGAAACGCACCCTCAGTTAGTAAACCCGGAGCCCTGAACGGAACCCTTGAACTCTGAAGGGTTCCGGCGGTGTCACCATGCTGAGGGCAGGGGCCTGGCAAAACGCCTCGCCCAGATCCGCAGGCATAGTCAAAAAGTCAGAGGGGCCCCTGTGGTTTGGGGATGTTCGGCAAGGCAAGGAGGGGAAGATTCCCCCGAAGGAATCGACCTTCTAGTCGGTCATCGGTCAGGTCGCTATGCAGCGAGTGGGGGTCCCACTTTTAGACACCGAGAGTATTCCGCTGGTCTTCGTTCGATTCCGGGTCGGGCTTCTGGCGCCTCAAAGTTAACCCCGAAGCCGCAGGCCCCTCAATCCGAAGCCCCCCCCCACAGGCAGCAACAGCCTTATGCCTAAAGTTCTAAAGTTTAAATTCGAAGCGACAGCTTGTCTGGCTTCTCCAGGACGTGCGCCAGCTCCGTGGCCCACGTAGTGGGTCTGTGGAAGGGAGACTACCCACTGCCAGTTCAAGTTTACGTAGTTCAGTGGGTGTAGGGATGTGTAGGGCTTCTTTCTGCATTGCAGACTTACGAATGAGGGCTTGCATTTGGGGGTGCGGGGTGAGGGCTTTAGGGGCTGATTTTGTGGGAGCAAGGCGACATATGAACGTACTTCGAAGAATGTGGGGACTTTCGAACCATGACAATCGTGAGAGTCGGCAAGCGTGATTCGTTGACAGCTTCGTGCGATGCCATGTGCGAAAGCACAGCCATATCACGAATAATTCCTTAAGGCAGAGATTTCTCATGTTGAAACTGGACCAGGTACTTTGGGCAGTCGAACAGTCATCGGCATCAGCAGCCACAACCTGCTCAGCCCCCGCCCGGAAATCTGGCAGCCAATCCGACCTACCCAAGCTACGCGGCGCAACCCGCCACTCAGCACCACCCACATCAACATCCCCACCCTCAGCAGCACCCACCTCAGCACCCACCTCAGCACCCACATCAGCACCCACCCCAGCACCCCCCCCAGCATCACCCTGCTCAGCATGCTGTGCAACATCCAGCTCATCCTCCCCATCATCCACCACAGCACCCGCAACATGGCCGACCCCCGACTCCCCACTACCCATACCGACCGCAACCTCGCGCCCCGCAACCAGGACCAGTGCCGGGCCATCCGTCATATCGGCCACCCCTAGCCCCTCGTCCCTATGCACCGGTTCACCCCGTGCCCAATGGGCAGCCGCTACATCCTCACCACCATTACGCACCTCCACCTCAGCACCCGTATCCATCACCTCATCCAGCTCCGCAACACCCGCAGCAAGCACCTCCACCACAGCCACAGCATCCAAGCTACCCGGCCTACCCGAGGCCTCATCCGCCACCCGCACCGGCCCACTATCCGCAGCCTGTGCCACAGCCTGTGCCACAGCCGGCGGCTCTGAGGCCGACCTACCCACCTCACCCTGCACCATTCCCTACAGCACCTCCCTACCAAGCGCGGCCGGCTTACTACCCGCCTCAGTATCGATGACCCGCAAGGCCACGGGGAAATTCCCTGCAAGAGGCTTCTTCGTCGTGCGGGGCAGTTCTTTCAACTCTGCTATTGGCAGGTTCCTTGAAGGGCGCTCCTGAGCCATGCGGGCCTCGCAGCAACTGGATCCAGGTGGGACTGCGGGCCTTTCTCTGGTACCCTAACGATCAAAATCATGAACGCATCCCGTGGCATAACGTGACAGAATCTTGTGGTCTGACCAGTTGCAGTAACCCCGAGGCCCTGGGATTGCCACGCCGCCTCATGGACTCTCACAGTCCAAAAAAACTGGCCTGAGCCGAAACCTCCGTCCGTCGTCAGTAGGCTTGTGACTTGGAGAGTCTGGTGTTTGGGGGTTGTGGGGTTGGGATGAAGGGATTTGAGGCTTTCGGTTTCAAGACAGGTTTGGGATGAGGCTTGGGATGTTCCGATCCAAAGCTCTTCTGCTGTGGGCAGGAGGGGGCAGCCGCCCCCCGATGTGCCAGACAGCGTGCGCGATGCAACGACATATAAAAAGGACGCCCCGCTTCGCTTTACCTCCTCCTTTGTTGCTGATGGCCATTTTCGGGCATGACCTGGGCATGACTTCTGTCCGCAAATACCTGCACCATGTATGCAAACCGCGTGCCGGCGTTTGAGTGTACTTCTATGTGACTCGTATTTGCAGCTGAACCAAGAAGTGAATGGTATCCTCCTTGTTTCTTCTTGAGTTCGCCTCGCTTAATGCACTTGAAACGAAAGTACAAAGTGAAGGCGATGAGCCGCCTGTGTCCAGGGCTGGAAGGTACTGCTACACTGCTGGCTCTCTCGAACCGGCAACACATCTTGCACTGCACCCACTACAAGAACCTCAGGAACGCTGCCGCTGCGTGTAACCGGCACACAGCATGACGAACCGAACCTGAGTCCGCATCCTGCGCCTCAGCAATGACCCCCGCACGTCACTATCCTGAGAGGGCTGCAATGCCTTGGGATCTCGTGTTCCATCATGTTCTTCTTGGGGCAGCGTTAGGCTCCAGGCTTCTTATGATTGTAGTCAAAAGTGTTTGAGAGAGCTGGGATCGAGTCAAGCGGCCGGGCACCCGGATCTGCGAGTTTCGGCTTCGGCTTTCCAACCTTAGGCATTGAGGGATGAGGGGATGAGAGCAGGGAGCAGGCGCAGGCTCCTGCACCCCAGAACCGAAAAGTGCGGAGCTTGCAGCCGCCTGAGGGCAAGGGGGGAAGGGGTGGGGGGGACTTCTTGAGTCTTGAGGGACCAAGAGACGTCGTAAACAAGAAGGATCGCGAGCTTTCAAGGAGCCCCCGGGTCCCAAGTACATCTCAAGCCCTCGGCCGAAGGCCTCCAAGCCTCAGTTGCGGTGCTTCGGGCCGAGGTTGTCGCGGCCGCTGGGCACCGTCGGCATCCCGGAGCCTTGTTGGGCGCGTGGTCATCCTAGTAGCATGCCTTCTATAGGGGTTTAGGGTTCAGGATCCTGTTGATATCTGTTGATGAGGTTGAGGGTTGAGGATCCTGTTGGCCACGTGGCTGGTGTCGGTGCAGGCGTCAGTGTGTCTCTGTGTCTCTGTGTCTCTGTGTCTCTGTGTCTCTGTGTCTCTGTGTCTCTGTGTCTCTGTGTCTCTGTGTCTCTGTGTCTCTGTGTCTCTGTGTCTCTGTGTCTCTGTGTCTCTGTGTCTCTGTGTCTCTTCATGTCTCCGTGTGTCACTGTGTCTCTGCGTGTCTGTGTCCGCTGTTCTGTCTGTCTGTCCGTCGTACTGAGAAGTTTCGAAAAGAGGGTGCAAAGGTGGCTGCAGGCTGAGGCTTGACATGAAAGCGCGCGGCTGATGATGCGAGGGCCTTTGAGCCACACTGGCATAGAACTCATGTTCAGCAAAGTGCTCTGATGAATAGTGAAGGCTTGAATGCACCCTCGTGGTTTTACTTTGTGTGGTCACCGTGGATTTCTGGAATGTCTCAGTGCTCCGCCGCAGACGCTTCGAACAACGCAAGTCGGCCAAAGCACCATGTTCTCCCTCACAAAGCGCAGGCGTGTTATGCAACACGACGAACACTTCCAAGACGTGAGTCCGGTCCGCAGCACATCCGCCAGCGCAAGACTGCAATGTACCTGCCCGAAACGCTGAACCCCCAAACCCCAACACTGAGCGGAAAACTCTGAACCCCCCTCCCCGCCAAGAAAATAGAGTCATGCCCCCGCCTCGTCCCCGGCGCTGGTTTGGCCTGGTGACGCTGGCTTTGCTGCTGGTGGGCTGCTGCTCGGCTCATGGGGGGAAGTTCTGGGTAGGGTCGGCGGAAGTGTTTTCAGGTCCTTGCCCTAAAATATCCGATTTGCCAGCCAAGCCTCAGCCTCAGTTTGCGCCCAGCCCGCACACCGTCCCTCCTCTCCCCCCTCGAAAAGCCAGGAAAACAGACCCTTCTCCGCCTCGGCCAGCAGAAAAACGAACATAACTCAAGAAGTCTTGAATTCGAAGCTCTGGCATCATCTTTGGCTCCGGAGGGCCCGCGCCCCGAGTCGATGCTTTCCAGGTGCCTTTGTAGGCCCGGCTCCGCGGGCCGAGGCGCCGGCGGCGCAGAGCAGGCCAAACCTGGGCCTGTCTTCGTTGCTCCACTTGATTCAACTTCTTATTCTTTGTTTAGATGTCGATCTGACTACATTTCATTTTTGCGCGCCCGTGGGGAGGGGGGCAGGTTTCAGACTTAATATTTTTTGGTGGCTCTGTTTTGTTGCATCAGTCTTGGAGAGGTTTGTGAGGGTTTTTCGAGGGCGCTCCTCCTCTCGTCCAGGAGACAGGATGTTACAGTAGGGCTCGGGCTGAGGGTTTGTGTTGATCGTACTTGTTTGCGCGTAAGCCGTGTAAGGCCAGAAACTAAGACTCCCGCCTCAACGCGGTCCTAGGCTTGCAGCAGTCGGGTTTGGGGTGGGAGGGGACTGGGGCTGTGTTGAATCATTTAAGAGCAACAAAGATGAAGTTGGGGCCACGAACCCGATCACCCGATGGTTGTGCTGAAGCAACTCCGACCGATGAGCAAAATTCACAAGCGTGCGATGCCGTTCCTCGACATGCAATGTTGGCTTGCACCGACAAGACGAATTCTCTGCATACGTAGTTTTGGGGAGCTTCGAGAGTGGACCTCCATACTAAATCGCGAACATCAGGTAACCTTTGTTGCTTTCAACAACTCTGCGGAAGCCCCAAACAGCGGGAAGCAGGGGAGCTGGCTGAAAGCCCGAAAGCCCCCTTGGGCCCAGCGGCTCTTTCAGGGCCTCCCGCAGCGCGGCGGGCGGCTCCAAGGATGCGACCTCTACGGAGGCTCTGTGGGGCCCTTGTATTCGGGTGGCGTCCCATGGAGTCTATACTCAAGTTGCTTCTGGGCCTGGGGGAAGCCGGATTCGATTGTAATTTCCAAGGTTTTGGGGTGTTAGCTTCGAGCCTTGAGGTGAGGCGTGCTTGATCTTGCTTGGCTGCTGCCCGGAGTTCATGGTGCCGTTGACATCAGAAATGCACAAGCATAGGGTTTGCATCTGCGGCAGTATGGTCGCGAGTTTCCAGGTACGGTGCTGCTGTTCGTAGTGGAGAAGCGTTTCAAAGTGTAGTACTTGCCCACAAGCCATGCAGTTATTCAGGTCGTTTTGTTCGGGGCTCAATTTTGGACCTCTACCCAGGTGACCCCGAAGTGGTATAGAGTTACAAGTTGTACGTCCTGACAATCCCAAATAACCTTCGACAAGTTCTATCGCAGTGCATATAAGGAGCCCACGACCATTGACCTTTGGATTTCCGCAGCTGACCGATCCGACCCTAACCCCTCAAGACCGATTGTGCGCCAGGGTCCCTAGGTTAGTTGTAGATTTGCTTGCTTACTTGTAGCTTTTGCTTACTTGTAGCTTTTGTAGGTCAGGAGCCGAAGGCCCTGAAGGCTCTACCCCACTGCTGTGGGGATGCCCTTCCCGTGAAAGGGTCTACGGTTCAGGGTCTAGGGTCTGAGGAGCCTAGGTTTACGAAGAGAGGGCCTATGTGGTGACAAGCTTCTGTTCCTACATGGATTTTATTATGAAAGCCTTTACTTCCTATGTTTTGCCTGTGCTTACCCAGGATTTCAACAGAACAACAGAACAACAGAAGCAAGGAAGGCAAGGAAAGAGGAAAGGAGGGAAGGCGACTCTGATCATTTTTGTTTCGATGGCTGTTACTACTGCTCATGATTACGAGCGCGCGCTGCGAGGTCACGCCGTGCGTGCGACGTAAGTGCACTGAACTAAGCTGGGATTTTGAGGTCGCTGCGGTAGTCGTATTCAGCGCCAGCTTTCACAGGAAGCCTTAATGGCAACTCCCTTCGGCTTGAAGCTAAGCTTTCTAAGCCCCCGACCTTTCCAAGCTTTGGCAGCTCCACACGAGAAGCGCCCTGTGTTAGCGGATTTTTCTGCATGCAGGAGGCTCCTTGCGTCTTGAGTTCTTTGTGCTGAAAAGCACGATGGCCGGATCCAACCCATGAGCCCGCATTCTTCTGATCCCGATGCAGTGTACGGACATTGGCTGATCGCAACGTGCTTTCGTGTGCTATATTTTGTTGGAGTCCTGCTACGTACCTTCGACTTCAGCGCTTTAAGGAAGACCGTTTGGAAGCCATGAAAAGTTATTCGGAGTTGTTTGGGGTTGGATAGGGGTTGGATAAGCTTATGCTGCAACCCCCAATAAGTTTACATGACTTCGGAGCCACCGAAGTGAAGAAAACGAGTTTTGGTCCAGTCCCCAGCCCCATCATCCCTGACGAACCTCGCGCCAAACCCAAAGCACGAATCACAAAGTTCTCGAGGACGCTGCTGCGGTAGTTGCCGACTGGCGGCCAGCGCTGCGGCAGCCGCAGAGCAGCAGAGCTAAGTGTTCATGGGCGGCTGCGAGTTGTGAGTTGGGAGTTGACGCCTTGACGCTTGATGGTTGACGGTTGCGGGTTGAAAGGTGGAGGGTTGAGCGGTGGACGGTTCAGAGGTAAGGGTTTCCAGACAGATGGACATCGTAAAGGTTTGAAGCCCTGGGCTTCAACTCCTGAAAGGCTTCTCCTGGCTCGGCGCAGCAGCGTGCGGCAGGAGGCGTTGAAGGCCGCAGGGGTGTTCCCGATCAAGAGCCGAAAGGAGGAGTTTCATACTTGTCGTAGGTACAAGTGCAGGCACTTCGTTGGGAGCTCGGAAAGAGAGAAAATTTCGACTCCGAAGCATGAGGTTGGAAATCAGGTCGCCCCCCGAAACGCCAAGGATGTTTATCGTGCCAGCCCTGGCTGCAGGAGCTTTCTGGATTCTTCGACGAAGTCAGTGTCGAGATCTTTGATGAGATCGAGAAGTATGGGAGGGTTGCTTGACAGGATTTTCGGGGGGGCTCCAAAACAATCCTGAGGCATCCTGAGGCCGAAAAAAGCCACCCCCTGCTTCAAGCCCAGGCTCTCGGTGGAAATCCGAAGCCCCAGAAGTGAGATCATGCCTGACCCCCACATAGAACGACCACCCAAACCTTGAAGACCCTGCTCTTCCCCTCCCTTCCCCCCCCCGGCCCCTGAAACAAACAAAACCTAGAAACCTTAAGAGCAGCTTCAAGAATGAGACCCGCTCAGGACTCGGCCGGCTCGCCTCGCCTCCGCCTTCGGCCCTTCCTGGGCTATCGCGCAGCCTGCGCCAGTCCCTGGACCTGGGGACGGCTTGCCAGAGGAGTGTTCAGATTATTTGGGTGTTGCAGTTTCTTTACGTTTCAGAAGGGCTCGGGGCGGGGCATGAGTACGCAACTGTCTCCTCCAAATAGGAGCATGAAAGTTGCTGCAAGAACTTCAAGAAGCTCTCGTAGCACCAGCGCCGGCGTCCAGAACCCAAGGCCTCTACCGCACGGTGACGAAGCACATCCTGCCGCAGCAGGCTTGCAGGGGCTTCCAAGAGGTCCCTTTTGATTCAAAGTGGGTTTGTTTCGGACCACAAAGTTTCGGCCTGGTGGGTT
The DNA here is from genome assembly GCA_905221605.1 of Symbiodinium natans. NCBI lineage: Eukaryota > Dinophyceae > Suessiales > Symbiodiniaceae > Symbiodinium > Symbiodinium natans. The sequence continues at coordinate 42,778 of CAJNDS010002076.1, read as the reverse complement.
GTGGCTTTGGATTCCTGTTGGGATCTGTTAGGGCCCCTTCAGCGACGACGCGTCGCGGTATCATCTGCGCTGCGTGCTCCGATGGAAGCTGTATCTGCATTCCCGAGGACTTAGAAGTTGGCTGGCCCCAGCCTCCTTGACAGGGTGCTCCAAGATGAAGCTGCCCACCGGATGCCATCTGTGTATAGTGCTTGCAATCGGCGTCCTGGGAATCGCGGCGTTGGTCATCTTTCTGACGGTCTTCGCCGAGGAACGCTGGAACAATGCTAGAGATACTCATCTTGGGCCTTTCTGCTCTGATAAAAACGGGCATTTCCAGTGCAAGCCCAGGACGCTGCTTTGCGGCTGCGCCTCGAGATCCTGCATGAATGGAGATGACATCGACTGGGACGCCCTGCGTAATCTCAACTTTACCGATGGCGTGGTTCGCATGGCCACCTTCAGGCAGGAGATGAAGATCCCGGGTGTTTGTGCCTGCCCCTGGAAAGGTGGCCCGCGTGTGGACAGTTCTTGGTTGATTCGGTTCTTGGGTGGAACTGTTGAGACCAAGACGAACGACGATGGAACTGCTTGCACTCCATGCACCCAAGCTCCAACGCACGCATGGAACGAGATCGAACTGCCACACAGCAATTGCTATCTGATGCTCGGGGGACAAACGTCAGCATTTCGGGATCGAGGGATACATGCCTTTCGACTCGTATTGCACGATACCACGTGGCGCTTCTGGGAACGCGAGCCCGGAAAGCTGGCATACGACGGTCTGCTGCTGCACAGGCAGCGGCCGCTGTCCCGAAAACACGCGGAGCTGTTGATGCACCTCATCTCTCACGGCGCCAGGCGAGACACGGCCCTGGACTTTCAGTTCGAACGCAGCTTGGATCAAGGCCACGACTTAAGTCCAATCTTTTTGGAGTTCTTGCCCGCGACTTTCCTGTTCAAGGATGATGCGCTCCCGAGCATGGTTGCTGCGTACTTCGGCCTGTTTGGCCTGTACAGGCTGCTGCCCTTCATCCCGCAGGCGGCAGTGAATTGTGTGGTGGTCGCGCTGCTCTTCGGCCGCGATCCCCAGGAGCTGCTCAGGCTGGTTCCCAAAGAGTCGCATGACCACATCAGGGCGCACGCCCGGAGTCTAAACGAGTTCTGGCACCGTGAGCTGGCTCCCATCTTCCAGGAAGCCGGTGGCATCTTTAAGCAGTCCGTGGAGTTGGACTTGCCAGAAACAGAGAAGCGGAGGTGGTGTCCCATCCGGTGGCAACCGAGGCCAGCGACGAAGGTTCAGAACTTGGGCTTCCAGGAACAAGTCCAGCGGTTTCGCCCTGCTTACTTCAGCAAGGTGCTGTCGCCCCTGAAGAGGGCGCTGCTGCAGTATGATGCCGAGCTGGCTGCAGCCTGGAGCAGGAAGTTTGCCCTTGCAGACGAGCTCCTGGAGTATAGGCTGGATGCGGTTGAAGCGCTCAAGGCGCAGACATCCGAGGGATGTGAAGCTGAATCTGTTGTAGACCAGCTCTTGTTCTGCCCCGATTGGCGGAAAACACGCCACTGGAAGAAGCACAGAAAGACGGTGACTCCTGCAACTGTAGTAATGCAGACGGACAGCGCGGTCCGGAGCCTGCTTTACTGGAACGCTGTTCGATCGAGTGAGCTGCCCAAAGGGGCGTAAGCGATTGTCGGGGTCGGGAAAAACTTGGGCTTCGTGAAGGGTTTACTTCAAGTTGAGGGTGTCAGAAGGTGTCAGGGCTGAGGTTAAAGTGAGAAGGAGCTTCGGAGTAGGGGCATGCCAGTTTTCCGAAGGTCCCAATTTAGATAACCCTTCATTGCTGGGACGGTCTCCACCTCAAGCCCGCGCCCGACTCCCTCCCCTTCCCCCTGTACCCTCCACATAAGCGTCGATCGAAACACGTGTCTGCAGGGAGGAGTTGTAGGGGGAAATTGTTGTCTACAGTCCCATCCTGGGAGCAGTAATGTTGATCAACTGCAGCCCCACGCAGTCCCCCCAAGTAGCTGGGCTCCAAATCCCGGAACCTCAGCGAGGCAGGGAGTCCGGTCATCCTGCAGAAGCGGACCCGGGATGGAGAGCAGCGGCTCCGCTACGTCCTGAAGCGCCTGGGTCGCTTTTCGTGTTCGGGGGGAAGGGTGCGGGGTGCCCTTTGCAAGTGGCGTGCTTTGCCGACGCCCTCCGACATGAAAACGCATGAAGAGACAAAAAGGAGAAGGAGAAGATTGGGGCAGCCGGCACTAGCGACCGACGGCACCATCGCAACACGATCGCCCCAGTTGTGAAACTCCGTACCATGTCTGATTTCACACCAGAGACCATTACATGTGGCATCAAATCAACCCTTCCAGACGTATGTCTGCTTTTTCCGGGGTCTGCTTTGAAGGGCAACCATTCTCGATCATTCTGAACACCACACTCTCTGATGGCCGTTCTCGAGAACAAGCTGCTGAGCGCTGGGCCTTTGTGATCTCTTTACAGCCGATAGGCCAACAACTGATCATTAGGAAAGACATTCTAGACGTCTTTGCAGTCGATCGGCCAGCCTCTGATCCCTTAGGAACGACGTTTTAGACGCGAATGGTGAGGAGCAGGACCCATACTGTGGTTGATGCTTTTTGTGGGTGTGTCGGTAGGGGGCGTCCTCGGCAGTGATTCAAAACAACCAACACAGTGGGCCCAGCATTTGCTGGCAGAATCGGTTTCCGGTCGAATGACTTGGGGTTAGAGTCAGAGTCGTGTCCGAGTTCTATTCTTTGCGCCTGGAGTCCGTTGGGGCTTGGGGTGCTTGTCGTGGTTCCTTCTCCGGTTCATCACAACGCACAAGCCCCGAACCGTCTGACCTAGCAAGGCAAGAGCCTGCTTTCTCGCTTGGTTGTTGAAGATATCAAGACGCACTGTTATGGTGATGACATCGTGGCTTCTGCACGCCCCCAGCTTGCTGTAGCTTGTCGACTTCGGCGGTTCCCTGCGAGGGCGATGAGGAGGCCGAGGTCTCTGATGCCAGCTTCCCGGCTTGGAGTTAGGCACGATGTGATGCGCTCAAGTATGGGGTTGAGGTCGGGCTTGGGGTGAACTACTGTGAACCAATGAGCCATTGTTGGAGTGCCTGAAGCCAGCTCCTCTCCCATGCGCAGGGTTCCCGCTACCAGGCAAGGCTCGCGCCCTCTTCGTCGTTCTGCGCCAGCTGGTGTCCAACACCCCCTGGGACGTGGAGAGGTGGCAGGGTGCGGGTTTGTAGCGGAGATCATCCCCTGCCCACCCTCCCGCTTCCCTCTCTCCCACCTCGCTAAAATCCTAAACCCTAACTAAAAGCCGCACAGCATGGTTGAGGGTGTGCTGTTTGGGGCTGAAGCTTTCGGGATCTTTCAGGGGGATTTCCCAGCTTCAAAATGTCAAATCATGAGGTTGCCAGACCATGAAAGCCCCAAACTGTTCAGACCTTATGTCCAGACAAGCGCTAAGAAGCTTGCAGAGTGTAAGAATCTGGCAACTTTTTTGCCTGCAGGTAGGCCCTCAGGACATATTTGATATTTTCCCTGACTGGGTCTAAGAGGATCACCTTTAGGAGCATTTTCTGAGGGGTTTGAGGGCAATCCCAGTCAGCATTCGTGCGTATCAGGGTGTGCGAGCAATGCAGGTCGGCCCAGAAAGCCGAGGCGGGCGAGGGCGAGTGGAAGCAGCGGACTCCGGACCTGGAGACCCCGGAGTACGAGGCCGAGGGAATATTGGGGGGGCTGAGGCTTGGAAGGGTTTGGGGTGTCCTTGCCTTTTGCATCCGTGCCTCCGTTACTACCCCTCACGTTTGAAGCGGATTAAGGTTCAGGGTTGAGAGGGTCTTGGCGGACAGCTGTCGGGAAGGTGCTGTTCCGCGATGCCCTGAATGGCTACGAGGCAGAGACTCCAATTCCCATTGCGCTCTGATATCCCCAGTGGCTCAGGGAGAAAGATGTTTCGGGAGCTCGGGGAATCTAGAAGCCCAAGCCATCAAGTGACCGAACGACTGCCTTCGTATACCCCCTAAACCCTATACTCTGCTTCACGATTCTGCGACGACGTAGAGCCCACGGACACCAAACGGCATGTTTGCAACTTCTGGCAGCCTTAGAAAACAAGACCCTGCTTCAGACTTCGCCTTTGAAGAGGTCCGTGAGTATGCGCCCTATGCGGTGGTGAGGACCGAGGGCCAAGGCAAGAGTCGATGTCCTAGGCATATTTCAGGAGATTTGTGGGGGGTTGGAGATTGGCAGCAATGTTCTTTCCTTGTTTCTGGCAGAAGTCCGGACCGGACATCGCAGTCACTCGCGTGGGCTGCGTTTTCGCGCGATCTGTTTGGCGGTTTGTCTGTTGAACCCCTTTGGGTTAGTTCTGCGCGCGAATTCGGATGCAACATGACGTGGGTGGGTGATAGGTCATTATGCTCGTGTAGTCGCATCCACGAAGCTTGAGCGACTCACAAGATCTGGTGGCTGCAGCGCCTGCATGCGCGACGCTTTTGTTAGGCATGTGGACGTAGGAGAAGCCTTGGAGATCTTACGAAAAGTACGGCCAGTCTACAGCCCGAAACCCAAAGTCTTCGAAACCCAGAATTCCAAGAACGCTTTCCATGAGTGTTGACGATCTTTTCGGGAGCTGCCGGATGATTCAAGCCGAAGACTTTCCAGTGTGAATGCTTACAAATCCTGACTGGTCAGCCGAATTTTGGCTTCTGCATCCTCTGCGCTAGGTGGCGAGGTTGCCAACAACCGCTCTTTCTTCATGCTGGCGGACTACATCTTCGGCAAGAAGAATGAGAGGCCACACCTCTCCCATGACTACCACATCACTGCTAAATCCCTAGACTTCGGAACCTTGACACCAGGCCTGCAGCGTGGCCGTTTGCCCAAATGCATTCTGGAGCCGGGATGTAAGATTCGGAGCTTCAAATAACGGGCCGTCGCAGCTAAACCCCAAGCCTTTTGCAGGAATGAGAAGATGGCGATGACTACCCCTGTTCAAATGGACAAGAGCACGGGTACCATGTCGCAGCTGGGCTCTGTCCAAGACAACCCCTCATGCTCTTCATGCTTAGCCCCAAGCCAGAAACAAGGGAGGATTGGCAGCTTTAGTAGCAGTTTTGCAAGCACTCAACAGGTGTGTCTAGTTATCCCCACCCCCCTCAACCCGGAACCTCCCGAGGTTCATCATGCCTAGCAAGTACTGGGGCGACAGCCTCTCGGAGGCACCGCCCCCTGCGCCGGATGCTGGCGTGACCCTCCAGGCAGAGGGCAGGGGCTGGGGATGCTTCGAGAGCTTCTTTTCGCATCTGCAGTTCGTCACCAGCCACTCGTCCGTATATGATCACGATTATCAGTGCTTATGCTTCTCCCAGAGTTCTTTGAAAGCAGGCAAGGCCAGGGGAGCGCGTGGCCGTGAGCATCTTCGGCGGCTATGCCGTGGGTTCCGTGGTGGCCCGGAAGTGGCTTGGCCCTGGTAGGTTTCAGCTATGAGTTTCGAACTTGAGGTTGAGGGATTTGGGGGGGAGGACCTGCCGTGAGCCGGCTTTGCCGCCACTCCAAGAATCGCAAGCCCTGAGGACGGATGAGCTCTTGGCCTCCGTGGCAGAAAGCGAGGACTGGAGAGCGTACTTTCTCTGTTGCAAGCCTATGAGTTTAGAAGCCCCGCACAAGGATCCACAACCTCAAGTCTGGTGTGTGGTGTGGGGGGGAGGGGGGGGGGCTCAGAGTCTTAGCACGTTCTTAACTAGGATTCGAATTCAGGCCTTCGGGAGGACGCTGTAGCTACTCGCCCCAAGCATTCGTTCAGACTATGCGGTTTTCTAGCCCCCGGCCATGTCCTGTAAAGCTCTAGAGTCTGAGGGAATGTGTAAGTTTTTCTGTTCGGGGCCTGCTTGGGAATCCCGTGTAAAATGCAGCCTTGTATATAGGGCACCCCAAGGGCCCAGAGTTTAGAGAGCCCCTCAAGTGCTAGAGGCTTTGGGGGTTTAGCGTCAAAGAGGAGAATACGCGAATGCATGGGGGAGTGGTGGGAAGAGAGTGGGGGCGGTTAGGGAAAGTACAGCCGGCCAGGTAGTGGAGCTAGGTAAAGATGCATACAGAAAAGAAGAAAAGAAGGGTGGCTCTTTGTCAGGGGATAAGTGCTGGGGGGTGCAGCCTGGGAAAGGGGGTGGCAGAAGAGGAATAGCAGCGAGGCTAGCTCTTTGAGGGCAAGGTCGGGGAGTGGCAGAAGGTGAGAGAGGAATTGGTTTGTCGGATGCCTGTGGCCTCGTGCCCATTCCAAGCAAAAAGGTATCAAACAGAGGGCGGAAAAAACCTGCCCGAGGCCTCGGCGGATTTGGTTGCTGGTGTAAAGCTGTAAAACGCCACTTCTCTGCCACGTATCTTTGAGGATTGGGAGCTGGTGGAGAACTCGACGCAGTTGCTGCAGCCCTCTGGAACGCAATTTGGTACACGTTTGGGAGCCTAGAGGTGTTGGAAACAGCATTTTTTGTCTTTGCAAGCTTCTACGGCGTGATTGATCGTCTGAGCGGTTCGGAGCTTGAGTAAGAAGAAGACGAGGAGAAGAAGCCGACTAGGACATCTTCCAAGCAAAAGCCTCGCCCCCCGAAGAGGTACAACGATCCCTTCACTGTTCCCTGGAAGCGACGCAACGAAGTGAGTGTGCCCGTCCGGGCCCGGGCGTGATGCCTGGGACAAAGAGGGATTTGTGCTACATTTGGGTACCTTCTGGGCCTCCTTAATCTTATGTACGGTCTGCTATTCCAAAGGTGATTGATCCTGGTATGCCAGAAATGTCGGATCTCTCGGTCAGTTTTCCAAGGTCCGGGGCCGCCATAAAGGGTCGTGGATGTCGGTGACATGTTCGGCTCGTCTCTTCAGCATGTGCCAGCAGGTGCATCGCTAGAGCACCTCTGGACTGAGGGTGCGCGCTTTAAGCGGGCTAAGCGGGGTAAGCGTTCAGCTGGCGAGTCCTTTATGACGACCCGTTGACCTTGCACAGTTTTCGAATTTTCAACTGTAGCTTCGTTGGGGGTAGCACTCCTCCAGTTTCACTTGGCGCACTTGTGGCGCAGCGGATGTCACTTCGGTCCGTTCACTGCGTCTTAGGTCAGAGTACTCGAACACGGACCGTGTTGAGTGAGATGCAAGGGTTCAGCACCGGCACGAAGCAGCGCTCCTCGATGTGCAGATGCCAAGAAGGCTAAGCAAAAAGGAGCACAGGCCCCGCACCTGCAGTCCGTGGATTCCGTAGACCCTCAACCGCATGCCCAAGATTTGCAAGCGCGTCGGTACCCAAGCCTGGCATTCTTTCATTGTAGGTGCTCCAAGAAAGGATCCCCGCCTCCGAAGCACCCGGCCGAACCACGACCTTCAGCTTTCCCCCCCCCCCCCCCCCCCCAAACCTCTTTCTTGGCCAGTTCCAGAGCTTTCGGGTGCTTCAGGGGCTTCAGGGCATTCGGTTTGCACTGAGGCTTGGAGCTTAGGCGTGGCTTGAGGCTGTGGCTTCGATTTCTGAATTTGGGACTGATCCCTAAATAACATCCCTACGCCTCAGAAACCCAGCCTAAGCCCCAAACCCTCTAAAATCATCGGAGCCCGAACAAGGCCGGCCAAAAAAAGCCGCGCCAAAGCCCTAAGACACCTATACCCAGGCTCCCCCGAAAGCTATCGATGCCGCAGATCTTCGCGGAGCATGGAGGCACACATGGCACATGCCAACTTGCAGTCGGGGCACCAGAACCAACATAATTCTACGCTAGTCCCGCGCGCCAACCCCAAGAACGCGCATCCCTGACCTGTCATGTGAGCCTCGAAGATCGCAGGCCTGCAGGTGGGTTTCTAAGTCACTGCCCAGCACAACAAAAGTTTGCGGAAGCTTCAGAGAAGTGTCGCACAGAGCGAGGCTCCAGTAGCTCGCAGGATCCGGCCCGGGAGCCCGGAGCGCAGGAGCATTGCGGTTCGTGAGGGTTTACGGATGTTTACGGTTGATAGGGGCTTCTGGGGTTTCGGGGTGGTTTGGGTTTCGGGTTCTCGGTCAGTCCGCATGCCTTAAAGACCTGAACCCAAAAACCCTGGACCCTAAAGTCCCGCCGAACGGGAACGCCCTCGGCGCTGAGCCTCCTCTGCCCCAGCAGGTGACGCTGGAGCCTCCTCGAGCTGGCAGCGACATCTTCAGCAAGACCAAGACGCCTTTCAGCAGTTTCAGGGCTTGGGAGTTTCCAGTTTCTCAGATCGCTTGGGCGGGGGACGTGAGCCCAAAGCGCAGAGCCTGCAAATCCCCAAGCGTCAGCAAAGCGCATCCCCCCGAGGATGTGTAAGTTCAACCTGCTTGGCGTCTGCATCAAGGCCGGCGCTCTTTTCACTCGAAATGTGCTTTGTAAGGAAGCCGAGCTCACGGGAGCTTATAAACTCAAACTCAGTTGCCATACTGGGGAAGTCATCTCATCTTCGATATGTATTTATCTGTAAGTTATCCATATTCTGGCAACTCAGTTTAAGTTCCTTTCTGGGAGAGCACGCGTTCCGAGAGTCTCCGTAAATCAAGGAGGGCATGTCGCAGGGGGCAAAGTCTGGCTTCCTTTAAAAAGCCTTTACAAGAACGCCTTGGTGTCATGCCTTTTGCAGTAGGCAGCCTCAGTGACCCAAGCGTTGCCCCAGGGGAGCGCTTGCATGTTTGCGCACCACCAAGACGAGCTCAAGCCCGTTCCGGCCAGGGGGGGTATGGGGAGTGGGGAGCTAGGCCTAAAATGACCCGGTTCAGGGTTCCTTGTGGTGTCTCAGAGGTGTGTTCACTTGTTGTGAATCCAAGGAAATTTCAGGCGTGTCGTTTCCTCATTCCTCCCCTGTGTAAGGGTTCCCACTTGAAAATCTCCTCAAGAGAGCCTCCAAGCCCCAAAGAGCTTTCTCACTTCGTGCTTTGAATCGGGGGAGAGATTGCATTTGCAGGGGGCATTTTTGTTTGGGTCCCTGATACGAGGGCCTCAGGATGTCAGGATGTAGGAGGCAGTTGAAGCAGGCGAAAGCATTACAGAATGCTGCAGCCTGTGCTTGACCATGTTCAGTTTGGCGCTTACTGCACGCGAGGACCTCTTCCGCACGAAGATCTGCAAAACCTTGATCAACACAGGACGGCTTGGAGTGAGTAGTGCATCCACAAACCCTAAAAGTGCCTGTGCTCAAGCTTCGGAGCCTCGTCGCCCTCAAACATCAAGCTGGAAGGATTCTGGTTCGGGGTTTTGCACGTGGGGTCGTCATCGCGCTTTTAGGAGCATGTTGTGGGGTGCATCAGCCCCAGGAAATTCAACCAAGAACCTCGGCGTAACGCGTCAAGTCTTGAAGGGCTTCAGGGCTTGGCTTATTTTGGCTCAAAGCCTAACTCTAAACCCCTGGAGCCATGTAAGCCCCCACACTTGAAAAGCAGTCAGCCTCTTCTGCCGCAGAGGCAGCTGCAATGATCCGGAATGCAGGCGCCTTTCGGACATGCCTCGCAAGTTTTGTCGGGTTTGGAAGAGTTTGGGCTCGGGCAGTGAAGGCACTGAGCAGGATCACTCTTGCCCATTTTGTCAGCCATTCCCGAGCGGAAGCCCGGGGATGAGCAGCGAAAGCAACCTTCCAAGCTAAGCTGCGAAAGGAAGTGGCCGACCGAACAAAAAACAGACTAAACCCTAAGCCCCTAGCCATGCGCAGGTATGCTCACAACAAGGAGGAGTTACGGGCCGCCGCCGTCCTTGCAAAGCCAAAGCCACCGAGGCCCACTTAGCCGGTCTTAGAGAAAGTGCGAGTTGAAGACAATTCGGGTCTTACACAGCTGACCCCTACAGGTTCTCGTTCGCAGCTTGCCCTCTAGACTCTAAACCCTTCATCCCCAAGCCCTCAACCCTAAACCCCAAGCGCTCTGAACCCCCGTAGCCCTACAACCGCTAGCCCCCCCCCCCCCCCCCAAACGCCTCTCCAGGAAGCCGGCGCAGCCGCCTGTCCAGCGGGCCCCACCACAGCGAGCTCCGGCCGCTAGGTGCCCTCCCCACGTTTGAGGAGGTTGGGAAGCTCCTGAATTCTGCGAGGTCCGACGGCCCAAAACATAGTAGAGCCTCCCAAAACCCACGTCTGAGGGATGCACTCTGACACTTCTTGCAGTGGTCTCAACACGGCAACCTTTTAGACCACGGGTTTCTCGTAACCGTTCAACCCCGAAAATCCGGATCTGTTTGGTATGTCGGTGTTCATATGGGAAATGGAAGTGCGCGGTGAGGGCGCAGATGTTGCCGACCACATTGCCCATGGCGTCCGTGGTGCGGGCCCAAGCTCTAGCAGTCCTTTGGTTCAAAGGCTTTGCGAGATGCGCTTGGAGACAGTTGGTAGCAGTTGGTAGCCAAGCAAGTACATGTCCAGCTCATGTTTGCCTCTTTTTTTGGCAGCCGTGCGCCCATCCACGACGGTATATCAAGCACGTCCATGCGGGAGATCTACAGCCTTGAGCAGCAACTTTGTAGCCTGATGTAGCCTGCCGGACCCTCAATCCCTTATGCCCCACCCCTAGGGCCTAGTTCTGAAGCCTCTGGAGACTTGCGCAAAGAGTCATCTCGGCATCCTTTCTCCCTGGCAGCTTCTTCCTGCGACTCCTGCGATGGGCTCGTCGCATGGTGGCCTGGTTGACGCTGAGCATACACTGGTTGCTCCGACAGCTGCGCAAATGGGTTCACAAAACTTGCACTTGCGTCGACGAGCAGATGAGTTTTTGTACTGGAGCTCCGTGTTGCCCTCCCAAGCCTCTTCAGCGGGAGCTGCTGGGTTGTGGGGGGGGGGGCGGCGGGTGCGTGAACCTCCTCCTTCTCGCAGACCTTAGCTCAGTGTGGTTCTATGAGACATGTAACTGCTTTGGCTGTCACGGGTAAGTCCTGCAGGCTCTTTCCGTGAGACTCCGAAATCATGAGTATGAGCCCTTAGCCCGAAGCCCCAAAAGCACACGCAACATGGACTTAGATATGGGGCAGTCGAAAGTTGGGGGTCCCAGTGCTGTTGGGTCGCATGCTTTCTGAAGTGTCCTGTGTGCTATCTGCTGAGCTTCGCTGCATCTCGAAACCCTCCTGAACCCTATGAACCATTGTTGCCTAAGCCTTTATTCCCATATCCGAAGTGCCCATCCCAAGCCCTCGTACCGCCTAGATTGGCCTCCATGCTGGGTTTAGGGCTTCAGGGTTTGAGGGCTGAAAGGTTTTCGAGTTGACAACCTCCGGGTTTGGTGCCTACTGGCTATGCTTGGTCTTGTCAAATTTGGGGTCTAGGCTTCCAGGTGGGACCAACCCCTTGACAAAGCCAGGTTGCCAAGTCGGAGGGGCCGAGGCCTTCAGGCCCAAGACGGCCCAAGTTGCGAGCTTTCGAAACCCGGCGCTGGCTTTCAAACCCGACCCTTCGCCTTAAGCAAACCCGGATCCCTGAAGCCGGCACGCGCCCCTCGCGCCATGAGCGACCGATGAAGCTGGGGGCGGCCAGCGCAAGGCATGGATCCTGCAGAGACTCATCAGAGCACCAAGGCCCTCAACACCAGAACCCATCAATGCCCGTCAAGACCCCTCCCCCACAATCTGGCTGCGTTCATATAAGAAGTTCATAAGAACCTAGAGGGGTCGAGAAGGGTTGAGACATCACCACGGCCCAAGGAGGCCACGGAGGGGACGGACACCTCGCGCCACGCGTGCGCGCGCCCCTTGGCTCCGAAAAGGTGCCTATGAGTCCTTTGGGTTTCGGGTTTTGCTTTTGGGGTTTGGGGAGCCAGCGAGCCCGCACTGTCATTTCTGTCAGTTGGGGGCTTTACGGCTTTCCTGAACTGAATGTCGGTTTCGAGAAGCTGCTGTTGCCTTCATGCTTTCTGGCTGCGCATATGTGTGCGCCACCAGTCTAGATTCTGTGACATCGTGGTCCGGTGTGCGTCCTGGCAACTGCTTCTTAAGGCCGGCTATTGCGTCTAGGAGCACTGACAAGCACCCTGGTCTTTACCTGCCTGGTTCTCTACGCTTTCACTCTGACCTCGAGCAGCGGCCACACTCGGGTAGGCACGGTGAGGTTTGAAGCCAGGGCGCAAGGCCCGGAAGGGACGATGCCAGCGAGTCCGACGAACCCCACGAACCCCACAGTGGCGGCAGTGGCGGGTCCACCGGCGATGGTGTCGATCGCGCCACCCACCACCACCACCAGCACCACTTCCCGGCTGACCTCAGGCATCCTCTACGTTATGCGTTCGGGACACCAAAACTACAAGACCCGGATCCCCGCCGTGATGGAAACCTGGGGCAAAGAGGTGAATTCCACACTGGATGGTCTCATCATCATAGGAGACCAGAGCTGGCCAGGGCACCGCCCGCCCATCATTCGTGCGGAGATCTGTGGAAACGACCACAGCAAGCAGCTCTGCTGCAAGACGGGCTACGCCCTGATGATGGCTGCGCAGCACTTGGATGAGTTTTCCTGGTTCTTCGTGGTGGACGATGACATGTATGTGAACCTCGAGAATTCCCGGAAGGTGCTGTCGGGGTACGACCCGTCCAAGCTCATTGCCCTGGGCATCCCGGGCTGTGGCCCCGGCTTCTGCGCGGACAAGAAGGGCGGGTTCTGCGGCGGGGGTGGTTACGCGGTGTCCCGGGCCAGCCTGAGAAGACTCATGGTCCCGTCCCCTGAGGATTTTCACAAAGATTTAATGAAGAAGCTGGCGGTGGAGAAGTCCGGGCAGGCTTGGGACGACATCAGCATCTCCTGCTCCCTGAAGCGGCACAACATCAAGCTCCTACAAATCAAGGGTCTTCATGGTTGGCGAATTGAGGGGAGAGGGAGGCCGCTGAATAGTGGCTATGAGAGAGCTATCAGGTCCCGCAACCCCTTGCCTATCACTTTTCACTATCTGACGCCCGACATGATGACTGCTATCCACCGCCGCTTTCAGGATTTGGGCAAACACAGGCTCCTGGGCAGCAGGATCCTTCCGAGGCACGCCTATGACGAGCAGCTACAACAGTACCTTCTGAACATGAGCAACCGGCACTTTTTCATGGAGTAATTGCAGGTGAATGCCGTGTCCACAGAAAGCCATGACCGCCCCATCTGCATCGGCCGCAGTGCAAGGGCTTTGCTGGGCACCCGTGCTTGAACCTTCGGCTGTCAAGGCGGGTCGCTGGAGACGAAGGTGTGCCAAGCTGATGGCTCTGGCGGTGTCTGATCTTCGGCTGCACGTTCAAGTCTTCAAGTACAAGTCGACTGCGGATGCTTGGAGCCGGCACGAGGACCAGAGAAAAGGCAACCGGCCAAGTCGCGAGGGGCTGATCGAGTACTGATGGAAAGTACCGACCTTTCTCCTCCAGTGCGCGTTTCACTCTGGGAGTCGAAAGCACTTGCCGGTAGCCCACTTAGATTCCTGGTACAACTGCAGTGAAGTCCGGACCCCCCGCACAGCAACAGTAAAACATGTAAAGCGCCCCTTCAAGGCGCATGGCCCAGGGTTCGGGGTGCCAGTGGCTGCCAGGCGTGCTTGGGTGTTCAATGCCACTTGTAGGGCCCCAGTGCTGAGGACGGGTTTGGGATCCCCATGCTGCAAACCGCCGGGGCCCTTGGCAAGGAGTTCATTGGATTCACTTTCCCCCTCCCTTCTCCACCTCCCCCCGAAAGCAGCGTCCAGCAAGGTTTCGGGGTTTATCCACACCCCGAGTGCCGACTTGGAGTTCAGCGTTCAGAATTCAGAGTTCAGGGGCGGCATGACCCGAAGTAAGCCCTGGAAACTCTAAGCCCTTCAGCCCCACAAATCCCCAAACCAGATTCTCACAGGATGCGAGCGGCCTCCACCCAGTTGGCCAGGCCAGGTTGTGGGTCAGGGTTTCGAGTTGATATGCGTTGATGGTTCAGGGCTTAGTGAGGGTTGCCTTTCGTTTGGAACACGTGTTTTCAATGAGCTTGAGGCTTCTCAGTTCTTGCTCGCACACCCAAATGGAGCGCCCTTGAGGGCCTCAAGACGCAAACCCCTCAGCCCTATCCCTGCCGCAGATCGTGCCCGTGCCTATGCCCATGCCCGTTGCAATGCCGGTGGGACTTGCCACAGCCTCATCTGCAGTTCCTGTGTCAGTACGTTTCTGTCCACTTGCTACGCCGAAGAGCTGCAAAACCCCTTTGTGAATTCAACCTTAAAGTCTCTAACATGTGAGCCCACCAAAAGTTGTGAGCCAGCTGGGTTCCTGATTCAGCACAGATGCTGAGGTTGCATGGCCAGAGCCGTCAGGCATTTTTCCTGGGAGGGTCTTGTGGGCTCAAGTTTCCTGGCACGGTTGAAGCTGTTGGTGCCTCGGGATTTTTCTGGATGTGCGGTCGAGTTCTCGCACAGATGTGATGAAGGCGCCTGAGTGACGTGGAGGCCCTACATCCTAGATTTCTCAAATTTTCCAGTCTCTAGACCCGCTTGTCTGCACGGCACACCAGAGGCTTCTTGTTTGATACGGCATGAGGGCACCCCCAAGTCTCGAGACGAGTGGCTGCGAGGCGCGTCGCCTTTGTGGAAGCAGCCCAGGCCCAAGGCAAGAACCCCCTCCAGTTCTTTAAGCTTAAAGACCTCCAAAGAATAACTTCGGAGTGGCTGCCAAGCCCCATGAGGCAGTTGTTTGGGTGTTGAGGGACGCTTTCTTTGCTCTGCTGATGGGGCTCTTTTGAGTTTAAGGGTTTCAAGTCTTCAGGCCTCGGTCTCGGCGAGCTGTTTTGGATACGTATGAGGTTTTGCTTTCTGCAGGACAAGCAGGCCCCGGAACCCTGAACACAAGAGCTCCTCATGCAAGAAGCTTTGGGGCTCTCGAGCCCTCAGCCCTAGCCCTGACACACTACAATTCACGCGCCTGGGCAATTGCTGTACTTTCTACTATTATTTCTAACACATTTCTATTATCTGTGTTTTTGTAATAATTATTACAGTAGTATATTTGCGTTACTACTACTACTACTACTACTACTACTACTACTACTACTACTACTACTACTACTACTACTACTACTACTACTACTACTACTACTACTACTACTACTACTACTACTACTACTACTACTACTACTACTACTACTACTACTACTACTACTACTACTACTACTACTACTACTACTACTACTACTAACTACTACTACTACTACTACTACTACTACTACTACTACTACTACTACTACTACTACTACTACTACTACTACTACTACTACTACTACTACTACTACTACTACTACTACTACTACTACTACTACTACTACTACTACTGCTGCTACTGCTGCTGCTACTACTACTACACTACTACTACTACTACTACTACTACTACTACTACTACTACTACTACTACTACTACTACTACTACTACTACTACTACTACTACTACTACTACTACTACTACCTACTACTACTTACTACTACTACTACTACTACTACTACTCCTACTACTACTACTACTACTACTACTACTACTACTACTACTACTAACTACTAACTACTAACTACTAACTACTAACTACTAACTACTAACTACTAACTACTAACTACTAACTACTAACTACTAACTACTAACTACTAACTACTAACTCCTAACTACTAACTACTAACTACTAACTACTAACTACTAACTACTAACTACTAACTACTAACTACTAACTACTAACTACTAACTACTAACTACTATCTACTATCTACTAACTACTAACTACTAACTACTAACTACTAACTACTAACTACTAACTACTAACTACTAACTACTAACTACTAACTACTAACTACTAACTACTAACTACTAACTACTAACTACTAACTACTAACTACTAACTACTAACTACTAACTACTAACTACTACTACTACTACTACTACTACTACTACTACTACTACTACTACTACTATTACTACTACTACTACTACTACTACTACTACTACTACTACTACTAACTACTAACTACTAACTACTAACTACTAACTACTAACTACTAACTACTAACTACTAACTACTAACTACTAACTACTAACTACTAACTACTAACTACTAACTACTAACTACTAACCACTAACCACTAACCACTAACCACTAACCACTAACCACTAACCACTAACCACTAACCACTAACCACTAACCACTAACCACTAACCACTAACCACTAACCACTAACTACTAACTACTAACTACTAACTACTAACTACTAACTACTAACTACTAACTACTAACTACTAACTACTAACTACTAACTACTAACTACTAACTACTCACTACTAACTACTAACTACTAACTACTAACTACTAACTACTAACTACTAACTACTAACTACTAACTACTAACTACTAACTACTAACTACTAACTACTAACTACTAACTACTAACTACTAACTACTAACTACTAACTACTAACTACTACTACTACTACTACTACTACTACTACTACTACTACTACTACTACTACTACTACTACTACTACTACTACTACTACTACTACTACTACTACTACTACTACTACGGCGACGACTACTACTCCTGCGGCTACTGCTGCTCCTCGTTTACTCTGATTACTACAAGTTCTGCCACTCTTCTGCACTTCATTCCCTACTTCAGCCCACTAAATCCACTGCCGCCTATGCTACAACCCTGCCCTGGGAGGTTGTGGCCTCAGGGACGCGGCGCGGCCGTCGAGGAGCCCGGCTTTCCTGGAAGCCTTTGATCCTACGAGCGTCGACGATTAAAAGCCCTGCAGCATCCTTCGCACCCTCCCAATCCCTTTTTTTGGCAGAATTTTGGGCTCCTTGCGAGCCCACCAACCCTCAAAGCCTATCATAGGTGCTACACCCTCGAGCTGTCCTCTTGAGCCTCTTGAGCGCTTTGGGAGCCAGGAAAGGGCCAGCGGGGCGACTCGAATCTTCAGCCGCAGCCCTGGCTTCTTTGAGGTTCCAAATCGAGGATCCCGGCTCCTCGACTCTGCAGAAGCTGCAGCCGGCCGCCTCGCGAAAGGTGCCAAGCCGAAGAGTAGCCAGCAAGAGTTCCTTCCCTTTTCGAAGCCAAGCCAAGAACTCAAAACCCGGAAACCGCCAATCTTGGGCTCTTTCCACAGAAGGCCTCCGACTGGAAGCCGACGGAGCCACTGCAGCGACTTGCTCTGCAGAAAGCGCTGCCACAGAGGGGCTTTGTTGCGGGACCTGGAGGACACTTTGAGACTTTGAGGGTTTGGGGGTTCCGGGTCTAGAGCCGGAGACTCCTCTGTTTCAGGGTTTGGATTCTGGGTTCTAGGGGTTGGCGCCTCCGTGCTCGGGGTATCAGATGCAGGTTTGACACGGGTAGGGTTCTTGTTGTGCTGGGTTCCTGCCTTCGACAGCCTCCGCGGTCCGCCTTGTCCGTGCACAAGGCTCTGGTACCAAACTTGGGGTATATGGTATTTTAGTGAGTTTTTGGTGGGAGATCAGAGACCCAAGCCGTCAACGCCATTCTTCTGACATGGCGAAATCGCGAGGCATTGGTAGGCAGCAGAACCCTTGGCTCCTAGGAGCCGAAGCCATCCGGCCCCACCCCAATTTCAGGTGGGTGCGACCAAGAAGACAGCCCCATTGATTTCAACACGCAGGGGCCTCGCAAGGGGGGGCAGTCAGGGGGCTTCAGGTTCTCGGGGGGGGGAGAGCAGGGTTGGGCTGTTTGAGGTTTAGGGTTTGCGAGCGTCCTTAACCAACTCTCCGCAGGACTTCGGTGTGAAGCAGGCCTAAAGAATCTAAGCCCTCCCAAAGCCGCCTGCAGGCCTACTTGGTGCACAGCCCTAAACACACA
Source organism: Symbiodinium natans (assembly GCA_905221605.1). Lineage (NCBI taxonomy): Eukaryota > Dinophyceae > Suessiales > Symbiodiniaceae > Symbiodinium > Symbiodinium natans. The sequence goes on along the minus strand of CAJNDS010002076.1, from coordinate 24,990 downwards.
AGCCTTAAGCCCGAAAACCTAAACCCTAGCGCAAAATCAGGCCTCACTCCTTCAGCACGCAGACGACAGCCACGAGCTCTTCCGGCTCAGCTGGGCAGCTGGGCTTGGTTCGGCAAGCAACCGGTAGGGTTGATCGCACAAATTCATTGATCCCTCCCATGGTAGCTTCGTTCGGGCCTCAGAGTCTCAGAGTTTGACGGAAGCTCCAAACCCGAGGTGCCCATACCGGGCCCCAGGCATGCCGGGTCAAAGCAGCGGAGGGGGCAGCCGGACTCCTCGGAAACCCCAGGGCGTGGTATCGTTCTTGCAAGGGTGCGCGTGTGTTTTGTGGTTGAATTTGACACAAAGTCTTTTTGCTATTCATGGTGAGCAGCGGCACGGTCGCATTATCATCATGAGTGTTCGTGACTTCGGTCTTGATGTTAAGTTGTAGATTGGAGGGACTTTTGGGAGTTTGGAGACTCTAGCTTGGGTTTGAACTGATCAAACTATGGGCCCTTTGTGGAGCTCCCTGGCCTGCAAAAGGGTCAACATTCCAGATCAACCCTTGTGACCCTGAACCCCAGACCCTGCAAAGCTTGTTTGCCCCAACATATTGTTGAAGCCTCAAGCCTTCGGACTTGGTTTTGGTTCCTCAAGGAGGCCAGTTTGGCTGCAACATGCCAGGGTTCGTCCAGGGTAGCGCAGGTGGGTTGATCTAAAATCTGCGCCGTCCTCGGGTTCTATTTGTGAAGAGTAGGTTTGTATCGACCTCAGCCGTCAAGGCATCCTTTTTTCCCTCGTAGGGGTTCAACAACCCCGGAGCCTCGCCCTCTGCGCCGGCAAAGCTTTTGAGTTTTCTCGAGGGTCGACCCTCGCCCTAAAGAGGCCCTCAATCCTGCAAACCATAAATCCTACTAAGCTCGAGCCCTGAATCCGAATTTGTTGAGCTCTCAGCCCTCCTGCGACTGGCCTAGGCAGCCGCGACTCCTCCTCTGACACTGACCTTCAGCTGGAGGTGGGGGGGGGTGGGGGGGGGGTTACCTTGTTTCCAGGACCCCTAGCTCTGTTCGCCTTGCAGCCCGGGTTGAGGACCACTTCATTAGATCGCGGCGTTTTATATAAATATGCGCCACAGGCCGCGTCTCAGGGTTTGCAGTACGGAAGCTTTGAAGGGTTGAAGCCATGCTTACGACCGCGCTTCTGCAGACCCGGGATGCTCCACAACATGTCCCAGTGGAGTCCCGGTGCCTGGGAAAAGCCCTCCCCGTTCCATCGTGCAGTAAGCTGCCCCAAAAGCTCACTGCCGACATTGCCGAAGAACATGAATGCTGCTTTGAAGTGTTGCGCTGACGTGTCGGGCCCTATCTGAAAATGGGAAAACCATGTTGACATGTGCTGCTTTGCCGAGCACTTGCCTCATAAACTCGGCTCGAAAGTCTCAGCCCAAAACGTGTTGTACCCGGCACAAACTGCATGATCCGAGGATGTCACAAAGATGCAGGTGCGTCGTGGGACCGCCACCCCATGGTATCTAAGAAAAACTGGAACGTGTTCGTGTTCGTTGGTGCAAGATTCCAGAATGCTTCTTGCACCCCTTGCATATGAAAGCAGAATTCTTATGGGAGGGGCTCTTGCACCTTCGGTCTGAGCTGGGCTTGGTGGGGTGCTGGGCTATTGGGCCGCACAGGGGCATACTCGCGCCATAGGGTAGGCTCCTTCCCACCATAGACGGCGTTGACTCAGTAACCGTCTAGATGCGAACTTGCGCAATCCTCCCTCTGACAACTGTGTGCGTTCTTGATGACTCTCCACATGCAACTTTCACATGCAGATGGCTTTCTATTTGTCTACAAGCACAACAGCCTAAGCATCTTCACACATGGGACGACCTTCGCAGGTACGTGGAGCTTGTCAAGCTTCATTTCTCTCTATCTGTGACCTATCGTTTTCATACACTGAGTGCCCAGACCCCTGCTTGAAAATCATGGCGAAAGCCCCGTGCAAAGGTTTTAGCCGGGGCAAGTTCCCCCCCCCCCCCCCACCCCCCCCACTGGCCGCACGTGCACACGAGCACGCACGAACGTGCGCTTGCGCTTGCACGCATGCGCACGTGGAAACGGAAGAGAGAACAGAGAACAGAGAACAGAGAACAGAGAACAGAGAACAGAGAACAGAGAACAGAGAACAGAGGACGGAGAACGGAGAACAGAGAACGGAGAACAGAGAACAGAGAACAGAGAACAGAGAACCGAGAACGGAGAACGGAGAACGGAGAACGGAGAACGGAGAACGGAGAACGGAGAACGGAGAACGGAGAACGGAGAACGGAGAACGGAGAACGGAGGACGGAGGACGGAGGACGGAGGACGGAGGACGGAGGACGGAGGACGGAGGACGGAGGACGGAGGACGGAGAACGGAGAACGGAGAACGGAGAACGGAGAACGGAGAACGGAGAACGGAGAACGGAGAACGGAGAACGGAGAACGGAGAACGGAGCACGGAGCAC
>CAJNDS010002076.1:0-20000 GCA_905221605.1 Symbiodinium natans | reverse complement strand
TCAAGAACACGTGCTGACCTCAACGGCCTCTCAGGAGTTGAAGAAAGCCTGAGGTCTTTGCACAAAGCACGCCGATAGAAAAGGTCCCGAAACCCGGCGTGCAGGAACTTTCATCCCAGGTTTAGGCTTCAAACTAATCTTAGCACCATGACCATGAAAGGGTGTCGAGCTTATATTTGTCATAAATTTGGAACACATTGCAATTCCCACTCTTCCTTCACCATAGAACCGTTGGGTACGACTCTAAAGTCGAAAGCCTTTAAGCACGCGCCCGACATCTAAACATAGCCCCTAAACCCTCAAGGGCTCGACACCCCGAACCGAGGTTCCTGGAGTTTGAACCGGATGCCCCGCCGCCGGTTTTGAAAAAGGCGCTGGGGTTCAGGGATAGGTTTTAAGTTTCAGCCTTTGGGGTGTTGGGGTCCAAACCCTTAGCGTGCCTTGGGCAGTTTTTGGAGCTTGGGGCGAAAGGATGTTGGCACTTGCTGCCCTTCCGCGGCTGCAACCCCAAACCCCCTGAGCCCCGAACCCCCCAAGATGCGAACCTGTAACCACCGACGAAAGCTGCAGCCCCCTCTTCGGAGGTGCACACGGCTGCGGGCCGCCTGCAAGAGCTGGGCGTCTCTGAGGTGCCATGCGCTATGCCCGCGAAGGTTTCCCACAAACTCCCGATGCCTCAATCCTACTTGGCCATGGGAAGGGGCGCACAAGTAGAGCTCACACGTTATTGCAGCAGGGCAGGGCGTGCACAGTGTCCAAACATCTGCAACCCAAGCCGCAACGTCCCTCGAGGATGCGAGGCACCGCCAGTGAGCCTTGCAAGGACCATTGACATGCTATCTTGACGACCAGAGCCCACCCATAGCGATAGATTTGAAGTTACAGACTGGGACCTCCCATCCCGAGTGCCTAGACGGTATGAGGCAGTCTGGGAGCTTCGACACCCTCTCTCAAGAGTCGGAGGGCTTTAGTCTAGCACGCCGCACTGTGTCGAAGGCGGGATGCCCGAACGGGCAGCCCAACTCCAAGCAGCTCAAGCCTCCGCTCTGATGCATGCAGCCACGCCCCGAACTTCAATATTGTTCCCAGCGGTTCCTAAACCTTTAAATCCTAAGGCCCAAACCTAATGCCTAAACCCAGATCCCATCAGGATATGTGGAGCGATCCTTGTTGTTCTTCTTCGGGTTTGAGGCTCGTGGTGCGCTTCGAAGGTTTGAATTCTTGGTGTTTTGCAGATTGCATTGGAGCTTCCGTCTTCCGTCGTGCGCGGGTCGGGGTGGTCCAGGGTTCAGGCTTGCTGGCTGCATTGTCTGATTCCTGCTGAGTCCACGATCTCTGAGCTCGGGAGGCCTCGAAGTTTGCCGAGTTTCGTGTTTGGGGTTTCGGGTCTCAGGTTATTTGGGCAAACAAGGCCAAGGTTATTGCTGGGCTATTGTGACATATTTTGCCACTTTTGAGTTGTTGTTGACAGTTTTCCGAACTCAAGTCCTCCTCACAGAGTCGTTTGAAATTCAGAATTTAGAGTGAAAAAGGGTTCAGGGCATAGAAGGTTGCTCTCCAAGTGTTGACTGCCAAAAGGCGTAATGTCGTGGTGTTAAACCTAGTTTCAGGTGAAGTTGAGTTGGCCTTTGGGCATTCAATGCGGGCTTTGAAGACTTCACCCTTTCCTGCCATCCTTGACTTGAAGCCACACGCCGTACCCCAAACTTCACCACTGCGTAAAGGCCCCCAGGACTCCCCCAGACCCCCAACACAGCTCGATACTGAAAGGTCCCATCTACATCTCTCTAAATTGTTTGTGAACGCCGGACACTTGGGATGTTTCATGCCGAGCTGAGCGCGTCCGAAAGTCTAGCTGTGAGAAAGTTAGCCCACCTTGTACAGCCATTTTTTGTCAATTCAGAGAATCACGGGGGGGTATTCTGCAGAGGAGCTGGGGCCTTTCCCAGACTCCGGCCATGAAAACTATTGCTCCGCCTCGCCCAACGCCTCGAAGCACTCTGAAACACCATTCGAAGCAAAGGACTGGCTGGGCATGGGCCATGAGTGAGTGCATTGCCGAGGAGCTTGCAGCATGCCTTTCTGTGGCCCTTCCAGAGCAAATTGGTTTGGACGCCCGTTTTGATAAACAAAAAACTAGACTGCCTTAGAATTGAGCTCAGAAGCTCCCTGAACCTGTTATTGCTGAACCTACTGTGAGGAAGATATGGGGCTTCGACTTCTGTAGCCTTCGGGTTTGCGGAGACCCTAACACCAGGAGAAGGTTTCCAGTCTGCTACAAGCAGATTCCAAGTGCAAACCCTTAGAGCGCATCCGACAGCCCTAAGCGGTGTCAGGGTTTGGGGAGCGAACCCTCAAACCTACTAAGCTACTTGACCCGAAGCATCCACAACACCCACAGGGTCCCAAAAGCCCTCTCTGAGAAGACTTAAGAGCCCTTACGCCGTGGAGCTTCGAGGGCCACAGGAATTCGTCGCGCGCTTCCTGAGCCATTTAGAGTGTATCAAATTGGGCCCCGACTTGTAGGGAGCCCAAAACAACCGAAATTGGAGGGGTCAAGGCCCACAAACTTTGAGCTTCAGGGGTGTTTAACGGGGTTTGTAGGAGGCACCCCGAAAGCCCTACGCTCTGTGTCCTGCTAGGCCCATCCCCTGCCTAAGGCCCTAAGGCTGGCGTGCAGAGCATATCCCCAAGCCTGAAGGCAGTGCCCTCAGGGTCTAGGGCTATGCCTGTGGGTTTAGGAGTTTAAAGCTAGGGGGTTTTGGTGGACTTGTAGGGTTTGGGGTGTAGGTACCGTCACCTCTAGACACCCAACGCTTCTGCCGGGGTCACTTCAAGACTGTGTCGTGGCCATGGCAAAGCCGGCACTGCAGCTTTCCTGCTTGCCATTTCTATGGACCATGATTTTGAAGGGTTCCAGAAGCAGTTGAGCTACTTGAATGCCAGAGTTGGGGGTTGTCGGGAATATTTTGACCCGACATCCGAAATAGCTACTGTCATGGGATTATTTGTGTTATTTCTGCTGCTAGTGCTACTTGCCAGAATCTCCCAGAAGCTAGTGCCCAAGACCCTCCAGTAGTAGTCAGACTCGAAGCAAGCTGGGGAGCTGGGTGCTGCGGTCGCCAATGCGATGCTCAGGGCTGTCCACCGTGGGCCTGACCCAGTGGAGGGCCACGAAAGGACCTTAGAACGACCCCGGCACTCATAATCCTTCATGTCAACCTTTAATCTATTTGGGGTCTGCGATGCGGGCTTGCTTTGTGGGGAACACGCCATCATCAGCCATGCAAGCATTGTGTTTGCCGATGGGCGGCGGGGTAGGGGGGGAGGCAGGGGGGCGGGAGGGGGCTGGGGCCGCTGGCCGGTGACAATACAAGAACAGAAGTCTTTTGGGGGTATTTGTCAGGCATGAGAGAAACTAAATGGATGTTCTCTAATTAAAATATTTCCTACAAATTCAATACATATGTACATACATATATATACATATATAGAGAGAAAGTGGAATAAACACATTAGAGGTTTCGGTTACTTTATTGCTTACTATTAAATTACTGTTACTATTATAATGACCCTTGATTTTTGGCTACTGTTTTTTTTTGTCTCTGCTTACTGTGGTTGTTAGAATTGCACGAGGACTGCTATTCTTTTCGTTGCCACAGAAGAAGCGCTAAGCCCGAACCCTGTGGAGCTCTGCGCAGCCGAATGCCCTCTGCTTGGGACGCTGTCTTCTGCGGTTCAGTGTTCGACCGGCAGCGTCTGGTGCCTCCCGTCGGTGTCGCTGTTGGGCTTTGGGGCTTGGAGATGCTAAGGAATCTCCTCAACGCCTTTCTTGTCCGATGTATTGATAGTGATACTCGTCCTAGTTGTCATAGTCGAAATGTTCGGAATAGAGTAGTAAGAGTAGCAATGGTAGCAAGAATAGCAAGGGTAGCAAGAAGAGTAAGACTAGTAAGGTCAAGGAGGCAATACCAGAAATGTGTCATTTGTAGTAGTCGTGCCCGAAAGAGGTAACGAGGATCTTGAAGCCCAGAATGTGTTGTTGGGTCAAGGTTCTTCTTTGGGATGCCGGCGGGGGTGCGTTCACCAAATCGGAGCCTGTTGGCAGGGTCACAGGGGGCTTTGCACATGATTCGTTATGGAGCTATGGACATAGGCATTTCGGAGGGTTCGGATGTGATAGAAGGATGGGTGTTGGGGCTTCCGAGTGTCTGTCACGGGCTCTGCGAAGGATGAAAGGTTTCAGCTCGCGCCGCACTCGCGTTGTCTCCTTGATCAGGTTCGGGCTGAAGCTGGATCGGAAGTTAAGAAAAACTACCCCTCTTTGGGGCTTCGATTTTCGGGTTCAGTAGTTTTTTCAGCCCCCAGCCCTGAACCATCCCAAGCCCTCGACAGAACTTTGGCTCGACGTGGTCACCCTTGACACTCCAAGAGCTTTGAAGTCAACTCTCCAAACTTGGTACTCTGCGGCCGTTGCCCTTCTAAGCAAGTGCTGCGGTTGACCTTGAACCGCACATAACCGCACATCCTGATTCGATGAACCTTCGTTCTTAAACCCGTAACATTCGAATCTATAGCGTGTGAAGGAAGTGCCTTGATCTCAACTGGTGGAGTGAGGGGTACAAGCCCTCTGTCAAGAGAAGAACTCCCAAAACCGACCCCCCTAAGGGTTCAGGGCTTTCTGTGATTTTTGGGTATCTGAAGCCCTTGCGCTCGTTCCTGTAGACTGAACTTTCCTCCCGGCCAGCCTGTTTCGCGAGTTGCCGGTGCGAGGTTTTCTGCTTGAAGCAGATCCAACGGCGAGACTTGGGTCCAACTGAACTTCCCCGAAACCCTGCAGACCTATTCTTGTCCTGCTTGATGGTTCAGCGTTGACGGCACGATCTCAGTCGGAAGAGATCCACGTTCTTCGCAATTGCAAGCGTCGCCCTGCCCTCACTGCTGTCATGCCTTCCTCACTTGCGTCATCTGGAACCCTATAGGAGCAAGAATGCCGTCAGCTTGCAATTTGATTGAGAACCAGTTCTAGGTTCAAAGACCCAGCAGCCCGAAGCCGGATGTCTATCCCATGGGCACTTAGGATGCGACCCAAGAAGCCGACAGAAGCCGATCTGTTTTTCGCGTAGTTTGGCTGCGGGTGATCCTCTTCGTTCTCATAGCTTCGCTCACCACCATAGCAGATGAATGAAATGGAAATGCCCTGTAGCAAGGGGCCCCAAAGGGCTTATGGCTCCCGAAGCCAAACAGTATCCCCATGCAGGGCTTCTTAGGTAGATGACTGAGGCTTCCATGTCGGGCTTAGGGCTGTCAGGGCTGGCAGGGTTCGGGGAATGTTCTTTAAGACTTCAGCCTTATCCGAATTACAACGTGCTCTTCTGGGAGCGAATCCGGGGATCACCCCAGGCCCTGGGCTCTGATTGGGGGCCCCTTCTAGCCAAGGGCCGAGACCACTTGTTTCTGGAAGCGAATTCCCTGACGCGTGGGATCTTTCACCTCCTCATCCGTGTGCTTTCGGCTTTGGCTGGCCGTACCCCTCTCCCAGACGTCGGATGAGGGTAGAAATCCTGGTTTTCAACCAGAAACACCCTGAAACCTGAACCTTAAGCCCTAAACCCTAAACCCTTCGATGCCTGTAGCTACACTGCTGTAGCCGTCTCGTCGCTTTCACGGAGCCATTTGAAGAGCGCTCCAGGAGCCCAAGCAGGGCCAAGTTCAGCACAGGGCATAGGGGGGATCTTTGGAGTTCGGTGAATTGCGATTTTTCGGGGGTTTCGGGTGTTTTGGGGGAGAGAAGCTCAGGGTGGGGAGGGATTACAGGCTTTGCGGAATCCAGGAATTTTTGGGATGACTCGGGGCAGGCAATCTCCTGGGGCTCAGGGCGTGGGCTGAGAACATGCGAATTTGGGGGTCCTCAAGAACTTATGCGAGTGCGACGCTCGCTGGATTGCTGTGCTGAGCTTCTTGGCATCCCATCTCGGAATGTAGGGTCACCACTTGCATTCGAGGCCAAAGCGGCAAAATCTCGAGTCATCAAAGAACTACTTAGACGCCGGAGAGCAAAGCCCCAAGCAAGTCCCTCGTCCCACAGTCTGGAAAGAGCATTGTCTCCGTTGTCTCCAATCCCAGACCCAAGCGCCCATCTAGGGGTAGATCTACAATGGTGGGTAGACTCCCAAACAAGGCCCATAATTCAGAGCAGCCCCAAGCTATGCAGGCCTCTGGGTTACCCATTGCAAGAGGTGTCCAGCAAGGGAAGACCTTGCATGTGTGCTGCGAAGCTTCGCCGCGGTCCCACGCGGTAGCGCATGTGCGATCATGGTGAAGTCACCAAGGGCGAAGAGCTATCTACAGGGTATAGGCTCCCTCCAACCTACTCTTTCTAGGATACCATAGAATCCGACGTAGGATCCCGAATCCCGCCAGCGCTCCAGGCCCTGACACCCTGCACTCACGTGAGGACCTCATCACTGCACACTTCAGGAACGCCTTAGCTTCCAGAGCCCTCGATTCCTCAGTCGCATAGCCCATCTATGTTTCCAACAAAGGAGCCGAACACTTTCTTAATGTGGGGGCACGCGGGTGACGTAGTTTTGGCCCTCGGGCTGAGGGGGTAGAGATCCCTGGCTCCAAGCCCTTTAGGACGCTTGCCGACATTTGAATCCGCACATTGGGACTCCTACCGCGACACTCCGTCAGCGAGGCGTTTCTCGACTGAGGACAGTCGGCTGCAGTTGAGACACAGCGGCTGAAATGCCAATAGCAACGAGACAAGAACCTGACCCAAGTTGCCACAAGTCCCGAGCCCTGCGACTCGTAGGGCCGTCACGGCGAGGAAGCTTCGCGTGGTTGAAGTGTTCAGGGCTTCGGGCTTATTTCAGCTTGTGAAGTTGGGGGACTTCATGGCTTTTAGGGGGATTGTGGTTGAGCAGCCGATTGCAACTCAGTCCGCCGCAGCATCTGCAGTAGTTCATTGCTTAGCAGGGAGGAGCCCAAAACTAGGCCCCTCTACACTCCCAAGTGCTGGACCCTAACCCTTCCAGCCCCAAGCTCCGAATCTTAGGACCCAACCCTGCTTACCAGCCCCAACCAAGAGACTTCCGCTGGCCCCCGAATATGTTTTGAAGACTCTTGCTTGAGTAAGTTTGGAGCTCCAAACCCCAAACCCTAAACAGCTCCAAAACCCCAAACAGTCTAACAACCTAAAGACCTTAAACCCCCCCCCCCCACCCCCATAAAAAAGAAAGAACCGAAAAACCCTAAAAACCCCTAAAGCACCCAAACCCCTTGGTGGAGAGATCGGGCCTCAGGTGGCTCGGACCTCGTTGGAGAATCCTTGCGGGCCGGCTCGCATACCGGGCTTCTGGGAGTGATGGTGTTGCTTCAAATCCCGGAAAAACCCCCCCCCCCCCTCAGTGCAAAAGCCTACACCCTAAGCACGACCTACCGTCTACGTTCTGCGTATACCAGTGAATACAAGTGAGCACTCACAATGTGAGCACTCACAATGTGAGCACGCAATTCCGAGAAAGGGGCTCGAAGCTGGGCATTAGCAAGAAATGCAATGCAGCCCGGACTGGAGTAGTGTGCATGCTGCGAGGCATGAATCAGAATCGCAAGAATGCATCGTCCGAGAGACACAGCTCACAGCAACGCCCGTCCATTCATCGCAAAGTTGCCCAGGACGCTGTCCGACCAAGAAAGTCTACTCCGCATGGGCGCCAAGGAATGGCGGTCTTCCTGCCATTTCGCCGCAGTCGACCCACCAAATCATCTACGCATAAAGGAAACAACGTGACCCTGCGCGCCCCCTTGCGTGATGCGACAGGCCTGGACATGCCGAAGAAAACAGAGCGAGATTCCATTGGTGGGGCCCGGCACACCTGACGAACTCCTCCGCTCTCGAGCCATGGCTCAGACAGGAAAGCACTCAGAACCTGCGCCGGATTTTCAGTGAGCAGTCGTCCCACATATCGTTCCTGCAACACCTGTGTGCGCAAGTTCGATCAGGACAGCATCTCCGGGCAACGTCAACGGCTTCGCGGACAAACATACACGCACAGCTTACGCGTTTTCAAGCGCAAAGTTGCAACACGAGTGTAAGCCACGACAGAGGCTTGTGGGTTTAGTAACATATATTGGTCTAGCAGGAAATGCCAGGATGGTTTTCGAGTTTTAAGCCCTGAACGTTGAGCCCTTGTAACACCCCAAACCCCGACCCTAAACGACATTAGATGTGTTTTGGGACTCAAGCCAGCCGGCCGCAAGCAATCGTCGCCTGTGTGGCCAATTGTGCTGCCGATTACGCTCGAATGACTCCCGTGTGGAAGATTTGTCATTCGGCAGTGCCATAGTGTACCCCCAAGAGTTACAAGCAGAAACACTGCAGATTTAGTTGACAACGCCGGCGAAGGCACAAGTGCCAAGACTGGACAAAATCTCCCGTGGAGTCCATGCGACGTTGGGGCTTGCCCCATCGTGCCCTTCGAGAGGCCCGTTGAGGGAAGCTGTTGCTTAGTTGACAGTACCCAAAAACCCTAAACCCTAAACCCGTGAATCCCAAACCAGTGCTTGAAGAGAAGCTTAGGTTTGATCGGGAAGTTTCAGGGCTTGGGTTGTCTCTACCCGGCGAAGGCGGGCGGGGGGGTGGGTGGTGTAGGAAGAATGAGGTACGTGCTGCAGGCGCCACAGAATTTTTCTTAATTGAGCCTTCCCAAAACGACTTTACCGTGAGTGCCACGCGCCTTACTTAATCCGCGTGGTCGTGTCAGGCATAAAGATTGCGAATGCATGAAGCATGCACTTAGCCGAGGAGACGCACACACATTTTAGCAGCGGCTTGCATGTGCTTAAGGGTAAGATTAGATGTGTTGACATTGCTTCCATACGTCGCTACGTATTCCTACCTTGCAGCGCAAGGGCTGTGACAGGCGCGGCACATTTTTTCAAGACGCAGGCTTCTCGAAAACGAGGGCCGCCCTTTAGGAAGCAAGCATACAAGGCATACAATGAATCCCGGCCAAGGCCTCGAGTTGAGAAGCCATCTGGCCCGCTCATGGCACGATGAACTTTTTCAGCTGCAAGGTGCGTAGTTAGTCCTCAAAGCATGGGCCTTACAGTCCAGCTTAAACGCTGCGACACGTTTCAAGGCAACGACCTCCTCGACCTCCGCTGCGCCGGATCGCAGAAGCGTCTGCTAAACGGGACGGCATCTCGACTATCCGACCACCCCGACCCAAGTCGTTCCGTGCAGTTCCGATGCGTGATTGCGACAGTGGCCTAGACTCCCAAGCTCAGCCGAAAACCCGAAGAAGAAAAAAAAGAAAAGAGCTTGGTGCCGAGACGCGCAGCCGCTGCACTGCGTTCTTTGGTTGAAGGCTTCGGCGCTTTGTGTTTCATTGTCCGAACGAAGCTGCGGATTCAGGTCCTGTAGGGGTACCATGCCACAGAGTAGCCATCTTTGTCTGATTGAACTTTCAGACCTCAGGCCGTGCAGAGGAATCCCCTCGCGGAATCCGCACTCTGCAAGAACTGCTTGGGGCAGACCAGACTGGATGCACACACACACACACCACAGATCTGACAGAGGCTCTGGATGTCAACGTCTGGATACGCTCTTCAGACGTTCTGAGCGAGGCTCAAGCTGTTTAAAGCAGCCCTCAACACAAACCTGGACCACCCAGGTTTTAGGGTCCAAGGGTCGGGTCCCTCTAGACTCCGAGCACAAACAAAAACACACAAAGTCAAGGAAAGAGTCGCAAGAGGCAAACAGTTTGTCACCCGATGGCGGCGGCGGCGGCCCGCCCTTGCTGGCTTGTCGGCGTCTGCGGTTGTAGCGCTGGCTGGCTGCTCATTGTTAGGATACACTGTCCCTGATACGACTGGATTTTGCTGAAAGAATAAATGTTCGGGTTCCTTCAGATGTGTTTTCGCCAAGTTGATCGGAGAAGTGTCCCTCAATACATTGACTGATGCGCGAAGCAAGCGCATCCTAAGAGCAGGCCAAGGCCATTCCACAGAACAGCTCTTAAAGACTACTCCAAGAGCTCTTCAAGAATCGAAGAGCAGGAAGCCGAGAGCACTCCGAGAGCACTCCGAGAGCACTCGAATACACTCCGAGACCGACCTCGACTCGAATGAGCAATCGAGGCATGTCTGTAAATGGCGGCGACAGCTCCAGAGCGAAGAGGAGGCGCAAAAGCGACGGCAATTCTTTGCCTCGCAACAAAGAGTTCTGCAATTCACGAGGACTCTCGCCATTTCGAGCTGAAAATTCCCTTCGACTGGACGCACGAAGCGAACCAATCGAATGCAGCATCCCAAAACGCAGGAAAACGCGCACCTGCCAGCGACACAGATCCAGTATGAAACGTGCACGCGCGAGCCTTGGGGATAGCGCGATCTGGTACCCTCCACGAGGACAACAGCATGCTATTTGCGATGAAACTATGTTACTCCGCGCGTTGGAACTCCTTACATAGTGGGTAATTATAGGCAGTTGAGGGTGTTCGGATTCAGGGGTTTTGGGCCACTGTGCTTGGACCATGCGCAACCGTGTCGAAGCCTCTGGCAAAAGCTGGGGTCCCAAGCCCCTATAAAATCCAGAAGAACCCTGTCATATACCCCAAACCCTAAACCCTACAAACCCTAAACCCTGAGCCTGCCTCAACAAGCCCTGAAGCGACATTATCCGCGACCGGGGGTGCTTGTGCCATGCCGCACCTTTCCTGCCTGGCCCGGAGAAGGCCTCTGTCCTCTTGAAAAGAGCTTTGGGCTTTGTACGTTTTACCCGCTTTCTTAAGTTTTCAAGGGGTTTACAAGGGGCTTGCCGGGTTTGAGCTTAAGGTTGTGCAGCCAAGGCACGGGTGAATTCGGGCTGAAGCTGTAAGGTTACGGGGCTTGGGATTCTTAAGGCTTGAGAGGTCTTGGAGCATGGTGGGATGCTCGGGGTTCTGAGGTTTGTGGGGCTTGGATGGTTGCCTCTAGTTGGGAATATGCCATATAATCTAAGCTCGCATGGTTTCTTCGAAAAAACTCTTATGCCTCTTCCACTTCTTCTATTGGACTCTACCGCGGCTCGGGAAAGTAGTCTGCCAAGAATCCCAAAACCAAACTCCTCAAAAGACTCAAAATCGAGCCGCTCAAGCCCGAAACCCGTGAAAGGATCCCAAAACTCTAGAACCCTGAAACCCTAATATGCAGTCTTCCCCAGACCCCTCGAAGCCTGACGATGAGCGAGCGCTGGGCGGAGAGCTGAGCAGCCAGAGTTTTAGGTTTCAAGGGTTTTTTTTTGTAGGGAGTTTAGTCGAGAGGTTTCTGAGGGTTCGAACGGTTCTAATTGCTTTCGGATTGAGGTTTATGATTCAGGGCTTCAGGGCCTCATGGGTTGGTGGCTCAAGGGTGCAATCCTAAACCCACCCAAATGGCTTGTGTTGGTTGCGGGCTTCGGCTTTGACGTCCGCAGTCAGACAACCTTCTTGCGTCCGCAAGCTCTGATAGCAAAGATCCCTCACCCCGCAACCAATGACTGCCATACCTGCCTAATTTCCAAAGTACCCCGCCCAGAAAATCGGATCAACATAGCTGTAGAAGACGTCGTGCCGCGTTCTCCAGCTACAAGGTTCTTCGCATCAAATAGGTTTGTTTTAGGGTTGAGTTTGTTTCTCGTTTTTGGTCGACAAGAGGCCGTAACAATGCTTTCTGCAGCTTAGCCCCTACACCATCGATCCAATAACCCGATCAGGCCCTCTCAGCCCTGGCCTGAAGCTCCCTTAGCGAGGCCGCACGTTCGGCACTTCAAGATCGAGAGGAAGTGATGCCGCTCGGGCCGGATCTCCTTCTTTACTTCTCTCCTTCCTATGGGGAGGAGGCTTTAAGGTCTGAGGGATGCTCGGTTTCGGTAGCTCACACCCTGAACCCTCGATCCTTGCCGTGCAAGGAGCCCCAGTGAGACGGCGCGGTATGCGCGGAACAGCGCCTACGTCAGGCACCGGATCGTTGCGCAGGCTTACACCTCACCCCCCTCCGAATTCAGCTGTTTAAGAAGTCTTTGGCGTGCGAGGTTTAGAGCTTCAAGGCCTTTATCAAAGCCAGAGGCGTCAGCAAGCGTGCACCTCGACCCCGAACGGCCCAAAAACTCGCCCGAACGGCCCAAAAACTCGCTGCACTCCGGGGTCTTCTACTCGAGTCAGCCATGGTGGCCGAAACTAAGCCGATCTCCCGTGCCGCCTGCAGTTCAAACTTCAAAAGCGCTTCAAGCCCTGAAATGCCTGGGCCCTGAAAGCTGCTGAGCCTAAAGGAGCCCCAGAACACCGAAGCAGGCTTTTCCTGGTCTGCATCTGCTTCGCTGAGTGCCTGGCAGGGAATGCGAGCTTCTTCTGGGGCTCCCTTTGGGGCTTTATGTTTTGGTGTTCCGGGTACTCGTTTCAAGGCACCTGTTGCCTGCTGCACAGCAACTGCACCTTGGAGAGCTTAGGAGTCTCAGGAGTTTCTGTGCAGAAGATGCCATGACTAAACCCGGCCCAGCAGTCCTCCAGCTCTACGAAAGCTCGGCCTAAACCCTTGCAGAAACAGACCCCCTTTTCCCTAATACTCTGCGCGGGGAAGCGGGTTCGGAGCTTTCAGGTCAAACTAAAGGAGGTTTTTGGTTTCGAGGATCTTTGGGGAGCTTCCAACCCCCGGCCCTAGAACCCAGGATTGTCATCCTGGTTCCGAACATTCTCACGGAAGTGGCCATTGACCGAGGTGCTTGAAAAATGGAGAGACGCACAGACACACTCAGAGACGCATGTGACTCGAAACACTATACTCTAAACCCAATAAGAGCACTGGCGGCTTCTTTGCCTGTGTCGGTCTTGTGGCTCAGAGGATTCTCGCGCTAAGGGTTTCCGGTCCCCCCAAAACCCAACACCTCAACGTCCTCAGCCCACTGAAAGAGCCTGAAGCCAACAACGGTACGACGGTGTTTACGCTTTGGGCATGTCCACGAAACGGCTGCAGGCATTTACGCGCCAGTGCTGCGCGCCGTTCTTTCGGTGGTGAGGTGGAAGCCTCTGCCAGGGTTCGCCGTTCGCGGCTGGGAAGTCTTCTTGGATGGGGTTTGAGTTTAGGATGGGGTGGGGGGTCTTATGCTGGGTACGTTTTGGGGTTTTGTGAGGTTAAGCACGCGCAAGGAATTCAATGTTCAGAAGGCAAAATTCCCGCGAGCCGAAGCTTGTGGCACAGCAGCTGGTGTGGGATCGGGGCTTGCGGTTGAGGTTGGAAAGTGGGGGGGGGGATGTTGCCACAAGCAGGCGGCATTCTGTTAGGAGCATGACGCAGCGTGCAGCGTGTAACTACATGCCCGTCCGAGCTCAAGAGGAAAGCGCTTCCAACAGCATCCTCCGCACGCCCGAAGGTGAACCCTCAACACCACCAACCATCCAAACAAACCCAACCCTTGTTAAGACTTTTCGAAATTCCGGGGAGGCTGAGCCCCCTCCTCTGGCCACTCCTGGGCAAGATGGGCAGGCGATTGTTCTGGCATGGGGGAGGGCGCAAGGGGAACGCGGAGTTAGGGGTTCAGGCATCGAATGGCTTGTGTTTGGGAGTGTCACAAGAGTCTCAGAGGGGGGTCGTTCTTTTTGAATCGTTGGAGCCTCGAGTTTCCCCCCCAAGGCCAAGTTGAGAGGGCTACTTTTTTTTTCACACCAGCAACACGGTGCAATGGCTGCCGCTGCAATTGAGGGGCGCTGAGGCCCTACCTTCAGCAGCATCCCGAACCTTCAAGTCGGCAACAGAAGCCTAACGAATCTTTAGGGTTCAGGGTTGAGGGTTCAGGGTTTAGGGTCCTCTTGGCCTTCTGAGCCCTCTGAGCCCTCTGAGCTGCTAAAGGTGGGGTGCCGCACTGCGACAGCTGGTCGAGGCGAGAAGTCTGGACGGTGTACTGCGGCGGGCTGGGAGGAGTTGCAGGGGATTTGGCCCACCGCCCTGACCTTTCCAGGTGGCGCTGCCCACGATCTACGGGCCGGCCTGTGGGGGTGCCAGCGGGCCCAGAGCGGGGGTTTCGGGTGTTTGTTTGGGGGGGGGGGGGGCCAAATAATGTAAGGTCTGAGATCAGGAGTTTTGTGGGATCTCAGAAGTTATCGGACTTTAGAGTTGGCGTTGGCGGTGCTTTTTCGGAAGTCTAATGAAGCTCAGGCATCCCCATCTTCCCCAGAAGACCTAAAGCCCGAGCCCCCTCACCCTCCAGTTTGCCTTCGAGGTGGAGCCTTGTCGAGGCTTTGCTACTGCGCTGAGTGGCTGGCATCAGGGCAGAATTCTGTGGAGCGCGGGATAGCAGAATCTTTCATTGAGGATGCAGGGCTTTAGGGTTGTAGGCTGCAGAAAAGCCTGCCTATTCGGACAAAACTTCCCCGATCAATGAACACTATCACACGCAGCGCACAGATGAGGTACTTGATCAGCACTCCCATGCACGACGCTTTCTCGTCCGCAGCTGAGCCTGGCATGGGTGCGCAGAGTAGTCACCGCAACCACCACCACCACCACCACCACCACCACCACCACCACCACCACCACCACCACCACCACCACCACCACCACCACCACCACCACCACCACCACCACCACCACCACCACCACCACCACCACCACCACCACCACCACCACCACCGCCGCTACGGGTGGCTGCGACTGCGACTACGACTACACAAGCTGAGAAAATGCCTTGCGCATCTGCTGCCGTGCTGTCACTGCCCTGCCCGAGGCCCACCACCGAAGCGGATTTGGCCCCTGCCGGCAGAGTTTAACGTATGTTGGGGCGTTGAGGGTAGATCGCCGCACAACTTTTGGCTCCCGCCCAAGCCCTCGACTTTAAGTCGAACAACATCTATCACCCTAAGCCCTAAGAGTTTGAGGTTAAGAATATATAAGCACTTGGGCTTCAGGTACCTAAGATCAGTGGAAGCTGCTCCTGCGGAATGGCCCCCGGTGGATGATCTGATGCACACGAGGTCCCAGTCCAGGGCAGAGGCCACTCACTGTGAGCCGACTCATCGAAATGCAAAACCTGGGTGAACACGGAGTCACGGTGCAAAGGCCCGCATGGCCTGGCGTCAAACCCCCAACCCTCCCTCCCAAATAACCGAGACAGCACAGGCTTAGGTCTTACTTTGCCCTTCAGAAATATAGGGGGGGGCTGTCGCTCAAAGTGCCGACGTGGCCCCAATGTGCTGTCGGCGCATAACTTGCCAGGCTGAGCGAAAGCCGCCGGGCCAGGTGCTTCGCAGCTTGAGGGCTTGTTGACGGGAAGCCTTAGAATGATTCTGAAATAAGGGGCTCTCGGGGACAGGTTCCCGGTTCTTCTTTCATGGCCTTTAGTCGGCTTGCAAGCTTGTTCAAGAGGCCACGGGAATCACCAGACTCAAACAAGGGGGCAAGAACGGCATCTTCACCACAGGGGGCTGGCGACTGGGACTCAGAACCTCAAACCGCAAGCTCTTGAATCCCCAAACCCAGCAGCACCATGCCCTGAACGGGATGTTTCGCATTTTCCTTGCTAGTGTCGAGGACAGGGTCAACCTCAAGACCCGAAACGCCGAGTTTGCAGGATCCGCCCTTCGACGAGGATCTGCTGCTGCCGTGCGTGGGGGCTCCACAGGGCATTCGCACTTCCAGCACCTGTTTCCTCCAAAACCACCTACAGATAAAGGGCCAAACAGGATCAAACACCTCATCTGCAATATTCGACTTCAAACGCGCTTCCTCCTTCGTGCAAATTCCTGTCGATGTAAACCATGTTAACAGTTCTGTCTATATTGTTTGGGGTCTAGGTTCGTTCAAGCTGAACTAGAAACCTTCAAAGTTCAAGGTTGGATATTCTATCCTCGTTATTGCCATGATTGTTTTGTCAATTATCGCTCATATGACTCTTGTTTTTCATTTTGAAGAGGCTCAGGGTCTGAGGCCCCAGAGGCCCTGAGATACAAGGCGGTCATCATGTCTGCCAACGTGGGCCTCTTCCTTTGCGACGCGCTGTCCCTCACGGTGCCACGGATGCATCTGGCACTTAGAGGTTTCCTTAAAATTAGCAGGTTATCACCCGTCGTCATGAGGTACAGCCTCCAAAATAGCAGGTAAGCGGGCTCGGGTAAACCCTTAACACCGTCTACCAACCTTGAACCCTAATCCCAATAGCTTAATCCCTAGCCTTGAGATCGCCTCTGCTGCAGCCTCACGGCTCAAGCTCCCTCAGAAAATGACCATGAATTAACGGGGGGCGTGCTCTACAAATCAGTAGGTGTCCACTCCTCGAATCCGCGAGCCCGCTCAAGAGCCCCGTCCATCTCTATGGCCTGATCCCTCCGCCCCATGCCCGCTTCGTCTCCAACCCTCAACACCTTCGCAGAACCCTGAAATCGGGCACGCCTCGTCCCCTTTTTTAGCCGGCAGATGAGGGCTGAGGATGCTTCGCGTGCACAAGGCATCTGGCGAGCTGCTCCTGGCACTGTCGGAGGATTCAGTACACTGAGCCCTATCAACCCTGAACCTAGAGCCTGCACAACCGCAAGCCCAAAACGTCCTGTAAGCCCTGACGCCTAAGCAGTTTCACACCTGCCTCCTGACACCTACATCTGACCTGTTGTTTAGAGCCTCAGTTTTTAAAGTGAGACCTGAATGCCTGAAGTAGCCCTCAACACTGAAAGCGAACAGAGCCCCGCTTCCCAGACGTTGAGGAGGCTTGCCGGGAGCTCCATGTCGGGCCGGACCCAGCCGTCCGCGAGCTGACTGCTGGCCATAGCAGAAGGGTCCCGAAGGTGTGGGGAGGGTCGTAGGGCTTAGGGGTTCCAGGATTCCAGGTTATGGTGTTCAAGGTTCAGGGGCCAGCTCAGCCTGGCGCTGTAGGATTTAGGGGTTTAGGGGTTTTGGGGTTTGTAGGGCTTTGTGGTCAACATAGTTTATGGTTTGGGGTTGGAAGTTCAGGTCCGCCAGGTTTTGGGTTTGTGAGGTTCAGGGCTTGGGGGTTGAACGACAATCGGCTTTATGGTTTACTTCCGTCAGCTCCGAGAATTATTTGACGCTGGCTGACTTGCTTGAGATGTAATGCCTGCCAAGTGGGGATTCTGGCAACCGCCGGAGAGCGAGAGAGAGAGAGAGAGAGAGAGACAGAGAGAGAGACAGAGAGAGAGAGAGAGAGAGAGAGAGAGAGACAGACGGGCGGGGGCTAAGTGCGAAGGAAGGAAGGAAGACAGAGAGAGAGCGAGAGAGAGAGAGTGGGTGGATGAACAGCTGCATTAGCATACTCTTGCTTTAGGCTGGTTCGTGTTTCTGTCCTGTCGTTTGTTGTTTGGGTGGCCTAGTAACAATCATCCTCGCTGGATCCTTGGAGACTTACTTTTCCGTCAATGTTGTGTTCGAGGGATCGCATGATGCTTTCGGGAGAGGAGAACAGAACCACAGCAAAAATCAGCCAACCAGCTACTGAAAACAAAAGCCGCCGGCGAAAAGCGTGGGAACTGCGTCACAGACAGCACCTGGAACTCGCGCGCTTCGGGCCGGCTCCCCTTCCAGGGGGGGGGGGCTGGGAGGCAAGCGTGGCCATGCGTGCAGAGAGAGAGAGAGAGAGAGAGAGAGAGAGAGAGAGAGAGAGAGATTTTGAGAGAAATGACCCTGAGAAGCCGAGGAAGCGTCGCCTGCAAGGGCTGTGTGGACAGCCTCGCTTTCGGCAGAGGCTACTGCAGGGGACAGTGGCGCTGGAGGAGGACGCCGGCCCCTTTCCAAAACACTTTTAGTTGGCGAGTCCAGTCTTGCGAGGGCGCGTGAATGAGGAATCTTGGATCCCAAGGTTCCGATTGGCAGGAGCGATAACTTACTCAATAACTTGTGCTCCGTTTGACACTGTGAGGATGCCGGGCTGACCGCGCCTGCAGATTTACAGCTGGTACTCCTGCCCTTCTCCCCGGCCTCCGCAGCCGAGCTGGCCGCGCTCAAGACAGCCGCGGAAGCTGACGATGTGGACGCATTGGAAGAGTTGCTTCAGCTGGCTAAGGACGTAAATCTCAAGGTCGACCGCCAGGGAAGGGCAGCCCTCCACCTCGCAGCTTCCTCGGGAAGCCTTAGAGCTGCGCGCCTCTTGCTGGAGGCCTCTGCCACGGTGGATGCGGCCAACTACACTGGATCTGCTCCTCTGCTTGATGCAGCGCGCGCAGGCCACGTGGAAGTGGCCCGGGCATTGCTAGAGGCGCGAGCAGACAAGGACAGGGCGAACAAAGGCTTGAACACGCCGCTCTCCGCGGCAGCTTTGGGCACGTCCGGCACAGCGGCTGACATGACCCGCTTGCTTTTGGAGGCGCGAGCCGACTTGCGGCGTGCCTGCGCCGGGGGGCAAGGACCTTCGCAGCAAAAGCTGGCAAGCCATTTCAGGGGACAGTTCTTTTTCGAAGTCTAAGCAAGGAGTTTTAAGGGGACGTCCTGGAGGTATTACCATTGCAGCCGCGGAAGCTTTGCTTTCCCAGGTTTAGGGGTTGCACCGCAGCAGCTTTTTGCGGCAATGTCAATTCGCCATCCTTCCCCATCCTTCCCCCATCCAAAACACGAACCTTAAAGGTCTACACCTGTAGTGTATTCGGAGCCATTTGAATTTTGCGGGGTTTAAGCACCTGAGGCCCCCTGCACGTCGCTTGCTCACATCCCAGTGGCCTGGACGTCGTGCGCGTGTTTCTCCAGGCGCGGGTGGACATCGACAGGGTCGACAGCTCGGGGAGAACTGCGCTCTGCGTGGCCGCTCCGTGGATGCTTTTCTTAGAATGAGGTTTTCAAACTACCTGAATAAAAAGAAAAAGAAGCCCTTTGGGCCTTGTTTTGTGTGTTTGTGTTTTTTTGGTCTTGGGGTTTCCTGTTGAAATGCAGAGGAAATAGAGCTTCTCCTACTAAATATAGGAAATAATAAAGGCTGTCTATCAAATATAGAGTAAATAGAGACGAAACTATACACAAAAAGAATTTTCCCCAAATATGTTTTCCTAGTCAAACATCGGCGGGAGACAGTGGTTCAGAGAGAAAGAACGACAGGGAGGTATCCTGGCGCTTTCAGACAAGTTAGGACGGGTACAGCGCTGCAGGCTTCTATCGTGGGGAATTCTTTCAACAACAACAGCAGCAACAACAGCAACAGCGACGACGACGACGACGACGGCGGCGGCGGCGACGACGACGACGACGACGACGACGACCACAACGACGACGACGACAACGACAACGACAACGACAACGACAACGACCACGACCACGACCACGACGACGACGACGACGACGACGACGACGACGACGACCACGACGACGACCACGACCACGACCACGACCACGACCACGACCACAACCACAACAACCACACCAACACCAACACCAACACCAACACCAACACCAACACCAACACCAACACCAACACCAACACCAACACCAACACCAACACCAACACCAACACCAACCAACACCAACACCACACACACACACACCAACACCAACACCAACACCAACACCAACACCAACACCAACACCACACACACACACACACACCAACACCACACACACACACACACACACACACACACCAACACCACACACACACCACCAACACACACCCACCACCACCAACACACACACAACACACACACAACACCACCACCAACACCAACACCAACACCAACACCAACACCAACACCACCAACAACACCAACAACACCACCAACACCACCAACACCACCAACACAAACAACAACAACAAACAACAACAACAACAACAACAACAACAACAACAACAACAACAACAACAACAACCACAACCACAACCACAACCAACAACCACAAACAACAACAACAACCAACAACAACAACAACAACAACAACAACAACAACAACAACAACAACAACAACAACAACAACAACAACAACAACAACAACAACACCAACACCAACAACAACAACAACAACAACAACAACAACAACAACAACAACAACAACAACAA
>CAJNDS010002075.1:605548-701316 GCA_905221605.1 Symbiodinium natans | reverse complement strand
GTTTAGGGTTAGGGTTTTAGGGTTTAGGGTTTAGGGTTTAGGGTTTAGGGTTTAGGGTTTAGGGTTTAGGGTTTAGGGTTTAGGGCTTAGGGCACTTATAACCCCAAATATAACTGTACTTATAAGCCCCCTAAGTCCCCCAAGTAGGTCATAAGTAGGCTTAGACTTGGAGTTCTAAGTACCCATGAACCTCCACGTACGCCAGAGTGCACGGAGATGACGCGTTGCCGCCAAGCAGCACCACCATCGGGCTCGGTCAGCCGGCGCGTGTCCTGCTTTAAGGCGCTCTGAACCCTAAACCCTAAACCCTAGACCCTGAACCCTAAACCCTAAACCCCAAACCCCAGCCCTAAACCCTAAACCCTGAACTCTAGGCTCCGGGCTCCTAGAGTTCTACAGGGCGAACTTAGGGGTTTGGGGTCTTAGGGGTTCAGGGATTTTAGGCACTTTTTAGGGTTTAGGGCTGTAGGGTTTTAGGGCCTATCCCCCCCCGTTTAAAACCGCCCAAAGAGCTCATGAGAGCAGTCCTGCATGAAGCTCCGCGGCCCGCAGCTCATGTAAATAACGACCCGCACAGCACCTTTGCAGGCATCAACAAAGGGCAGTCTATAGCTTGGTAGCCCAGCATCCATATTGGAGCAACGGCACCCTTTTTGGGGCTGGCTGCTTTAACAGGGAACCTTGAACCACAAAAAGGGAAAAGGGGGTAAAACTGGGCTACCTAGATACTTGAAGTTTCATGGGTAGTTAAAAGTGTATAGGGCTATGAGTACTTTAATTCAGGCTCTAAAATAGGTCGCACTAAAACTCCAAACCCTTAACCCTAATGAAATGCTCTCCCTCCTTTCCCCCAGCCCCATTCCCCACTACCGTTAGAAGCATTCGAGGCAAGTGCTGAGCGCCCGGCTGCTTCGGATCTGCTGGGCTTCCTCTGTGAACCGGGCTTCGGGTGGGCATCTTCCCTGCTTCCTTGTTGGGGTTGCATTTAAAATGATCACCCTTTTTTATCTGTATTGTGACTTGAATATGACAAAAAATGTAAAATCACAACCAAAAAGAACCCGGTGATTCCGTTGAGAGCTTGGGGCTTAGGCTAGTTTAGGGGGAGCCGCGTGCTTTCTGGGGCCCAGCCCCCATTGACGGCTCCCTCCCTGGGCCAGCCCTGGCCTCTATTGTAACTGGGTGTTGCTGTAAAGCCCTTTGAAAATTATTTATGAATAGGTTCCCTTAAAAGGGAAAGCAGGGAAATTTACAATTATCCCAAAACAATACCCAGTGTAAACAACAGTCTAAGCAAGAGTGGGATCCCGTACCAAAGCAGCTTCTGGCCTACATCGACACGTGCACACACAGAGAGAATTGTGAAAAACCGCAAAAGCCTAAACCCTGCACCCGAACCCCTAAACCCTACACCCTAGACCCTAAACCCTAAACCCTAGACCCTAAACCCTAAACCCTAAACCCTAAACCCTGAACCCTGAACCCCAAACCCTACCGCCAGGGGCCACAGCGGCGCCTCGTCCCCGGAAGGGCGCCCGCTGCGCCAGCTCCGCGCCGCGAGCCCGGCGCGCGGGGGGTTCAGGATCAGCACCTCAGGGACTTGAGGAATTTAAGTTTTGGACATTTGGGGGATTTCGGGGACTGTATGGTGTAGGATTCTAGGAGTTTAGGGGTTTCAGGACTTTAGGGGTTTCAGGACTTTAGGGGTTCAGGGTTAAGGAATTTCGGCAAAACCGTCCACCCTAAATCCTAAACCCTAAACCCTAAACCCTAAACCCTAAACCCTAAACCTACACCCTACACCCTACACCCTGAACCTTAATCCGGAAGTTTCTTCTGTCCGCCCAAACCAGTGCAACATCCCGGCCTCGGCGGGCCCGTCCAGCGCTTCCACGTTTCGTAGCCTGGGTGTGATGTGCGTGCTGCAACCCCTGAACCCTAAACCCTAAACCCCAAACCCCAAACCCTAAACCCCAAACCCTAAACCCTAAACCCCAAACCCTAAACCCCAAACCCTCAACCCTAAGGCCCTAGGATGTTGCCCACTAGCTCCACTGACACATCGAGACGCCCCCACGCCGGGGAAGAGCCAGAACTGCTGCTAGGGGGCGCTGCGTGCAGGCTCAGAGGAGCAAACTCAGTACGCACAGTAGTGGGCCTCAGATGCAGCTGTACCAAGGCTACTTGGGGTTCAGGGTTGAGGGTTTAGGGTTTATAGTTTAGGGTTTAGGGTTTAGGGTTTAGGCTTGCCCATGTGTCGCTTCGCTGTGGCCCTTGCAGTAGAAGCGCAAGAACAGGTCGCACTCACCAAAGGCACTCCCCTCCCAACCCTAAACCCTAAACCCTAAATCCTAAACCCTAAACCCCAAACCCTAAACCTCAAACCCTAAACCCCTAAAGCCCCCACCCACATTTCGGGAAGATTACGATGGGGGGCCTAAGTAATCAGAAATAGGGTGTTGGGGGCAGGGGTTCATAGTATAAGTGTATCGGGACCATAAAGGAAAACCCTAAACCCTAAACCCTAAATACTGCTCGTAATTCTTCCGACCCCCCGTTTCCTTAAGCAGCGATGGGGCGGCCCGGAAGTTGCGAAGGGTGTAATTAGGGTTTAGGGCTCAGGGTGCAGGGTTCAGGGTTTAGGGTTTGGGGTTTGGGGTTTAGGGTTTAGGGTTTAAGGTTTAGGGTTTAGGGTTTGGGGTTTAGGGTTTAGGGGGTTGAGGAGTTGGGGGGTTGAGGAGTTCATCCCAAGGCGCCCTTGCAGGTCGGAAAAAATCCGGGACGCGTTGGCTTTGAACAGCGTCCCGCCCTCGGGGTTGATGTCCTTGGCTCAGGCTTCGGGGGGTTTAGGGCTTAGGGGCTTAGGGCTTAGGGCTTAGGGCTTAGGGTTTAGGGTTTAGGGTTTAGGGTTGCGGGTTTAGGGTTTAGGGCTTAGGGCTTAGGGTTTAGGGTTTAGGGTTTAGGGCTGATGTCCTTGTTTGAAGCTTAGGGGTGTAAGGGTTGAGGGGTTTAAGGCTTAGGATGGTTTAGGGTACAAGATGGACAGCAAAAGGGTTTAGGGTTTAGGGTTTAGGGTTTAGGGTTTAGGGTTTAGGGTTTAGGGTTTAGGGTTTAGGGTGTGTAGAAGGGAAGCTCGCTGGTGCTAAAAGCACCCGAGCCGCTCGCTTGCGTTAGCATGTAGTCCCACCCCAACCACCCAAACTATTCTCATTTAGGGTTTAGGGTTCACCCCCCAAACCCCCCTCAAGGGGGGCTTTCTTGCTTGTTACAGAGAAAGAGCAGGGTGGGGCCTCCCGAGCTTTGTGGAGCCTGTCAGTGGCTCGTAGGCTTCTTGGAGCTTTCACGGAGTAAAATGGAGGGGTGCCCAAAACCATCCTGTCAGCCTCTCAGGGGCCTTCTCATTCTCAGGGGCTTACCAGGGGCTTGTAGGGGCCTTCCAAGGCCTCCCAGGGGCCTCCCAGGCCTCTCAGCGCCTGCATGGTCGGAAAAGGGGCGGTTTTTGAGCAGGAGTTGCCTGGACGGGTCCCTGGAATCTGCCAGCCTGGGACCCCAGACCCCCACGATGGGGTACCCCCAGACCCCCCCAAAAGCACCAAAACTCGCCAACGCTGCAGAGTTTGGGGTTCTCATTATATTAGGGCTGATGCCCTAGGTCTGAGGCGTAGCCAGTCACTGCCGTCTCGTCTACCGGGAGGCTTTACCCTCCCTCACCGTTCTGTGGAGACGCTCGGTCGGGGACCTCGGTCGAAGCCTCGAGCGCCCATGCATATGGACAGCGGCGCTCTCGGCAGTTTAGGGTTTAGGGTTTAGGGTTTAGGGTTTAGGGTTTAGGGTTTAGGGTTTAGGGTTTAGGGTTTAGGGTTTAGGGTTTAGGGTTTAGGGTTTAGGGTTTAGGGTTTAGGGTTTAGGGTTCAGGGTTCAGGGTTTAACCAGAAGTTCACCAATACAGTAGCTGAAAGCACTGCCAACATCGTACGCCTTCCAGCCCCCCTATACATCTGATACAAACTACACAAATATGATATAAGCTACCCAAAACACCCGGTCTAAGAACACAAAGGCCTCTCTGTCGTTGTCAGTATGTGGCCAAAACACATGCTTGCGGCTTCCGGTAGTCGAGGCGCCTCTATCTAGAGATGCTCAACATGGAACCCCTAAACCCCAAACCCTCAACCATAAACCCTCAACCCTAAACCCTAAACCATAAACCCTCCCTCCACCGCCCCAAGGCTCTCTCGTTTCATCGAGCATACATGCCTTCCATTCGCTAACTTCAATCGGGGGGGGGGGGGGGGGAAGATTTTGGGGCGGGTGGATGCAACCCTAGGCCCTGAACCGAGCAATCGGAGATCCCTACAACTCCATCTCCTAAACCCTAAACCCTAAACTCTACTAAACCCGAAACCCTAAACCCTTAAACCCTAAGCCCTAAACCCTAAACTCTAAACCCTAAACCCTATTGCAGCTGGTCTCGGTGCTCAGGAGCGCCACACGGCCGAAGGCATTTGAAATCCTCATCTTTGGCAGCATGCAACCGGCTTGTAGGGCTTTGGCTTGTAGGCTTTACGGTTCCTCCCAAGACCCTATCCCTAAACCCTATATAAGCCCTAAACCCTAAACCCTAAACCCTCATGAACCCTAAACCCTAAACCCTAAATAACCCTAAACCCTAAACCCTAAACCCCGACTCTCCAAATCAGGACCAAAGGATGAATGAAGAGGAGCGTCGCCGCCGCATGCGCCAGGCTGAGGCCTATCGCACCAACACCTCTGCAAGCATTTTGGGAGTGTCGGGTTTAGGGTTTAGGGCCTGGGGTTTAGGGTTTCCGGCATTTTGTGAGTTTAGGGTTTAGGGCTTTGGGTTTGGGCTTAGGGCTTATGTTACCGATTTTGGGGCTCCCATACGAAGAATTCGCGTGTTTGGGGGACCATGAGGAGTACCCCTAGTTTAGCAGATGCCCTGTTTGGCAGCGAAAAGATATTCCATGCTTGACTCGATGGGCCGCAGCTGACAGGAGGCTGATCTGAGGGGAGGAGGCACCCTAAACCCTAAACCCTGAACTCCAGAAACATCCAGGGTCATGAACCCTGAACAGCCAGAGCTCCTAATCCGAAGTACTTTGGGCTTGTAGGGTTAGGGTTTTTATGTTTTAGGGTTTAGGGTTTAGGGTTTAGGGTTTAGGGTTTAGGGCTATGTAGGGTTCAGGGATAGGGTTCTGGTGAAGGCAGGGGGTGCTGGAATCTGCCAGGAAAGGATCCCCCCACCCCCGGTGGCCTCCGCACAGCTCGAGAAGGCGCAGCGTGCCCCGGCCCTCGGCGGGTTTAGGGTTTAGGGTTTAGGGTTTAGAGTTTAGGGTTTAGGGTTTAGGGTTTAGGGTTTAGGGTTTAGGGTTAAGGGTTTAGGGTTTAGGGTTTAGGGTTTTGGGGGTTTTGGGGGTTTTGGGGGTTTTGGGGGTTTTGGGGGTTTAGGGTTTAGGGTTTAGGGTTTAGGGTTTAGGGTTTAGGGTTTAGGGTTTAGGGTTTAGGGTTTAGGGTTTAGGGTTTAGGGTTTAGGGTTTAGGGTTTAGGGTTTAGGGTTTAGGGTTTGCTGCCGCTTTCTTGCCTTCGGGTTTCGTGGTGAACTGTAGGCCCTTCTGAAACCCAAACCCCTACACCCCTATATAAGCCCCTAAACCCCTCAACCCAAACCCGGAGGGTTTTGTTTAGGGGGTTAGGGGATGGAGCTTTGCACAAATCAGTAAGATCCTCCTGAATCCCACTTATCCCCTAAACCCTAAACGCTAAACCCCAAACCCCAAACCCCAAACCCTCAACCCTAAGCCCTAAGCCCTAAACCCTAAACTGTAAAGCCTAAGCCCTAAACCTTAAACCCCATAAACCCCCAAACCCTCAACCGAGCCGCGCCTCGCCGCCGAGGAATGCCGAAATCTCGTTCTGCAGCGCAGCCTGCGATGCTTGAGCTTGGTCCCTGAAGTCGCCTGCTCAGCTGGCGTGTAGTCTGACTCACCTCTGCTCTAAGAAGAATAAAACGATACCCTAAACCCTAAACCCTAAACCCTAAACCCGAAACCCTAAACCCTAAACCCTAAACCCTATCAGTGAGCACATCCTTTTAGGATAAGACCCTGCTTGCAGAGGCCGAAAATTTGCGCACTTTCGCCTTCATGTCACGGAGGATCTGCTCGTAGACGCCCATGTTTGCCTCGCAGAGGCCCTTTTTTTTGGGTTGTCTGCTATTTAAAATCTAGGGTTTAGGGTTTAAGGTTCAGGGTTTAGGGTTTAGGGTTTAGGGTTTAGGGTTTAGGGTTTAGGGTTCAGGGTTTAGGGTTTGGGGTGTAGATTTTTTGGGTTGAGGGCTTTGGGTTTAAGCTTTATGCTTCGTTGGTCTGGGATAACCACCCATGAAGTTGTGCTACGCAGAGTCGGAGTGCACGGTCAGTCTTGCTGGAAGCTTGAAGAAGAACCCTTCTCACCCTAAACTCTAGTTCTTGTTGCACATCTAAACACATCCAAGCCCAGCCGCACAAGCGAAATACTTACGTTGATATGTATGGACTAGTGACTAGTTGTACTCCAGGAGATTGGGCATATGACAGGTAGTTCAGAATCCCTACCCTCAACCCTAGCCCTAAACCCTAAACCCTAAACCCTAAACTCTAAACCCTAAACCCTATGCTGCTGGTCCCATCCATTGCTTGCCTGCTGGAAACTTTGAGCCCCGAAGACGAACGGCAAGCCGTCCAGAACTTCGCTCAGAGTGGCAACCACCATTCCTGCCGGTTCGGCTGCTTCTTATCTTCACGATTGTCAGCACTACTGTTCTTGTTACTATAACTCTTATGGTTTGTTCTTGTCAAGTTCTCGTTCTTCTTCGCAGCTCCTGATTCTTAGAGCAGGTGGGTGCCGGGGGGGGGGGGGCGCCTCTCCGTGAGCGCGGCCGACGCTGCTGCCAGGCATCTGGCCGCTTCGAACGCATCTCCTCCACTTGAACATTCGTGGTAGTCTTCTTGTTAGCCCAGTAACCACATTATGGTAAGGGCACCCTTTTTTGGGGTTGGCTATGTTATAAGGGAACCTTGAACCCCCAAAAAAGGGTAAAGGGGTACCACTGGGCGACCAAGCCTTTTGGGGTTGAGGGTTTAAAGGGCTGGGGGGTTTAGGAACCTGAGAAGGGCAGGGAGCCAATTTCAAAAGCAGGCGTCCGTCATACAGTGGCTGCACCCTAATCCCGAAAGCTCGAAACCCTAATCCCGAAAGCCGTAAACCCTAAGCCCTAAACCCTAAACCCTAAACCCTAAACCCTAAACCAGTGCGAGGCCCAGACCCTTCACTAGATTTCCCACTGGCAAACGCCTATACCCGAAAACCTCTAAACTCAAAACCCAATCCCTAAACCCTAAACCCTAAACCCTAAACCCTAAATTCCGCTTATGCCGCTGAAGAACCCCTACATGACCCCTGCACCTTGATTTCACCCTAATCCCCTAAACCCCGGAAAACTCCCTAAACCCCTAAGCCCTGAACCCTCTAAGCCTCTTATCCCTCATACGCCCAACCTGAACGATGCCCTAAACTCGAAAGCCCCCTAGAACCTAAGCCCCAACCCTAAACCCTAAACCCTAAACCCTAAACCCTAAACCCTAAACCCTAAACCCTAAACCCTAAACCCTAAACCCTAAACCCTAAACCCTAACCCTTGACCCTTGACCCTTGACCCTTGACCCTTGAGCCTAAGCCCCTGAACCCTCAACGCAGTGACTTGACCAAAAGCATCTCCCGCTGTAGGCTTGGGTCTGGCGCGCGCCAGTGCACCAAGATGGAGTGCCCTCGGTTTAGGGTTTAGGGCAGGGGAGTCCCAGAAACCCTCGACCTCAACCTCACTAAAAACACCTTAAACGAAAGCCCCAAAGCCCCAACGAACCCTAAGGCCTAAACCCAGAAGAGGCATCCAAACCTAGGCATCTCGTGTAGGAAACTACCTACCCGTAACCCCAATTCTAAGGCCGCTGCACACATCGCTCTCTGCGGCGTCCAGGGGCCATAGTCTTTCGATGAGGTCCTCCTGAAAACTTAAGGTTTCGGGGTTAGGGCTTAGGGTTTAGGGATTAGGGCTTAGGGCAGAGCCGCTATGCGGTACGGCTCAAAAGAGACAAGAGACCGCCCAACGCGAATTCGTACCCGCGGGTCTTGGTGGCTTTTTCTGGCCCACTCTTATCCGTAAATAATCGTACCCGGGGTCTTGGTGGCCTTTTCTGGCATACTCTTATCCGTAACAAATCACACCCCCGGGTCTTGGCGCACTCTTATCCGTAATAAATCGTACCCCGGCTCTTGGTGGCTTTTTCTGGCCCGTGTTCATCCGAATAAATCGTACAATTCTTAGCCGTATCGTACACGCGGGTCGTGGTGGCTCTTTCTGGCCCGCTCTTACCTGTAACAAACCGTACCCTGGGGTCTTCGTGGCTGTTTCTGGCCTACTCTTATACGTAACAAATCGTACCCCTGGGTCTTCATGGTTCTGAATGTCTGGCCCGTGACAAATCGTACCCCCGGGTCTTGGCGGCATTTTCTGGCCCTTTCTTTTCCGTAATAAATCGCACCCCCGCGTCTTGGTGGTATTTCCGGCCCATATTTATCCGTAGCAAATCGTCTCAGCGGGTTTTGTTTGGTGGCTTTTTCTGGCCCATTCTTATGCCCATTCTTATCCGTAACTTTTTCTGGCCCACTCTTATCCGTAACAAATCATACTCCGGGTCTTCGTGGCGCTGTCTGGCTCCCACTTATCCGTACCAAATCGCACCCCCCTCTTTTGGTGGCTTTTTTCTAGCCCATGTTTATCCGTAGGAATTAGTAGCCCCAGGTCTTGCTGGCTCTTGCTGGTCACGGGAGCAGGGCACAAAAAGCCACTACGACAAGAGGGTACGATTTGTTTCGGATAAGAATGGGCCCAAAGACCCGGGGTACGATTTGTTACGGCTAAACATTGGCCAGAAAAAGCCACCAAGACGTGGGGGTGCGAATTGTTACAGATAAGAGACTCATTATGCATGAGAGTGGGCCAGAAACGATTTGTTATGAAAAAGAGTGCGCCAGAAAGAGCCACCAAGACTCGGGGGTACCATTTATTTCGGAGAAGACTGGACCAGAAAAAGCCACGAAAACACAGCAGATATGATTAGGCAAAAAGCCACCAAATGGGCCAGAAACAGACACCAAGAACCGAGGTATAGGGTTTAGGGTTTAGGGTTTAGGGTTTAGGGTTTAGGGTTTAGGGTTTAAGTTTGACTGCTGAAGCTGGGGGGAGGGGGGGTGAAATGGGCCTGCATGCACCGCATGCATGCTGCTTCACTCCACTCACCCTTTGAAAACACCTGTAGGACCTAAAGCCTGCACTCAAATCCCAAAACCCAAAACCCTGAGCCAAAAACACTGAACCTAAGCCCTAAACCCTAAACCCTAAACCCTAAACCGTAAACCCTAAACCCTAAACCCTAAACCCTGAACCCTAAACCCTAAACTCTAAACCCCAAAAACCCTAAACCCTTTCAGAGGGTCTCCAGAGCCGGCGCAGGGGAACCGCGCTCGCCGTTCCAGAGCAGCACGAGCTGCACCAGGCCTCCGGAAAAGGGCTTTTAGGGTTTAGGGTTCAGGGTTTAGGGTTCAGGGTTCAGGGTTTGGGGGTTTAGGGTTTAGGGTTTTGGGTTCAGGGTTTAGGGTTCTAGGGTTTTAGGGTTAGGGTTTGGGGTTTTTCGGTTTCGGGTCTCGGGGTTTTTGGTTCTGGGGGTTAAGGGTTGAGGGTTGCTTGGGTGGTTTTGGTTTGGGGGCTTGGGAAGCCACAAGCCCGAATGCAGACTCGCGTCACGAGCCGAGGACCCGGGTGACATGACACGAAGACGCAACCCGAGGACGCGACATCTCGCCTTGCCGAATTTACCTGGAGAGGCCTGACAGGGATTAGGGTTTAGGGCTTAGGTTCAGGGTTTAGGGCTTAGGGTTTAGGGTTTAGGGTTTAGGGTTTAGGGTTTAGGGTTTAGGGTTTTAGGGTTTTAGGGTTTAGGGTTTAGGGCCTGTCTGCCGCTCAGCTGTGAGCTCCACATAGCGGAGGGCCGGCGCAGTGATTCCTGAGACAAAGAGAGGCTGCGAGGGATCCGGGAACTCCTGATGCCCCCCCCCCCCACCTCTCCCTCCGAAACTCCTCAAACCCTATGAACCCTAAACTCCCTAAACTCCCTAAATCTCGCCAAAATCTCCCCTAAACTCCCTAGACCCCCTAAACTTCCAAAATCTCCCCTAAACTCCCCTAAACTCCCTAAACTCTCCCCTAAAACTCCACAAAACCCAAACTCTAAACTCCCTCTCAACCCTCATCTTCCTAAACTCCCTAAACCCTAAACCCTAAACCCTAAGCCCTAAACCCTAAACCCTAAACCCTGATACCGCCGGGGCGCGCCAGCTCTCCTCCGCCGCGTGGTCGAAGGGCTGCACCTTAGGGGGCTCAGGGAAGGAAATTTCGAGGGGGGGGCTTAGGGTTTAGGGTTTGGGGTTTGGGGTTTAGGGTTTAGGGTTTCGGGTTTAGGGTTTCGGGTTTAGGGTTTCGAGAGGAGGCATCAACCCCCATCAGTAATGAAAAAAGGAAATATGGGCTTGAAGGGCAAGCAACTGCCAGTAGCTTTGCGCAAGGCAGGGCCGTGGCAGGACACGCCTAACAGCCAAACAGCCAATTTGCACTGATTCTCTGAGTGCCACGCGCCCGGCAGCGCAGCCAACGCGTCTTCGAGAAGGCCCAGGGCTCTGTCCTTAAGCTTTCGGCGCTTCTGGTTTTTCTGGCATTTGGTAAGTTTTCTACATTAGGCTCCCTTTGGGGTCCTTGTTATAAGGGCGGCCCCTCTTATGTAGGGTACCCAAAAGGGACCCTAATTTTGAGAACTGACCAGTAAAGACGGTGGCTGCTATGAAAGTTTTGTCCAGCCCTTGCAGAGCAGGCTGCGGGCCAGCGCTGTCAAGGTAAACCAGGTCTCAAGACGTGTTCAGGCCTGTTTCCGAGATCAAGGATCTTGCTTTGGAAACCACGCGAAGGGGATCGGATTCGTACAGCGTGGCTGTACTTACGATCTGTTGCCCTTCATCCTGTGGGTGCATTCCCACCGCGTAGCGGCTCCTGATCAAATTCTTGGTGCAATACCCTACTTCATACAGCAACTTTATAGTGCCCGTTTCGTCACAACGACGGCCGCTAAATAAGGAGGTTCCCAGTTGTAGGAGGAAGATGCCCCCCTCCAAACCTGTGCGTCAACTTCAGAGCCTCACAGCACATGCCTCCCACATCCCTGAACTATAAAGAATCGGCCCCTCTGAGAATTCTATAAGAACATATATGTGGATCTATAGATATATATATATATATACATATATATATATGTGTGCACATGTACACAAGTGTAATGCACATACTTGGTGTAATGATCTATCAACCGATCCCCGACCTTATCCACCACCAAGCAACTAAATCTCAACAGGGAAAAACTTAACATCATATCAGATTGTTCCCAGTGAATGCCCTCAGCCCCCGAAATGCTAACCCCCGAAACCCTAAACCCTTAAACCCGAAGCAGCCTGGTGCTGTCCGGAACTCTGCCTGGCGGCCGAGGCAAACCTACTTGCAGGACCCGAAGCAGGATCTGGAGTCCGGAAACGCCCGCCCATGGCGCGTTCTGTGACCCCAGCCCCACCCGCCAACGGAAAAATGACCAAAGCCAAGTCATGTTGCCCCGAGCTGCATTCTTGCTGCAGGCCCAGTGCGTTTTGGAGGTTTTGGGGCGTGGCCTTCTGCACGACCCTCCGCCCCAAACCCCATCCAAACCCAACCTGAAGGTTTATTAGGTAGTTCTACACGGGGGGGTAAAAGCTGATTAAGGTTCCAGCATGGGTTGCTCATAGGTAACTACCCATGAACCTTCAAGTAGTACGTAGCCCTAAACACTAAACCCTAAACCCTAAACCCTAAACCTACTTATAACTTATAACCTTCAAGTAACCCCCTAAAACCCCCCAAAACCCTGCCCCCCGCAGGGAACTTTGGGCCGAAGGGGCGACGGCGGGATGGAGCGCCACACATCCGCGGCACCTGCTCGTAAGGGTCCGAATATATTTAGAATTTAGGGCTTTTAAGGTTTAGGGGTTAGGGTCTGGAGTGTAGGGTCTAGGGTTTAGGGTTTAGGGTTTTTTCAATTTAGGGTTCAGGCATCAGATTCAGGGTTTAGGGTTTAGGGTTTAGGATTTAGGGTTTAGGGTTTAGGGTTTAGGGTTTACGGTTTAGGGTTTACGGTTTACGGTTTACGGTTTACGGTTTACGGTTTATGCTTTAGGGTTTGGGAGACCCTAAACCCTGAACTCGTAGGACAAGGCTGTCAGGAATGTCCGAAATTCGACTCGCGGGCATGCTGACTGCCGGCCTAAAGTATCTCAGCGAACACGATAACGCAGAGTCTTACAAGATTGGGCTTTAATAAACCCTGAACCCTAAACCCTAAACCCTAAACCCTAAACCCTAAACCCTAGACCCTAGACCCTAGACCCTAGACCCTAGACCCTAGACCCTAGACCCTAGACCCTAAACCCTAAACCTTACCTCCCTAAACCCCACTGAGGTTCCCTTTATAACCCTCATACAGCCCAAGGGCCTGGCCACCTCGAAGGTACCTGGATCAGGGTCTGGGAAAGGCGCCATCACGGGCTTCTGTGGGTTCCTACACCCTAAACCCTAAACCCTAAACCCTAAACCCCAAACCCCTAAACCCCAAATCCTGAAACGAATAACGTCTTCACTCTGAAAAACCCAAGGGATCCAGAAGTCTTGTAAGTACAGGGCTTAGGGTCCGGGGTTTAGGGCTTAGGGTCGAGGTTTCAGGGTTTAGGGTTTGAGGGTTCAGGGTTTGCGGTTTAAGGTTTGTGGTCCCTTTCTTGGCTCCGCATCAGGCCTATGATGTTGCGAACTGCCCAAGTACAGCTAGAGCCTCTGCTCATAACCTGTACTGTACCTCGGACTACCCCTGCACCTTCAAGCACCTATTCCCCGACAAGCTGCTAAAGTCCCGAACCCTCAAACCCCGAAAGCCTCAGCCTCTAAACCCTGAAAGCCTAGAACCCTAACATCCCAGGAACCCTAAACCCCGAATAGCCCAACAACCCCCAAACCCCCAGAAAACCTAAGGACCCCGAAGCCCTTAAACCCTTAAACCCCCGAACCCCTAACAGCCTCAACTCGAGACCCCCTGAACCCCTAAACCCTAAACCCTAGACCGTAAACCCTAGACCCTAAACCCTAGACCCTAAACCCTAGACCCTAGACCCTAAACCCTAAACCCTAAACCATAAACCCTAAACCCCAAACCCTAAACCCTAAACCCCGTGGCCTCGTGCGAAGAGGCCAATTACTGGCCGGCCAGTGGCCGAAGGCCCCACCGCCAGCTTGGCGCCTCAGTGACTGAGGGGGTCGCAGAGGGTTCTGGGGTTTAGGGTTTAGGGTTTAGGGCTTAGGGTTTAGGGTTTAGAGTTTAGGGTTTAGGGTGCCTCAGCGATTAAGGAGTCATAGAGGGTTTAATGAACTTTTCAAGTTCAAACAGGGCTTTTAATAGTGGGTTTAGGGTTTAACCTGCAGTCACCCTACATCGAAAGGGCTGCACTATAGGACCCCAACACACCCTGAACTTAGGGTTTGAGGTTTAGGGTTCAGGATTTAGGGTTCAGGGCTTCTGAATAAGAGAACTGAGCATTTGGGATCTCAGATCCAGAAGATGATACCGGCAGCCGATCTAGGCTGGCAGAGCAAGCCAACGCAGCGCAAAGTATTGCTCGCACTAAACCCTAAACCCTAAACCCTAAACCCTAAACCCTAAACCCTAAACCCGGGGGTAGTACCACTACCGCGATCATGCACATGCAGCCTGCTGTCCACCACGTCAGCCGCTGACGCTACATGAGGGGCCCTAAACCCTAAACCCCAAACCTTACACCCCAAACCTCAGGAACATACGGGTATTTCCCAAAAAGGGGGTACCTATCTTATACCCCAAGGAGAATAGAATCCCCTTAAAGGGACCCCCAAACAAGGGCACCCCTATTTTCGGAAACCCTAAACCCTAAACCCTAAACCGTCAGAAGTCCAAGGGTCGTGTCCGGTACCCCAGCGGCGAAGGAGCCTCGGGGCAATGGACACATGCACCTGCCCTAAGGGTTTCGAAGGCTTCGGGTTGGGAAGGCGTAGGGTTTAGGGTTTAGGGTTTAGGGTTTGGGGTTTGGGGTTTAGGGTTTAGGGTTTAGGGTTTGGGGTTTGGGGTTTGGGGTTTGGGGTTTGGGGTTTGGGGTTTGGGGTTTGGGGTTTGTGGTTTAGAGTTCTGCCATACACCTCGGAGCCCCGAGCGCCCTCATTCCGCACGCACGGATGAAGCTCGAGGGCTTTGGTTTGAGAGTTTAGGGTTTAGATTTTTGGGGTTTAGGGTTTGGGGATCAGGGTTTGGGGTTTAGGTTTGGGGTTTAGGGTGTGGGGATTAGGGTTTATGGTTTCCCCTGCACACGCACACACATACCCTAACCCCCCCCCCCACCCCAAAGATGCGCCCAGGTGGCGGTGTAAACGTCCACGGCCTCGCTGCCCTCACCTGGGTTGCCGTTCAGGAACTCAGGAATTAAGCTACGATAATAAGGTAACCATATTGAGTCCTAGTAGCCCCCTATAAGCGGAAACCCTGAACCCTTAGACCCGAAACCCTGGACCCTATATGAGGGTAGCTTAATCTGAGCTCCTACCATCATGGGGAATCCACATCACTTCAACACGTTCCTCGTTGTGGCAACTTGATGCAAGTTCCCTCAACCCTAAACCCGGCACCCTGAACCTTAACCCTAAACCCTAAACCCTAAACCCTACACCCTTATCAAACAGCAACCCAGTCACGGCGGCGCCAGCGGGAAAGTAGCCGCCTTGGAGTTGGAGGCTTCGGCTTTGGACAGGGTTTGGGGTTTCGGGCTTGGGGTTTCGGGTTTGGGGTTTAGAGTTTACAGGATGACCATAAAACCGAACCGCGAACCGGGAAACCGGAACCGTAGGAACCGAACCGTGTAAGAACCGAACCGGGAGCGAAGCGTACCGGACACGAACCGTAGAAAACCGAACCGGAAAGGGTTCATAATTAAACCCGAAACTTATAGGGTACACGCAAACGACGCGAAACGACAGCAGGGGCAGGCGTCCTGCCCCTGCTGGACAAAACCTGACGAGGCGGGCGAACGCAGGGTTGAGGAATTATGGTTTAGGGTTATAATTATATATACATATACATATACATATAATTATATATACATATACATATACATATACATATACATATACATATACATATACATATACATATACATATACATATACATATACATATACATATACATATACATATACATATACATATACATATACATATACATATACATATACATACATACATACACCCTTGGGGCCTGCCCATTTGCGCAGCGCCTCTTCCCCGCAAGAGCCCGGCACAAAAAGTCACCTTCTTTGGGCCTGCCCAGCCCCAAGCACCTCAAAAAAGGTGACTTTTTGTGCCGCGCCTCTTCCCCGCAAGAGCCCGGCACAAAACCCAAGCACCTCAAAAAAGGTGACTTTTTGTGCCGCGCCTCTTCCCCACAAGAGCCCGGCACAAAAGTCACCTTTTAGTTTTTTGGGCCTGCCCAGCCCCAAGCACCTCAAAAAAGGTGACTTTTTGTGCCGCGCCTCTTCCCCGCAAGAGCCCGGCACAAAAAGTCACCTTTTTTGGGCCTGCCCAGCCCCAAGCACCTCAAAAAAGGTGATGAAAACTGTTTAGGGTTTAGGGATTAGGGTTTGGGGTTTCGGGCTTGGGTTTAAGGGGCTTAGGGTATTGGGTTTTGGCCTCAGCAGGGTTTACGGCGGAGTTTGTAAGGTTCAGAGGGTTTGCTGTTTGGGTTTAGCTTTGAAGGGTGTCAGGGTGTAGGGTTTCGGGTTAATGGGCCTTGGACAAAACCCAAACCTTAAACCCTAAACCCTAAACCCTAAACCCTAAACCCTAAACCCTAAACCAAGCAAAGCTTGAGCGGCAACAAACATCCATCAACTGCTTTGGCATCCAACTTTCGGGTTCAGGGGCTTGGCTTGGAGGGAAGTTAGGGTTCATGGAGTTAAGGTCTAGGGGTTCAGGGTTTAGGGTTTAGGGTTTAGGGTTTAGGGTTGAGGGTTGAGGGTTGAGGGTTGAGGGTTGAGGGTTGAGGGTTGAGGGTTGAGGGTTGAGGGTTGAGGGTTGAGGGTTGAGGGTTGAGGGTTAGGGGATGATTTGGACGATGTGGGGAGTTGACCCCAATGGTCGGGCGCTTCGGGGGACCCTAGACACGAAACCTAAGCCCCAGATTTCCAGAAAAGCCCTATAAACCCTACACAGCCTGTGACCCCAAGCCCCATTCCAGAAAAGCCCTGTAAACCTCATAAACCCTGTGACCCGAAGCCCAGAACCCCGCCACGGAAGGTCAAGGAGCACGGAAGGATGGCGCTCTTGAAAGTCCTTGCGCTCTGCTTAGGGCCACAAGAATCACAAGAACCCATGGACTAGCCTACCCTGAAACTTGCAAGGTTAGGGTTTAGGGTTTAGGATTTAAGGTTTGCTCGGCGCGGTCTTTATTTAGGGCTTGGGGTTTTGCGTTCTTGACAAGGAGAAAGACATGCAAAGCAGACAGAGAGAGAGAGAGAGAGAGAGAGAAAGAGAGAGAGAGAGAGAGAAAGCTGTTTTGTTCATCCATGACGAGGTACATTCAAAGCCTGTGCCCGAAGCGGGTATTTGTGCCAAGCGCGTGCCCCAGGCCGTCCCGAAACCACTAATCCCCACTTACCCAAACACCCTAACACCTAAACCACGCATGTGTCTTAGGGCGGGAACCCGCACATCTTGCAGGATTGAGGCAAGTAAGTACCACAACCCCCCACAAACTCCCCAAAACACCCCCCCAAACTCCGCAGAACACCCCCCCCCCAAAGCCCCCCCAAAAAAAAACCCGCCCCAAGACCTTTCAGAACCCCTAAACCCTAAACCCTAAACCCTAAACCCTAAACCCCACTAACCCTAAACCCTCCTCGGACCCTTCGAAGGCGTAGGCGTCGCGCTCGTCTTGGCAGCGGCAGCCCCAGAGACGACAGCCCCTGGCCATGGCGGCCCTGGCGTCCCAGCAAAGAAATGCCCAAGAAACCTAAGGGTTTAGGGTTTAGGGTTTAGGGTTTGGGGTTTAGGGTTTAGGGTTTATGGTTTAGGGTTTAGGGTTTAGGGTTTAGGGTTTAGGGTTTAGGGTTTAGGGTTTAGGGTTTAGGGTGAGGGTTTAGGGTTTAGGGCTTAGGGCTTAGGGTTTAGGGTTTAGGGTTTAGGGTTTAGGGTTTAGGGTTTAGGGTTTAGGGTTTAGGGTTTAGGGTTTAGGGTGTAGGGTGTAGGGTTTAGGGTTTAGGGTTTAGGGTTTAGGTTTAGGGCTTGGGGTTTAGGGTTTCGGTTTGGGGCTTAGGGCTTAGGATTTTAAGGCTTAGGGTGTAAAGGGGCCATACTTGAGGTTTAGGTTCTCGGTTTCGGGTCTAGCGCTCCTAATTCCCTAAATGCCTACGAAGGTCTTGCAAGATTCCGATCAACCCCCAGCACGCTTACTTATGTTAGATGAGGGTTTGGAGTTTAAACCTACTTCAAAAATCCAAGTCCCCGAGCCAGCCCCCCGCCACCCGAAACCACTAAACCCCAACCCCTAAACCCCTAACACCCAAACCCCAAACCCCCCCAAACCCCAAACCCCAAAACCTAAACCCTAAACCCTAAACCCCTCCTAAACCCTAAACCCCTAACCCTAAACCCCAAACCCCTCCTAACCCCAAACCCTAAGAACCTTAGCCACGCCTGGCTTGGAGGTGGCCACCCCGTCGGCCGCAAGCATTGGATCTCGGGAGGGGGGGGGAATCGGGGCTTCGGAGGGTTTATAGGTTTAGGGTTTAGGGTTATAGTTTAGGGTTCAGGGCTTCGGAGGGTTTGTGGGGGTTAGAGGGTGTAGAGGGTTTAGAGGGTTCATAAAGTTTGTAGGGTTTTTAGGGTTCAGAGGGTTTATAGGGTTGAGAGGGCTTATAGGGCGTATAGTAAGTTTATGGGGTTTAGAGTTTAGAGTTTAGAGGAGGTCAAGCGGTTAGGTGTATTGTTTTCGGTTCTGGGCCGTAAAGAAGTTACTTCTGGCCCCCCAAAAGAAAGAGGCGTAGCTGTAGCCCAGACCCCTTGAGAGAATCCAAGAAGGGAGAGCCCCCAAATAGCACCCCAAACTACTATTGGGTAATTTTTAGTAACCCTTCAAAAGATCGACTCTTTGGATCCTCCCAAGGGTCTGGCAGGCACGGTCATATGTACCCTACTCGAAGTGACAACATCTATGTTGGTGGCATCCATGTTGTTGGTTTCAACAGTTAGGGCACGAGGTTAGCGGCCATGGGTTGGGATGTTCCCCCTTATACGTAGAGGACTGTTATTAGTATAAGGGGGAACATCCCAAGCCATGGGCCTTCTGTTGCAAGGCTCGCAATGAAACTTGCAGCTTCAGCTTTAATGAGATACGTGGAGGTTCAGGGTACTTATACCCCAATTATAAGTGTAGCTACAACCCTAAAGTACCACAATAGGGTTATAATTGGGTTATAAGTACAGTGATAATTGGGTTACTAAGTACCATGAACCTCCAAGTAATCTACGTCATGCACCTTAAGGGAGTGTCTCCATTATAGCCTCGGCCGACATGTGCAGCTGTGGCAAGGCAAGGCACACAATTTTGCATCACACCGCCCGAAACCCCAAACCCCAAACCCTAAACCCTAAGCCCTAAACCCTAAACCCTAAACCCTAAACCCTAAACCCTAAACCCCGAACCAATATGTCCAGGGCTTCGAGGCCCTCAGTGCCAAGAGTCCTGACAGGGCCGGCGCCGCGCAGCAGCCCGGCCTGGCAGTGGCGGAAACTTCTACACAGCGAAGGGTTTAGGGTTTAGGGTTTAGGGTTTAGGGTTTAGGGTTTAGGGTTTGGGGTTTAGGGTTTGGGGTTTGGGGCTTGGGGTTTGGGGTTTGGGGTGTGGGGTTTGGGGTTTGGGGTTGAGGGTTTGAGGGTTTGAGGGTTTGGGGTTTGGGGTTTGGGGTTTGGGGTTTGGGG
This sequence comes from Symbiodinium natans, assembly GCA_905221605.1. NCBI lineage: Eukaryota > Dinophyceae > Suessiales > Symbiodiniaceae > Symbiodinium > Symbiodinium natans. The sequence goes on along the minus strand of CAJNDS010002075.1, from coordinate 682,084 downwards.
TTTGGGGTTTTGGGGTTTTGGGGTTTTGGGGTTTTGGGGTTTTGGGGTTTTGGGTTTAGGAGTCCTTAATGGGGATTATAGTACCCCTTATTATAGTCCCTATAAGGGGGAACATCCCAAACTCTAAGGCGTTTACGGCTTCGGGACAGCAAATGCCATAAGAGCCACTTCAAGCAAAGCTGGCACTGGAAAGGTCAAGGGTTCAGGGTTTAGGGTTGGGATATTCTTACATGAGATCCTCTTCGACCACTCCCTGTTTTAACCCCCAAACCCTACCAACCAGAAACCCCAAACCCCCAACCGACACCATACAAATCCTAAACCCTAAACCCTACAAACCCTAAACCCTAACCCTAAACCCTGCTAACCCCAAACTGGGCCAAGGCACGGCCAAGACCGCCGCAGAGCGCGCGAGCCGTCGAGGCTGCTGAATCCTGGGTTTAGGGTTTAGGGTTTAGGGTTTAGGGTTTAGGGTTTAGGGTTTAGGGTTTAGGGTTTAGGGTTTGGGGTTTGGGGTTTCGGCCATGAGTAGATCTAACTAGCAACCTTGAAGTATCTGGGCCAGGGTCTGCAGGCCGGGTTATAAGTTACTATGAGTCAGGCGACCTAGATCTGACTAAACAGTCAACTGCACTGTCAACACACAAACATCGCTACCGGCAGCGAACACAACCTGCTGCTTGTACCACGTGCAACTGGATGCAGTTTTAGTTGTCGGGTCTTTTGTTTTTTACACGTCATGTTCCGAAGCAGCGGAAACGGGTGAGGGCCCCTAAACCCTAAACCCTAAACCCTAAACCCTAAACCCTAAACGCCCTAAACCCTAAACGCCCTAAACCCTAAACGCCCTAACCCTTCGAGTTCCTGCCAAGCTGGCAGACACATCACGCATGGCGTATTCTACTTGGAGGTTCGGGGCACTTTCTACCCCAATTAAACTGTTCTTATGACCCCCCAAAGTCCCCCAAGTAGGACAGAAGTAGACTCATAATTTGGAATTAGGTGTACCCATGAACCCACCGAGGTGGTTCAAGCTGGCCATACTGCGTCCTCAGGAGAAAAAAGCCCTCACGCGCCAGTGGTTTGTCGTGGTTTCTGGTTCGGCTGCCCCCACCTCCTCACAAACCAGTAAACAAAAAGCAGCCAACATGAACCCTGATGGAAGAAAGGCCCTGCAGTAAAACCCAGGTGCGCCTGATTTTACGTGTTGTCGACCCCCTCCGTCCTTAGACCCTAAGCCCCCCAAACCCGAAGCCCTCCCCACAGACCTGGAGACCCTGAACCCTAGAAATCCTAAGCCCTAAACCCAAAACCCCAAACCCGAAACCCTCCCCCCCAAACCCTAGACTCCAAACCCCAAAACCCTCCAAACCCCCCAAAACAAATGGTCACTGCCTTTGGGTTCCTTAAATTCAACTCTGCGGCGGGTGCTTCGCGCGGTCGCCAGACGCATGCGGGCAGAAGCACCTGGAGGGTGGCTTTCGCGTTTTTAGGGTTTGGGTTTTCGGGCTAGGGTTTAGGGTTTAAGGGTTCAGGGTTTAGGGTTTAGGGATGAGGGTTTAGGGTTTAAGGGTTCAGGGTTTAGGGCTTTGGGATGAGGGTTCAGGGTTTAGGGTTTAGGGTTAGGTTTCGGAGGCATGAGGGCCTTCAGGTAATGTGGGCATGTCCAAACACACGGCTACCCTTTACTATACCGAAAGTCCTATATCCTTACTAAAGTAGAAGATTGGAAATATACTTCCTTGTAAACTGTGTTCTGTTCCATTAATCAATGATAAATATAAATATATATATATATAACATATGTGCCGTACAAAATATTCAATCAATTCAAAATAGTCAACTCATGACAATTACAAGAGAATAATATTCTTGGATAAGATTGAATTACCCTTAAGAACAAACGTACCCCAAACCCTCAACCCTCAACCATAAACCATAAACCCTAAACCCTAAACCCTAAACCCCAAACCCTAAACCCTAAACCCCATGTTCAGAAACCCCCGCGGTGACTTCCGGGCTTCTCCATGTCCAATCGGTGCCAACTGAGCTCCACCCTGAGCCCAAATTTTTGAAACCCCAAGACCCTACAAGGGTTTAGGGTTTGGGGTTTCGGGTTTAGGGTTCCGGGTTTAGGGTTTAGGGTTTAGGGTTTTTTTAACTTCGAATTCAAAACCCCTCAACTCCGAAACATAGAGCCCATAGAAGATTCAAACCCAAGACCCTAAAGCCCCTGAAGCCCTCGAGCTGTGAAACTTCCAAGATCCAGATCATACGTTAGCTTCAGATCACAGCACGAAATTTTGGGGAAGGATGAATGAAGCTTAAACCCTTAAGAAGCCTGAAAGCCTGTAAACACCCCAAAGCCCCCTAAGCACCCTAAACACCCTAAAGCCCCTAAAACCCCTCAACCCGAAACCCAAACCCCTAAACACCCACCAAGCCCCTAAAACCCCTCAACCCGAAACCCAAACCCCTAAAACCCCAAAAGCCAGGATCGAAGAGAGCTTTTGCGGCCCACTCGCAGCTTGGGGCGCAGCGTTTTGGGGTTCTTCAAGGCCTGTTTAGGGTTTGGGGTTTGGGGTTTAGGGTTTAGGGCTTAGGGCTTAGGGCTTAGGGCTTAGGGCTTAGGGCTTAGGGTTCTTCACGGATTTGCGGGTCTCAGGGGCTTGTCTGGAAGGTTTGGGGGTAGAAAGGTTTGGTAAAGGGTTTTGGACTTTTCGGGTCAAGGGCTCGAGGCGATTGTAGGCACTGGGAATCCAAGAACCCTAAGAACCCCTGCTACACCCCCCTAAACCCTAAACCCTAAACCCTACACCCTAAACCCTACACCCTAAACCCTAAACCCCAAACCCTAAACCCTAAACCCTAAACCCTAAACCGCGTGCCCAGAATGCTGCGACGTCCCGCGGCGCCTGTCCGGCGCTTGGAGCTCCGCGGGCCCGGCGCACACGGACCATTCCGGGAACATGGAGAGAGACCCCGGGGCCGCTACGATTCGACTCCGCTACGATTCGACTCGTTGACTTGCTAAACCCTAAACCCCTAAACCCTAAACCCTAAACCCTAAACCCTAAACCCCTAAACCCCTAAACCCCTAAACCCCTAAACCCTAAACCCTAAACCCTAAACCCTAAACCAAACCCTTGGGTGCCGATTGCGGAGGTTCAAGAAAAGCAAATGCAGCCCGCAGGCGCTTGGGGTCTCCGCTATCTTTCAGTCGGGTTTCCTGGTGGGTGTGTGGTGTCTTTTGTTAGTAATTCGGGTGGTTTTTGTAAGGCTTATGGTTGAGGGCTTTTAGAGGGGCGTGTGGGCTTTTAGGCTTTTAGGGTTCGGAGGGCCTGTTTTCTCACACCGTCGCTGCTGCAAAGAAGTGACCCTGGCTTGCTGCCAGGCCTCAGGCTCTTAAAACTCTGCGAGCGCTTAGGCCTGCAGGTGTTGACGCGTTTGCCTAAACCCTAAATCCTAAGCCCTAAGCCCTAAACCCTAAACCCTAAACCCTAAGCCCTAAACCCTAAACCCTAAACCCTAAACCCTCAGCCCCAACCCCTAAACCCAAGAGTCGAATTGCGTTGAGAGCTCAGGGGCTCCGAGGCCGCGGCAAGCCCTTCCTCCGCGCATCTGAGACCTTCGCTTTGGGCTTCGCGGTTTTCGGGCTTCGCGGTTTTTGGGTTTTGGGGTTGTAGGCTTTTAGGTTTTAGGGTTTCGGGTTGAGGGTTGAGGGTTGAGGGTTGAGTTGGGGGGGGGGGGGGGGGGGGGAATTTGGTCTAGGGCTGCTGTTGGGCTAGTCCCTAAGCCCGAAACCGCAAACCCTAAACCATAGATTCACTTGGACCTTATAGGCTTTTCGGGTGTAGGGTTGAAAAGGGTTCAGCATTTCGGGTCTAGGGTCGTTGGTTCACGCTTGGGTTTAGGTGTTCCTCGAAACTCCCACTGAACGCCCGGACAGCACTCCCAAGTTCAGACTTAGCTTGGGGCTTTGAGGGCGTGAAAGGGGGGCTTCGGTTCCCCCGTCTGCACGTGTTAGCACGTGTGCGGGGGGGGGGGGGGTTTGGCGAATGAACAGCTCTGGCGGTTTCAGGGCTTCACGGCTCATTGGGCTTCAGGGCTCTAGGCTTCGAGGGTGTAGAGCCTGTCTTCGTCCTTGGGTGTTCAGGAGATATCCGAACATCCCGCCGCCTGAACAGCACAGGTAAGTTTAAGTCAAGTTCAGGGAAAGGAAAGGCCCTTGTTTGGCCGCAGGTTCCTATGCTGACGCTGCTTAAGTTCATGAAGCGCGGACGTGCTGCAGCTTCCTTGTCCTCGGTGAACGTTTTCGTGACGTCTGCCTGCCAAGGGTTCCATGCTGCGAGCCAAAATTCCCATGAAGGACAGACCCCGCCTCAGCATCCTCGATAAGACAGACGCGAGGTCCCACGCACAGTCTGCCTCAATGCCGAAGTGGTCGGTGTCGTTGAGGTGCTTGGGCAGGAACACAGCTCCGCACGCAAATGCTTCAGCCTTGTCCATGAAATTCCGCTTGACTGGCAGCACCTCGTAACTTGGGCCATCTTACGACATACCCATCCACAACCGAAAACCCCAAAAAACAGAAAAAAACAAACCAGACTGCGTCCGAGGCGCGGCTGTTCTCATTGCCATCATGTTGACTTCCAGTGAGAGGAGCTGCCAGTGGTCAGGAGCTCTGTTCTTGAGCAAGGCCTTCGGCTCCATTTCTGCGTCACCAGTCCAGCGGGGTACATGAAGGGTGTCCAGCGCCATGACCCCCCTGACCGCGAAGCCAGTGGACTCAAGCCTCTGGGCTACGTCGTGCGCCATCAAGCCGCCGTGGCTGTGACCTACCAGCAGCAGGTCCAGAACCTGCGTTGAGGTGTCCCACGCAGCTTGCCAGGTTGGCAGCTGAAGAACGGCCCGGCAAAACAGCACGCTTGGCATCTGCCCGAACATCAGCAATTCCTCAACAGGCTCCATTCCCAGGTAGCTTGCCGCAACGGCCTTCACCAAATTCGTTGCTTTGTCCACGACCCGCGCTGCTCCTGCGAGAATGAGAATGTAAGGCGCTGTAGGTGAGGGTCTGCGGACACCGGGCAGGGAAATTTGCGACGATACTCCCCCGGTTTGATTCTTTGGGCACACTGGTAGCTTGGAATGACGTAGGGAAGGGACCCCAGGATCGCGCAGTAACTCTGGAAACCTCATTGGGACTATCGAGTGTTGATGCGAAGCTGCGTGTTCGGAAATCATGAGACCAGGGCCGGCATTTGTCGAATCAAACGATGGTCGAACACGGCCCCACGCTTGCGCGATGGGTCCCCTTTGGCTGGGCTGGCTGTGCACGGTAGCCCCGAAGGCACGGTGCACAGATGCACGTTCAAAAGGAAACCCAATCAGCTGAAGAGGGCCACAGGCGATGCCATCGCCAGGCTGAACTGGACACTTTGTCACGCAGCTTGCTTTGTGGGTTGGTTTCGCAAGTGCGAAGGCAACCCCTAAGGCACCACTGGAAGGCAGAGAGCCCGCAAAGATTGCCACGATAAAGAGCAGACGGTCAAGCAGCCTGGCGCGTGCCACACCTACAATTCTGCCCCACTCAAGCTGCGCAGGGCTGGACTGTGAGGCAACAGACGCAACACTCACAAGCGCCACACACCGTTGGTGCACAGCTGCACGTCCAGAAGGAAACCCATAAGCCCAAAAAAACGATGGGCGAACGCAACAAGACAGGAAAAGGGGGGGGTCAAGCTTTCGCTTCTTGGGTTTAGGGGGGGACGGCTCAGATTCTTGCCATCGCCAGGCTGAACTCAACGAACTTGTCACGCACCTCGTTTTGCGGGTGGGCTTCGCCAGTGCGAAGGTAGCCCTCAAGGCACCACTGGAAGGCAGAGAGCCCGCAAAGATTGCCACGATAAAGAGCAGACGGTCAAGCAGCCTGGCGCGTGCCACACCTACAATTCTGCCACACTCAAGCTGTGCAAGGCTGGACTGTGAGGCAACAGACGCAACACTCACAAGCGCCACACACTGTTGGTGCAAAGCTGCACATTCAGAAGGACACCCATAACCGAAAAGGGCGCCGGGCGAACGCAACAAGAGAGAGATGGTCTAAGTACCTCGAGCCCTTACCCAACACAAGCAGAAGCAAGCAGCATCCCTTCTGTTTGACAAGGTGGTTGATTCATTCTGCACTGGCTGCCGGATGACATACATTACGCATGACATGCCTATGAGCAGGCAGCATTCGCGCCCCACGCAGAGTTGGTTCAAGCTGTGGTTCTGGGAGGGTGGTTTCTGGCTCGGCCAAAATTCGGCCCTAAAACGGTTGACTCAATCGCGTGCCCCGAGATTAGACCTGCCGTGCGTACGACTCCTCTCACAGACCATGCTACACAAGCAACCAACATATGGACCCTGATGGAAGCCCTGCATGTTCCAGAAACTCAACAAAAGGTCTGACGAGGCCCTTGTAGGAAAATCACATGTGCCCCATTCTACGCGTTGCCGTACCCCCCTTCTACTTTAATCCCTACACCCGAAGCCATACACACCCCCAACCCTAAGCCCCAGAGATCCTAAACCCTCGAAAGTCTAAACCCCGAACCCCTAAACGCTAAACCCTAAACCCTAGACCCCCCCTAAAAGATAGTCACCCTTCCTTTGGGTTCCTTTAACCCTGCGGTGGGAGCCTTCCGCCGTCGGAGGCAGGGTGGGTTTCGTGTTTTAGGGTCTTAGGGTTTGAGGGTTAAGGGTTTGGGGTTGAGGGTTTAGGGTTTAGGGTTTAGGGTTTGAGGGTTAAGGGTTTAGGGTTTAGGGTTGAGGGTTTAGGGTTGAGGGCCTTGAGGGCCTGGAGGGCTTCGGGCAACGTGGGCATTTCTCGAAATCGGCGCACCCCCTTACTCGAGCCCAAAAAACACTCATCCGTATTACAGGAACCCTGCTTTTTATGTCACACTTGGGGAACCTTCATGGTCACTTCTGGGACATCCCATCGGTGTCAACCAGGGCCCCCAACCCCAAGGGCCCAAGCCCTTCACCCCAAACCCATGTATTTTCAAACCTTAAAACCCTGCAGCTGCTGGGTCGCTGCATTTTAGGGTTCTTAAGGCTTTCAGGTGCTGTTTAGGGTTGAGGGCTAAGCAGGACTCGGTCTCGTTTGGTCGGGTTTGCACGAAAGCCCAGGATACAAAATGGGCTTACGACGGGGGTTTAGGAATTAGGGTTTAGGGTTTAGGGTTTAGGGTTCAGGGTTCAGGGTTTAGGGTTCAGGGTTCAGAGTTTAGAAACTTTTGTGGGTTGGCTTCGCCAGCGCGAAGGTAGCCCTCAAGGCACCATTGGAAGGCCGAGAACCCGCAAAGATTGGCATGTCAAAGAGCAGACGTTCAAGCAGGCTGGCGCGTGGCACAGGGTTTACAATTCTGCCCAAGTCAAGCTGTGCAAGGCTGGACTGTGAGGCAACAGAGGCAACACGAACAAGTGCCACACACTGGTGCAAAGCTGCACATTCAGAAGGACACCAGAACCGAAAAGGGCGCCGGGCGAACGCAACAAGACAGGGAGAAGGCAGAGAGCCTGTCAAGCTTGTCATGTCAAAGAGCAGACGGTCAAGCAGCCTGGCGCGTGCCATGGGGTCAAAATTCTGCCCATCTAGCTGTGCGGGGCTGGACCGTGAGGCAACAGAGGCAACACTCACAAGCGCCACACACTGTTGGTGCACAGCTGCACGTCCAGAAGGAAACCCATACCTCGTTTTGTGGGTTGGCTTCGCCAGTGCGAAGGTAGCCCTCAAGGCACCATTGGAAGGCCGAGAACCCGCAAAGATTGGCATGTCAAAGAGCAGACGATCAAGCAGCCTGGCGCGTGGCACAGGGTTTACAATTCTGCCCAAGTCAAGCTGTGCAAGGCTGGACTGTGAGGCAACAGAGGCAACACGAACAAGTGCCACACACTGGTGCAAAGCTGCACATTCAGAAGGACACCATAACCGAAAAGGGCGCCGGGCGAACGCAACAAGACAGGGAGAAGGCAGAGAGCCTGTCAAGCTTGTCATGTCAAAGAGCAGACGGTCAAGCAGCCTGGCGCGTGCCATGGGGTCAAAATTCTGCCCATCTAGCTGTGCGGGGCTGGACCGTGAGGCAACAGAGGCAACACTCACAAGCGCCACACACTGTTGGTGCACAGCTGCACGTCCAGAAGGAAACCCATAGTTTTGTGGGTTGGCTTCGCCAGTGCGAAGGTAGCCCTCAAGGCACCATTGGAAGGCCGAGAACCCGCAAAGATTGGCATGTCAAAGAGCAGACGATCAAGCAGCCTGGCGCGTGGCACAGGGTTTACAATTCTGCCAAACTCAAGAGAGGCAACACGCACAAGTGCCACAAACTGTTGGTGCACAGCTGCACGTTCAACAGGAAACCCATAAGCCGAAGAGAACGACGGGCGAACGCAACAAGACACTTGCACGAAGGCTGTGCCGTTGCCAGCCTGGCTGGACGACTGTGTCACGCTGCTCATCGTGTGGGCTGGCCTCGCCAGTGCAAGAAGAACCTTCAAGGCACCGTTGGAAAGCAGAGAATTCGCGAAGGCTGATGTGTTCAGGCAGACACATGATGTGTCCTGAAAGCCAGCATAAAGCAGCCTGGTACACACCACAGGGTCTACAATTCTTCCCACCTCAAGCTGTGCGGGCCTGGACTGTGAGGCAACGGAGGCAACACCCACCAGTGCCACAGACGGTTGGGGCACAGCTGCACGTCCCGATGCAAAAAAGCCACAAGCCGAAAAGGGCGACGGGAAAGCCCGGCAAGACATTTGTTGCACCATGACGATAGCGTTGCCCACGCCAGCAGGGCGCGATGCGAAGCTTCTCGGCTCTTGCCGGTGAACTCTTGCGATACTTGGTTGCAAGCGCAGCTTCCGGGCAAGGATGTTGCTGGTGATCAACTCCATGGTAGAGTCACACTGCTTCGGAAGCTCTGCCATGGCAGCGCACCGCAAAACAAACTCTGTAAACCAAAAACTCGAGCTAAGCTCGGGCGCTGCGGCTTGATCAAAGCATACAGCTTGCTCACGTGTCTTGGCAACTGCACTACACGGCAAGCGGCGAGACTTGCAAGCTTGCAGTAGTTTGCACGAATGGCAGCATTTCTCCGCGCCTTCAGTTTGTCTTGGAAGTCTTGACGGCGTGCTGAGGCAGCAAAGGACAACGTTTCCACTCTTCAGGGTGCCCCACTAGTGATGTCAGCGAGCCTTGCTGCCTCAGCGAAATTATGGCGTGACACGATCTTACGTTAACGTCGAGCGGAGGTTGCATGCTCACCACTGCCGCAGAGTGCAGGAGCCGCCGAGGCTGCTGAATCCTCCGCAGAGAACCAATGCCTGAAGCGGTTCAGGTCTGAGGTTCCTTCTGGCACGGGCAATTATACGTGGGAACCTTAAGGTACTTAGGCCAGGGTTTAGGGTTTAGGGTTTTTGGGGTTTAGGGATGGGGTTCAAGGTTTAGGGTCAAGGGTTGCCTACTTGAAGGTTCATGGGCAGCTTTAAGTAGGGGTATAAGTCCGGCAGACTAGATCTATGTCTATAAACCTGCTTGAGAAACCTTCAAGAACCGCATGGATTGAGGGTCTTGGCATTGAGGATTTTGGTCGAGGAGAATATCTGCACGTCCAGAAGGAAACCCATACCTCGTTTTGTGGGTTGGCTTCGCCAGTGCGAAGGTAGCCCTCAAGGCACCACTGGAAGGCAGAGAGCCCGCAAAGATTGCCACGATAAAGAGCAGACGGTCAAGCAGCCTGGCGCGTGCCATGGGGTCAAAATTCTGCCCAACTAGCTGTGCGGGTTTAGAGTTTAGGGTTTAGGGTTTAGGGTTTGGGGTTTGGGGTTTAGGGTTTAGGGTTTAGGGTTTAGTACGTCAAAGAGCGAATCCTACTAGTGAGGGCTTTTAGAGGGGCGTGTGGGCTTTTAGGCTTCTAGGGTTCGGAGGGCCTGTTTTCTCACACCGTCGCTGCTGCAAAGAAGTGACCCTGGCTTGCTGCCAGGCCTCAGGCTCTCAAAACTGTGCGAGCGCTTAGGCCTGCAGGTGTTGACGAGTTTGCCTAAACTCTAAATCCTAAACCCTAAGCCCTAAACCCTAAACCCTATATCGGGCTTCGGGGTTTTTGGGTTTTGGGGTTGTAGGGTTTTAGGTTTTAGGTTTTAGGGTTTAGGGTTTAGGGTTTAGGGTTGAGGGTTGAGGGGTTGAGGGGTTGAGGGGTTGAGGGTGAAGGGTTGAGGGTTGAGGGTTGAGGGTTGAGTTGGGGGGGGGGGGGGGGGAGCGAATTTGGGTTAGGGCTGCTGTTGAGCTAATCCCTAAGCCCGAAACCGCAAACCCTAAACCGTAGTAAGGGTTTAGGGTTTAGGGGTTACGGCCTTGTAGAGCACCGAACAATCCAAGTAGGATTTGGGGTTTGGAGTCTAGGGTTTAGGGTTTAGAGTTTAGGGTTTAGGGTTTAGGCTAAGAAAATCCCAAAAATGGGTTTAGGGTTGGATGGGCATTGCCATTCTTCTGCAAACTACAGTCAGAGAACATTTCATATCGAGTGGGGTACGGCCCCATAAAGTTTACGAGCTTGGAGGGTTGAGGGTTTGGGCCTGGGATTCTGCGGATAAGAAAGCCTTGACAGGGTTGGGGAGGCGGGCTTGCGTGGGGTCGGGGGGTGTCTTTACGTCTTGCCACAATCTTCACCTCCCAGCACGCTCGTCTTCGGTTTTAGACTTGTGTGCAAGCATTTTTCGCAGTCACACTCACACGCATAAGGCGCCAGGCAGTAATGATTTTGAGCCCCAGAACCTTGCAATTGTCTGCGCAGAAACCCCAGCAGGACTTCCCACGTTCTCCATATATCCGTCACCCAGTTTGGGGTTTTGATGTCGTGTCGTGGCTCGGGCTTGGGCTTTTGGATACAAGCTTTTGGGGCGACAAGGATGTAAGGATTGCCTTGGCAGAAAAGTAAGTCAGCTCACTACGCAGGCAAGCTGGAATGTTGCAGGGCTCCTTTAATACTCCTTTTGGAACAACCCACAGTGTCTTTCAGACGGAGTGTAAAGTTTTGGCTTTTTATCGCCTTCCCACACTTTGCCGGAATGTGCAGCCCAAGTTGCAGCCCGCGCAATCCAGTGCTTCCTCCAGCGTCGCCGCAGGACCATAGATTCCAAGGCGTGGCGTCGTAGCTGCCAGGCATGCGGAGAAGAAAGCCGCCCGGGCAGCCCGCACGGCCTCAGGCCCCAAATCCGACCCCAATCCGACGGGAGAATGCCTCGCAAGACTTGCCATCCGCTGGGCCCCGGTACCGTGCACGCAGCGGCTCTCGGAAGGCGTAGCCACGGCATTCGGAGCAAACACTGAGGCGGCGGGCCTGCGGATCTGCTATTTCCACTTGATGGCTTGGGGTCCCAGACTTGGGTCGTTTGCAAAGATTGCTGGATTGCTGTGGGGTCAGTGCAGCCCTCTGAATTCCTCTGCTTCGCATCTCGACTATGATGGTGCAGCAGCCGCGTGCCCAGCTGTTTCATCCCACAGGTCGAGGCTGCAACAAAAAAAAGCTGCGCCGGGCCTTCCCAACATCGGAAGGATGAAGTTCGGCATGAAGCGAGCAAAGGCTGAGGCCGCCTAAGCTCATCTGACTACAGAAAGCACGAATCCAGGTGCTGGTGCCAGGTGCCCGGCAGACTTCACAACTGGCAGTGGAAGCCGCGTCACATTCCTGAGTTCATTTGACTGCTCGATGCCATCTGCCCAAGAGAAGTACTCAAGTCCAATCCACAGACGAAGCTGAAACTTCATTGGCATGGCCTTGCACTCACTGGCATGGTAACTTCAGGGCCCTGATTCGCCAAGTACGGGAGTTTCTCCCCGATGAATGTCCCTGAATTCCCTGAATTCACACTGCCAAATCTGGGCAGGCAGGCTTGTACAGTATGTGTGTCTCTCGCGGGGGGACATGCCAGGGCTCAATGCAGAACTTCGTCGTTTCTGGGCGCGATTGATGATGGCAGCGCGGGTCGTGGACAAAGCAACGAATCTGGTGAAGGCCGTTGCGACAAACTGCTTGGGAATCGAGCCTGTTGAGGAGATGCTGATGTTCGGGCAGATGCCAAGTGTGCTGTTTTGCCGGGCCATTCTTCACCTGCCAACCTGGCAAGCTGCACGGAACCAAACAATGCAGGTTCTGGACCTGGTGCTGGTAGGTCACAGCCACGGCGGCTTGATGGCGCACGACGTAGCCCAGAGGCTGGAGTCCACTGGCTTTGCGGTCAGGGGGATCATGGCGCTGGACACCCTAAATGTACCCCACTGGACTGGTGACGCAGAAATGGAGCCGAAGGCCTTGCTCAAGAACAGAGCTCCTTATCACTGGCAGCTCCTCGCACTGGAAGTCAACATGATGGCAATGAGAACAGCCGCGCCTCGGATGCAGTCTGGTTTGGGTTTTTTTGTTGGGTTTTTTTTGGGGTTTTCGGGTTGTGGATGGCTATGTCGTAAGATGGCCCAAGTTCCCCGAGGTGCTGCCAGTCCAGCGGAATTTGATGGACAAGGCTGAAGCATTTGCGTGCGCAGCTGTGTTCCTGCCCAAGCACCTCAACGACACCGACCACTTCGGCATTGAGGCAGACTGTGCGTGGGACCTCGCGTCTGTCTTATCGAGGATGCTGAGGCGGGGTCTGTCCTTCATGGGAATTTGGCTCGCAGCATGGAACCCTTGGCAGGCAGACGTCACGGAAACGTTCACCGAGGACAAGGAAGCTGCAGCGCGTCCGCGCTTCATGAACTTAAGCAGCGTCAGCATAGGAGCCTGCGGCCTTTCCTTTCCCTGAACTTGGCTTACCTGTGCTGTTCAGGCGGCGGGATGTTTGACTAACTCCTGAACACCCTCGAAGCCTAGAGCCCTGAAGCCCCAATGAGCCGTGAAGCCCTGAAATCGCCAAAGCTGTTCATTCGCCAAACCCCCCCCCCCCCCGCCCGGGGGGGGGGGGGGGGACGCGTGCGAACACGTGCAGACGGGGGAACCTCAACACCCCTTTCACGCCCTCAGAGCCCCAAGCTCTGAACTTGGGAGCGCTGTCCGGGCGGGCAGTGGGAGTTTCGAGGAACTCCTAAACCCCCAATCCTGAACCAACGATCCCCTAGACCCGAAATGCTGAACCCTTTTCAACCCTAGACCCGAAAAGCCGATGAGGTCCAAGTGAATCAGGGTTCCTCTAGTAAGGGTTATCATCGTATTTTGGGTATATGAGGGGTACCGCTGTTTTGGGAAATGCACATGTGTGGATGTTAGGAGATCCGATTGCAATTCCACCTACTGTGGCACGCAACAGCCGTGGTGGTGGTATAGAGTTCTGGATTCGGAGTTTTGGATGTGTGTGAGGGTTCAGTGTTAGTTTTCTGGGGACATGTGCACACACTGCTAAAAGGAATCTCATACCTCTCAAGCCTTACCAAAGCCCTAACCCTAAACCCTAAACCCTAAACCCTAAACCCTAAACCCTAAACCCTAAACCCTAAACCCTAAACCCTAAACCCTAAACCCTAAACCCCTAAACCCCAGACTCCCAGACCCTCTGCACTCTTCCGCGCTACCTAGGGCCGGCCCTTGAGAATTTTGGAGCGAAGCAACCGCTCACCTTTGAAACTCTCCAAAAGCCTTCAACTTCAAGAAGCCCATGGAGCCTCCTAAACCCTAAACCCTAAACCCTAAACCCTAAACCCTAAACCCTAAACCCTAAACCCTAAACCCTAAACCCTAACCCCTAACCCCTAACCCCTAAACCCTAAACCCTAAACCCTAAACCCTAAACCCTAAACCCTAAAGCCTAAACCCTGAAAGACAAGGACTACACCTCATCCATGAACTGTCCCAAGAGGAGGGAGTGCCCAGCTTGCGAGAAGGCGGCTTTTGCATTTGAAGGATTTCGGGCTCCCTGAGCTTCCGGAGCTTCAGCCGAGTAAGTGCAGTTTAAATCCTAAAGTAGTAAAACCTTCAAAGCCCTAACCCTAAACCCTAAACCCTACACCCTACACCCTAAAGCCTGTTCATCCCTTCGGCTATCGCACTAAGCCCTAAACAACCCTAAGCCCTTGCCAGGCAGAGGATGGCTTCAACCGCTTTCTGCAGACTCCGGCCTTTCTGCAGGCGGGGGGCTTAGGGGGTCCTCCTAGAAGCTTCGGTGGTTTTGGGGTTGAGGTCTTGACGTTTAGGGTGCTGTGGAGGTTTACGGCGTTTGCTTTGGGGGTTTGGGTTTGGGCCCGCAGAGGTTTGGGGGAATGTCCGGTTGCCGCAGGAGTGCCTTCTGCGCAACCAGCGCTTCTGCTCCGAGCACGCGCAGCCCTTCGGCTTTCCTGCCGGGGCGCTCCCAGACAACATCAGCCGTGCATACGTGTGTGCCGCTTGCCGTCCACAAGCCGAGCACTTCGCGGCGGATCACAAGGACTCGACCAGGATGCGTAACTCACCCTTTTCATATGAGAGCCTGGACTCCTAGGCCTACATTATGCCAAAAGTGGCCCTTTGTTGGGGGGGTGGCTTGGTCATTAGGGGGTGGGCTGGGGGGGGGGGTTAAACAGGCCTCGTCGAGTCGCTCTTTGTAACACCCTTAGATGCACGAGCCGAGGCAGGGCATCCCACATACATGGCTCAATCTCGGCCAATCTTGGCTTTCGAAAACTCTGCAGACCCTTTGGCCTAGTTCCCTGAACCTTCATCTGGGAAGCATCATGTTCTTAACTTCTTTTCTCGTTTGCAAGTGTCATGATTCCGATTCTGACTACAAGCAGGACTGCCTCAGGCTGGGAGTTGCCCAACCAGTCTCCATCGTGTAGGGGCGTACGTGTCCGAGCTTCATGGGGTTTGGGTGTCGGTTTTCTGAGAGAAATGGAGTGGGATTTCGAGCTTCAGACTGGAGGCAGACACGGCAGATCCGTGCCCTGGCCCAGCGCCAGAAGGCGTTGCACACCGGCTGCTCCTGCGAGAATGAGAATGTAGGGCGCTGTGGGCGCGGGTCTGCGGACACCGGGCGGGGAAATTTGCGACGCTGCTTTCCCGGTTTGATTCTTTGGGCACACTGGCAGCCTTAGGGAAGGCACCTTAGGATCGCGCAGTAACTCTGGAAACCTTATTGGGACTACCCAGTGTTGATGCGAAGCTGCGTGTTCAGAAATCATGAGACCAGGGCCGACCAGGGCCGGCATTTGTCGAATCAAACGATGGTCCGACGCGGTCCCACGCTTGCGCGATGGGTCCTCTTTGGCTGGGCTGGCTGTGCACGGTAGCCCGGAGCCCACAAAGACCGGGTTGCGTTGCAGGCAGCTTCACGAGTGTCTCAACAACCATATCAACAAGGAGAAGATCACGCAGCCTGACGCGCGCCACAGGGAACACAAATCTCCCCAACTCAAGCTGCGCGGGGCTGGACTGTGAGGCAACAAAGGCAACACTCACAAGCGCCACACACTGCTGGTGCACAGCTGCACGTTCAAAAGAAAACCCCGAAGAGGGCGACGGGCGCCATTGCCAGGCTGAACTGGACACTTTGTCGCGCAGCTTGCTTTGTGGGTTGGCTTCGCCAGTGCGAAGGCAGCCCTTAAGGCACCACTGGAAGGCAGAGAGCCCGCAAAGTTTGCAAGAAGGACGGGCGAACGCAGCAAGACAGTCGCACGATGGCTCTGCTGTTGCCATGCTGAAGTGGACGACTTCGTCACGCAGCTCGTTGTGGGTTGGTTTCGCCAGTGCGAAGGCAGCCCTTAAGGCACCACTGGCAGGCAGCCGCAAAGATTGCCACGTTGAAGCGCAGACGGTCAAGCAGCCTGGCGCGTGCCACTGGAAACACAAATCTCCCCAACTCAAGCTGTACGGGCCCGGACTGTAAGGCAACAGAGGCAACACGCACAAGTGCCACAGACTGTTGGCGCACAGTTGCACGATTAGAAGGAAACCCGAAAGCCGAAGAGAACGACGGGCCAACGCAGCAAGACAATCGCACGATGGCTCGGGGCTGGGCCCGCCCCCTTCGTACGAAGGGGGGCTTGAAGGGGGGCTTGAAGCCCCCCTTGAAGGGGGGCTGAAGGGTCGGACCCTTGAAGGGGGCTTGAAGGGGGGGGGGGTGAAGGGGGGAGGGGGGGGAGGCGAAGGGTCGAAGGCTTGAAGGGGGGCTTGAAGGGGGGCTTGAAGGGGGGGGCTTGAAGGGGGGCTTGAAGGGGGGCTTCAAGGGGGGCTTCAAGGGGGGCTTCAAGGGGGGCTTCAAGGGGGGCTTGAAGGGGGGCTTCAAGGGGGGCTTCAAGGGGGGCTTGAAGGGGGGGCTTCAAGGGAAGCTTCACAGGGAGGCTTCAAGGAGGGCCTGAAGGGGAGGTTTGAGACGCGAGCCTAAACGTCGCGAAGAAGGCCCAGGTGCTCGGCCTCGTAAACTGCTCCCTGCAACCCGTGCGAAGCAAGCCCAGTTATTAGGCCGCTTGAACTGCTCCCTGGAACCTCGCGAAGAAGGCCCAGTTAGTGGGCCTCTCAAACTGCTGCCGAAACGTCGCGAAGGAGGCCCAGTTATTAGGCCTCTTAAACTGCTCCCTGAAACCCCTGCGAAGCAGGCCCAGTTATTAGGCCTCTTAAACTGCTCCCTGGAACCTCGCGAAGAAGGCCCAGTTATTAGGCCTCTTAAACTGTTCCCTGAAACCCCTGCGAAGCAGGCCCAGCTATTAGGCCTCTTAAACTGCTCCCTGGAACCTCGCGAAGAAGGCCCAGTTATTAGGCCTCTTGAACTGCTTCCTGAAACCTTTGCGAAGCAGGCCCAGTTATGAGGCCTCTTAAACTGCTCCCTGTACGGGTTTCCGGGAGCAGTTTAAGAGGCCTAGTACCTGGGCCTTTTTCGCGCCGTTTACGCCCGCGTCTCAAACCCCCCTTTCAAGCCCCCCTTGAAACCTCCCTTTGCAGCTTCCTCTGATCCCCCCTTGAAGCCCCCCCTTGCAGCCTCCCTAGCCTCCACTAGAAAACATGGGGTTTTCGGCTTAGCCCCTTGCCACACGCACTCGAGATGGGAGGCGTCAGGTACTCGCAGGCCGAAGCCGCTTCCCCTAGCCTCCCGCTACAAGACATGGGGTTCTTGGCCGAGCCCGTGCCACAACAAAAAAACATATTCAAGCCAAAAACATGCTACTGTACGTGATTGCGTCGTAAAAAGTCTCCACACCTCTGATTTTCGAACAATGAAAAACAAAAAAACAAAACAAGATTTCAGGAGGGTGGAATTTAAACTAAAATCCCTTCTCTCTTCTCCCTTGATTTTTCGAATAACGAAATACAAAAAACAAAAAATTTGAAGGACTTAGAATTTAGAATAATAACAAACTTCTCTCTTCTCCTCGGATTTTTCGAATAATGAAATACAAAAAACAAAAAAAATTCGGAGGTGAAATTTAGAATACGTTCCCTTCCCTACAACAAGAAAATGGGAGAGGCTGCCCCCCGCTCTCTTCCAAAAAGTCTCCACTTCTGATTCTCGAACAATGAAAGACAAGCATGGATTTTAGAACAATTTTTTTTTCTTGCTTTTGCGGGAGAACGGGAAAGACAATTCTTGACTTCTCTGTTCTTTTCCAGGCACTGCAGGACCCACGACGACTGCGACTACCAGTAGAGAATGTCACTTTGCAAGAAAAGAGTGGGAGCTTCAAACAACTCAAGGGCTTAAAGGGCTTGAAGGGAGCTTGGAGCTTGAAGAGATTCTAAGGGAGCTGGGTTGACCAAAATGGAACAAAAATAACACTGATCGATTTTCAACGCAACGTGGGGCCTGCTTCGCAGGGTTTCACAGAGCAGTTTAAGAGGCCTAATAACTGGACCTTCTTCGCAAGGTTCCAGGTAGCAGTTTAAAAGGTCAAATTGACTGACCTGCTTCGCGACGTTTCGGCAGCAGTTTGAGAGGTCCACTGAGTGGACCTTCTTCGCGAGGTTCCAGGAAGCAGTTCCAGCGGCCTATCAACTGGGCTTGCTTCGCACGGGTTGCAGGGAGCAGTTTACGAGGCCAAGCACCTGGGCCTTCTTCGCGACGTTTAGGCTCGCGTCTCAAACCTCCCCTTCAGGCCCTCCTTGAAGCCTCCCTGTGAAGCTTCCCTTGAAGCCCCCCCTTCAAGCCCCCCTTGAAGCCCCCCTTGAAGTCCCTCTTGAATCCCCTTCAAGTCCCCCCCTTCAAGCCCCCCTTCAAGCCTTCGACCCTTCGCCCTCCCCCCTCCCCTCCCCCCCCCCTTCACCCCCCCTTCAAGCCCCCTTCACAAGAGTAAGGAAATGCACGTTTTGCTCTGCGGCCTTCAAGGCCCTTTTCCTCCACCCTCTTTCAACCCGAAACCTACTCTAGGCTCCGCATGGGTAAATTTGTAGGGTTTAGGGTTTGCAGGGTTTGGGGTTTGTGGTTTGGAGCTTGGGGTTCAGCGGTTAGTTATAGGGGTTCGAAGTTTAGATTTCAAGGTTTTGGGATCTTTGCGGCTTGGAGTTTGAGGGGTGTACATGGCTTCGGGTAAGCGATTAATGTTGGATGGGGATACGGCAACGCGTAGCATGGGGATATGGTTGCTTGCGTAAAATGGTCTGTAAGAGAAGTTGTGCGCATGGCACGTCTTTTCTCGGGGCACGCAATTGAGTCAACCGTTTGAGTGCTGAATTTGGCCAAGCCAGAAACCCTCCCAGACCACAGCTTGAACGCTGCTTTCTCACAGGCATGTCATGCGTCATGTATGTTGTCCGGCAGCCAGTGCAGAAAGAATTTTGCAGGGCTGATTAGAGCTTCCGGACCTGAAGTGGCCAGTAGAAAACGTTAAGACAAAAAACAATTAAATTCAAGCCTTCTCTTCCATCGAATCCATCATCTCCGATTGGTTGCCCCGTTGGGACTCCACCGCAGGAGGCCAGGTGCAAGGCACCCTTGCACTTCGGACTCATTTTTCCCCCCGGGGTCTTGTGAAACACCATTGGTGAAACTTTCGCAGTCGGACGGCAGAACCAGTACGACGGCAAACCGGCTGCAGGTGTTTGCAGAATGGCGTTGATGTGCCTGGAGGCAGTTCTGTTTGTCTTGCATGAACGTTGGTCACCTTCGGTCAGATTTCGTGAAGCAGTTCTGAATTCTTGCATGGTTGCTTTATCATCATGGACTTTGCCTTTTCATGTTCGGAAGAGCAAGCCGTTTGGTGCTTTCTTTGTCGGGTCGTGCAGCAAGCGGCGATCCGATCGAACAAAAGGAGGCATGACCAAGGCAATCAAAGCACGTAAGCAACCCTTCTTGCCTTTTCGATTCGGATTCTCACCACGCTAACTTCCTGCCAGCACGCTCACCTAGAATTGGAATTGAAGGTTTCCGACAGCGTTTCTTCGGCTGACTTTGCAGCTCCATAACAGGTCTGCACACAACGGTCTGCACACAACACAACCAGCCAGGTGCGCCTTGATCAGGCATGGCGGGTCCCCTTGTGACTGCCCAATCATCGGCCGTGCTCAAGCCCAGCTATTGCTTTTTGAATGCCATTGTCTTTGGTTCGCTAAGCTGGGCAATTGCCCGAGAGCGAAGAGGCTTCGAAGGCTTCGAAGGCAAGGACGAACGGAGAGGCTTCGAAAGTGAAGACGAAGGGGCTTTGAAGGCCTTCAGCGCGAAGGGGCTTCGAAGCCCCCCTTTGAACGTTCGCCTTCGAAGGCTTCGAAGGCTTGAAGGGAATCGAAGGGAAGAGAAGAGAATTATTCTAAAAATTCCACGCCCTGTTTCTTGTTGTCCTTTGAAGCCTTAGAAGAGAAGAGTGAAGAATTATTTTAAATTCCACCCCCCTCAATTTCTTGTCCTTTGAAGGCCTGTAGAAAAGAAGAGAAGAGAAGTATTCCAAATCCACCCTCCTCAAAATCCACCCTCCTCAGTTTCTTCGAAGCCTGTAGAAGAGAAAGAAGAGAAGAGTGGAGAATTGTTTTAAATTCCACCCCCTCAATTTTTTTGTCCTTCGAAGGCCTGTAATTTCTTTTTGAAGATGAGAGAGAAGGGACTTCTTCTAAATTCCACCCCCCCGAATCTTGTTTTGTTTTTTGGATTTCATTTTTGGATTTCATTCGAAACTCAGAGAAGTGAGACTCTGAATATGCCCCCGTCTCTCACCTTCCAAGCCTTCGAAGCCCCCTTCGTCCTCACCTTCGAAGCCTTCGAAGCCCCCTTCGTCCTCACCCTTCGAACCTTCGAAGCCCCCCCCCCCTTTGTCCTCACCCGCCTTCGAAGCCCTCCCCCCTTCGTCCTCGCCGAAGCCTTCGAAGCCCCCTTCGTCCTCACCCTTCGAACCTTCGAAGCCCCCCCCCCCTTTGTCCTCACCCGCCTTCGAAGCCCTCCCCCCTTCGTCCTCGCCTTCGAAGCCTTCGAAGCCCCCTTCGTCCTCACCTTCGAAGCCTTCGAAGCCCCTTCGTCCTCACCCTTCGAAGCCTTCGAAGCCTTCGTCCTTCGAACCCTTCGAAGCCTTCGAAGCCTTGGTCCCCCCCCCCCCTTCGACCCTTCGGCTTCGAAGGCTTCGAAGGCTTCGAAGCCCCCTTCGCCGAAGGGTAACGGGATGCAGCCCCCACGCATTGATGTCTTCATACGCGAACCGCGGCAGCGCCCGCGCAAAGCAAGCTTCTCCCGCGCACTCATGCCGCGACAGTTGTTTGCAAGGGCGCAAACATTTTCGAATTCTTCATAACAGAACCACATCCCTGGCGTCAGACTTGTCATCCGTAAGAGCAGGCCAGGTAAGGTCAGTGATGGAGTTCTGCTCACCCCTCTGGGCAAGCGCTTCCTTCAGGTCCAGTTTGGGCAGCGAGAGCGGCGGCGAGATCGCCCGCCGGGTGTTGGGACCTGGTTTGTGACCCACCCTCCGCCGTCTGACCCGCTTCAGGGCTTCTATTCATCTCTGGCGCCGCAAGCTTCGCACGCAAAGGGGATCACCATCCGCCGCGCCCTGGACACGGGCCGCGGTAGGCACACCTGCAGCCTCGGCTCCACCTAAACCTCTGGCGGCGGAATTCAGGCAGCTAAGGGGTTTGGAAACCAAGCACGCACAAGTTGCGCTGGCAGGCTCTTGTCGTGCTCTTCTCTTCTGACAAACTGCTCTGCACCTCCATGGGCTATCTTTTCATCTTCCTTTTTAAGCTTCTCGTTTGCCTTCTGCTTCTGATCAAGTCTTTGCCCAGTTTGTCCAACTTTATCGTCACTGGCAGCTTGCTCGCACCAAACGCGGCAGCACGCACCTCTTTCAAGTGCTTTGAGTGTGTCCGTAATCACCTTTACTCGTCAAGCAATCCCCAATTTCTCCAACGACAATTTCAAACCCATTTTGAAACGGGTCCAATCTTGTTCCTAGAAAGTTGCACTTCAACCTTTACACCGCGGAAATTGCAGTCAAGCACTTAGCGGCAGCACACCCTCGCAGCAGTGTTACTTGGATGCCACCTCGTTTTGCAAGCAAGGTCACAAATAGCTCGACTTCTCAATGAATGGTGGTTTTGCTGCAAGATCATGGGTCCACTTTGACCTTTTGTGTGCTAATGGAAAATGTTTCTACCTTTAATTTCGGCTCTAATCTGCATGTGTTGTTTTCTTTTCTGTTACCTCTGTTTGTCTTGAGCGTGTTTTGGTGGGCAGCTCTCCTGTCTCACATATGCGAGGTGCGGCGTGGCGTTCTAGAGCCACTTGTTACGACTCGCTCGTTTCGGGAGTTCGGGGCGGACCCCTGCCGGTACTGGTAGCCTTGGCTAGCCCCTGCCGGCATTTCCTCCTTTGCGAGGGGGCTGTGATTCTCAGGCTCCGCACTTTCAGTCACTTTTCCCAGTGCGGAGGGGAGCAAGAGAATATTATGGACAGGCAAGAGAGCATGAATATGAGCGACACCAAGGCACTGGCTGTGCGACGTGTGTTCGCGTCGTGGACACTCAGCCGAGCATGCTGGGGGCCGATGACAACTATGTGAACGGCAAGTTTGCGCCAATGCTGGAGAGGAGAAGAAGAAAGCAAGAACAAAGACAAGTGGAAAAGGCGGAAAGAACAAAGGCGGAAAGCACAAGAGCAAGAAGGCGAAAAGAAAAGAAAAAACCAAGTGAAGCAAAGAGATCAAAGAAGACGAGACGTCCAAAACGACATTAAACAAAAAGTGTTTCAAGTGGCTGGACAGCAGAACGCTGCAAATAAGGAGACAGCTTTGCAACGACGTGCTTGCACGATTCGGCAAAAGCTGAATGGGGCATTGCCCATAAGACGAAGAAGGAGCTTTGTGAGGGCTACATTAGGTGTAGTTCTGTCTCACACGTTTTCACACACAAAACTCACTGCGCTACGAGTGTTTGAAAATAGTGATAAGTTTCTTTGGAAGCAACCGGATAATGGTCTGGGTCACGAACCCAGAGGGGGTAACTTCAAAGTGAGAAAGGACTTTCGAAGGGGCAACAAGTATTTTCGGCAGCCGTGATCCCCGTTTTACCTGTGTATAGCGAGTGTATTCACTTGCTGCCGTATTAGGCTCAAGGGACCACCCGATGCCTGCAAGTGGTTCCCAGGAAAAGTGACTGAAGGGTCGAATGTGTTTAGAGGTTAGAACAATGCCGGGACAGTTAAGCATACCATACACAGGTACGGTGGTTCCACCAAACCAGCTTGCATGGCGTATTGCATGTTTATCGCGTGTGGGACCCGTTACGGTTGGTTCTTCGTCATGCTGATCGTGGTTGTTTCTTGTTTGTATTCACACACATGTGGACCTTACATTGCTCGTGTGTCCTACGCCACAAAAGAGCATTGTCAGCTCGGAATGAATGTCATGTCGATTCACAGAGCTTACGATGAGTACGCAGTGAGTGGCTAGAATACAACAAAAGCTGGGATCATGCCGAAGTGGGCGATCCGTGCATGCGGTCCAGTACCTTCAGCTTCTGCGGTTGGCGGGAGGCAAGGTGACCGGAGGCGGCCGGTCTTCCTACTCGCCCCCATAGGTGCCGGGGTGCAGCCACTGCTCCGATTCCCACGTGGGGCGGTGCTGCCCTCGCGCTGGTGCATGGACTTGCCGCCTTTCGAGTTGGTCAGAAGCTTGCCAAGCTCGTTTCATAAACAAAATCCGCCCACTCAACGCAGCCTCTCCCATTCATGATTGCGGGATGAGCCTGGTCCTCCCCACGATTTGCTGCGACATCGTGCGGAGCTATCCCAAGAATCACGCTTCGACGACGCATTGCATGAACTACTGTCATTCCTTCTGCCGAAGCCTGACAATGGTCAAGAGAGCCCGCCTTACAAGGGGAAGGGGATGAGGAAAACGAGGTCACAAACTTTCCCACAACTGGGTTGGAGCCTATAAACAACAGCCCATTTGCTGCAGTAAACAGGACAGTGCGAAGTGAAGGAGTGCAAGTTCGCCCACGTCTGCGCCATTGGGGGATGTGCCGATGCCCCGTTCAGAAGAAGTCTTCAGTCTTGGATGCCACGCACAAGCAGACCGCGGGCCCCCAAGGGAAAATAGCGCTTCAAGTCCAATTGGAGCCTCCATGCGTCCCGTTGGGCGGCCGGAGTTTCGCGTGGCGCACGCGGCCCTGCCGCACTCTTGCTCGGAAGAAAGATTTGATGATCTCCGTGTTTGTGTCTCTGCGTTCCGGGTGCATGCTACGCAACGCTCGAAAGGAAGCAGTGCTACAAAATGTTTATCCTTTTTTCACAAGTTTTGTCCTTTGCCAGGTAGAGCTCCCATTTCCCAAACCATTATCTTTCTTTTGCAAACTGCCGATTGCGTTGTGTTTATGGCTCTTTGGGAACTGTAGACAGCATAGCCAGGGTGAGATATCCTGGCAAACAATGAACCGCTCCTACATATTGCGCTTTGGCTGGATAATCGGTACGTAGATCTAAGCCTCTAGCCCTGACCTGCCACAAAGAGCTTTCCCTTGAGCCCGTTTGAAATGTTAAAACCCTTATGCCCTGTAGAGACCTGTAGATGCCACGGGTTGCTGTTGTGTAGGGTTGGTTTGGTTGGTTTAGGGCTTAACAATAGCCCAGAAAGTTGCATGTAGCAAACATCCCAAAAGTGAAACCTTCAGGGGTTTAGGGTTTAGGGTTCAGATTTGAGGCGTGAACCTGAACCTTGAAAGCCCCAAACCCTTAAAAGCCCTGCGCTCAAGGCTGCGACCAAGGAGACCCAAAACCTTTGAACCCCCAGGTCAGATCAGGTAAAATAGGGGTCGGAATGATTCCTAATAGTATTCCTTTTGTGGTCCCTGTGTAAAAATTTATAAGAACCCCCAAAACCCTGTTCTAATTACCTCTATATGAGCCTTAACCGCTAAGCCCCACACCTTCGACCCTGTCACTGAAGCCTCAATCCCAGGGAGCACTGAACAAGAAAGGAAACTCATCCAAACCTTTGCGTGGCCCCTTGAATCATGAGCCCTGAGACCCTCAACCAGTGTTTGTTTTTACGTAGGCTTCAGGGTTTAGCTCAAGTGCTGAAACGTTTATTCGCAAGTGTTGAGCCTCTAGGTGTCAGGGTTGGGTTTGCGGGTTTGGGGTGTCAGCGTTTGGGGTTTCAGTGCTCTAGGGCTCAAGGGTCTTCTGAGTGTCAGGGTTTCCGCAGTCCGAAGACCCAAAAGACTTCTTGTGCGCTCCTGCGTCGCGCCAGAGAGGCTTTGTCTCCTCCTTCCTTACATCGCTGCTCAGGATGAGACCTGCTACCTAACAGATCTTGGCCGCCCTACACCCCTGAACCCCAAACCCCAGGCTTTAGGGTTTAGGGTTTAAGGTTTAGGGCAAGCCCTATTCAAGACCCCTCCACTGACTACATGTATAGGGTTCTTAAGGGAGAGGGGTTCAAGGGGGGGTACCTGACCCCTATGCTCCCCACTAGTCCCTCAGACTCCTTCAGCTTCCCTAGGGCTCCCTAGTTACCTATCCCCCATGAAGCCCCCCCTCCCTTAAGAACTCTATTACAAACCCCAAGCCCCTTAAACCCCTGAACCCCCCAAGCCCCTGAACCCTAAACCCTAAACCCTAAACCCTAAACCCTAAACCCTAAACCCTAAACCCTAAACCCTAAACCCTAAACCCTAAACCCTAGAAAGCCCTTAAACTTGTAGAGCTTTAACCATGGCTGCCATAGGGCTCAGGGCTTATGGCTGCACAGCTGTAGGGTTCTAAGGTTTAGGGTTTAGGGTTTAGGGTTGAGGGTTTAGGGTTTAGGGTTCTAAGGTTTAGGGTTTAGGGTTTAGCGTTTTGGGGTGGCAGGTGGCAAAGTCGCAGGCTTCACAACTGCAGGCTTTGAGGGCTGCAGGATTTTGGAGATTTGTAGGGTCTAAGGTTGCAGGGTTTAGGGTCCAGAGAGCTTAGGGTTGCAGGTTTAAGGTCTGTAGGGTTTAGGGTTTAGGGTTTACGGTTTAGGGTTTAGGGTTTAGGGTTTAGGCTGTAGGGTTTAGGGTTTAGGGTTTAGGGTTAGGGTTTGGGGTTTAGGGTTTAGGGGCTGCGCTGGACACTGCTTTCATTCAGGCCCTGAGTCCAACTTATTTCTGCTTTCCAGAAGCAAGAAGAGTTAACTCAGCTCAAGTTCTCATGTCAAGGAAGCTGGGGTTTAGGGTTTAGGGTTTAGGGTTTAGGGTTTAGGGTTTAGGGTTTAGGGTTTAGGGTTCCCTAAACTCTACGCCCTAAACCCTAAACTCTTAGGGGTATCATTCTTCAGCCACGTATGTGTACTGTGGCAGATCACCTTTGCAGAGTTCGGAACGCCTGAGAACCAGCACCAGAACCTAAAGTCAAAACCCTCAGGCCTAAAAACCTTGAATACCTTACAGCAACTCAAAACCCTGAGAACCCGAAACGCCCTGAGAACCCTAATGGCCTTAAAAAGCTTCTAAACCCTTAACGCCCCAAAAGCCCTGAAAACCCTTGGACAGGGTGGGGGTAGCGTGGGAACCCCTTTGGCCGAGGTTCTTTGGCAGTTTCCCGGAAATCCGTGCCCAAGTACCTCCACCTCGCGAAGGCAAGCCGGTTTAGGGCTTTAGTTTTTTTCGATGGTATAGGCAGGCCGTGGGGCTTAGGGTTTCGGGTTTAGGGTTTAGGGTTTAGGGTTTAGGGTTGAGGCTTTCAGGGTGATTCCTCAGTTGCAGCAGACAGGGTTTAGGGCCTTTCGGGTTTTGATGGCTTATGGTCCCTAAACCCTAAACCCTAAACCCTAAACCCTAAACCCTAAACCCTAAACCCTAAACCCTAAACCCTAAACCCTAAACCCTAAACCCTAAACCCTGAACCCTGAACCCTAAACCCTAAACCCTAAACCCTAAACCCTAAACCTTAAACCCAAAACCCAAAACCCTAAACCCTAAACCCTAAACCCGCCCTGAGCCCTTTGACCGCCATGGTGGAAGCTCTGCGGGTTGAAGGGCTTTGTCGGGTTTGGGGTTCAGGGACTTGGGGGGTGCAGGGGTTTAGGGGGTTTACTGGTTTAGGGGTTTGTAATAAAGTTCACTTGGGAGCCCTAGAAAAGCTGAAGGAGTCTTAGGGAGCAGTGGGGACCCCCTTGAACCTCTCTCCCTTAAGAACCCTATACATGTAGTCAGTGGAGGGATTTTGAGCCAACCCTAAACCCTAAACCCTAAACCCTAAACCCTAAACCCTAAACCCTAAACCCTAAACCCTAAACCCTAAACCCTAAACCCTAAACCCTGGTGGTTTCTCACTCTTTCCCTGAATCCCCAGAAAAAGAAGAAACAAGAAGCCCTCCATCTAAGCTCTGAGTTGTGTTTGGGGTCCGCTTCCCTTAGGGTCTAAACCCTCCATCCGCTTTTTTCCCCTCTCTCCGCAACCCTAAAACCCTAAACCCTAACACCCTAGCACCCTAAACCCTAAGCCCTAAACCCTAAACCCCAAACCCTAAGCCCTAAACCCTAAGCCCTAAACTCTAAACCCTAAACCCCAAACCCCAAACCCTAAACCCTAAACCCCAAACCCCAAACCCCAAACCCTAACACCCTAACACCCTAACACCCTAAACCCTAAGCCCTAAGCCCTAAACCCTAAACCCTAAGCCCTAAACCCTAAGCCCTAAGCCCTAAACCCCAAACCGCAAATCCTAAACCCCAAACCCTAAACCCTAACCCTAAACCCTAAACCCTAAACCCTGAACCCTAAACCCTAAACCTTAAACCCCTAAACCCCTAAACCCTAAACCCTAAACCCTGAAAACAAAACATCCCCTCAGAAGGACCTTGCCGCGCTGGAGGATGCGGAGTGCGACTCGGAAGTGGGCCTGGGCCGGCTGAGAAGCTACCAGGGCGAAGGCGCCTTTTGGGGGGGTTTAGGGTTTAGGGTTTAGGGTTTAGGGCATCAAGGGTGAAGGCGATTTTGGGTTTAGGGTTTGGGGTTCGGTTCGGCCTTTGGGGTTGAGGGTTTGGGGTTTTCAGGGTGTCAGGGTGTTGGGGTGTAGGGGCTGGAGACATGTACTAGCTGCTCTCTTTGCTTGCTCATGGTTCAGACATCGGGGAATGCCTGGGTCGGATCCCCTGCACTCGTCGTCGCGCGTTGTGTTGCTGTTGTTGTCTTGCTTTGGTTGGTGTGTTGCTGTCGTGGGCTGTCACTTTAAGCCTTGGGGCCGGAAGCGGCGTCCTTGTTAGGCCAGGCTCGTGCCTCGGTTCATTCCACTCCACTCCACTCCACTCCACTCTACTAGCTGCTCTTGAACCCCCAAACCCCCCAAACTCTTAAACCTGAAGCTCCCAAACCTCAAACTCCCAAACCCGAAGCCTGGAAGAATCAGGTCAGGGTTTGTGGTTTAGGGTTTAGGGTTTTTGAGGTTTTTGGTTTCTGGTTTCAGGTTCAGGGGTTGCGGGGTTCAGATTTAGGGGTTGAGGGCTTTAGGGCTTAGGGTTAAGGGTTTTCTGGATCAGAAGCCCTCAACTCAGGTTGGGTTTAGGGGCTCGGGATCTAGGGTTTCAGGGCTTAAGGTTTTCAGGGTTTAGGGTTTAGGGTCTAGGGTTGACGGGTTGAAGGGTCTAGGGGGTTCAGAGTTGACGGTTCAAGCGCTTGCTTGACAGGGATGCAAATGCAGGCAATGGCAGGGCTCAGGTAGCTTTTATATGCTGACCCTCGCAGAGGTTCACAGGCTCTCACGTGGGGGGATGTGTTTAAACCCTAAACCTTAAAATCTCTCGAGGTCTCCATTCGAGGTTTACCCCTTTCTTCTCGGTGTGGCCATTGGAGTATCTTCTTATCGCTTTTGCCCAAGTCCCCAAGACCTAAAGATCTAATCATAAACCCTAAACCTATCTACACCTCAAGGGCCTGCACCTTGAACCCAAAAAGGTGTAGAAGAACACCTTAAATACAGGCAGCCCTCATTGGGAGTATATTGTACCCTAAAAGCCCTAAACCCTAAGCCCTAAACCCTAAACCCTAAACGCAACCCTAAAACGACCCTAAGCCCTAAACCCTAAGCCTTGAACCCCAAACCCTAAGCTCTAAACCTTAAACACCAAAGTCCGAAACCCTACACCCTACACCCTAAACCCTAAACCCTAAACCCTAAACCCTAAACCCTAAGCCCTAAGCCCTAAACCCTAAAACCCTAAAACCCTATACCCTAAACCCTAAACCCTAAACCCTAAACCCTAAACCCTGCAGACGTAGAGGCATGCAATTCCCCTACTGGATGAGAGGTAATGACTAAGCGACATTATCCTGCGCACTGGCTGCCGAGCCACACCTCCCCACAAGATAAGTGCCCACGTATAGCCCGCGGGAGCTGCGAGAATCTCTTCTGGAGACGGCGCCAAAACCCTAAACCCTAAACCCTAAACCCTAAACCCTAAACCCTAAACCCTAAACCCTAAACCCTAAACCCTAAACCCAGAGGCTGTATCCCAAACTTTGGCCCCCTTGGAAGGCGAAGAGCTCTGCACTTCCGGGAACTCCGATGCCTCTGCGGCTGGGTTGCCGTAGGCCGAGGTTTGGGGTTTAGGGTTTAGGGTTTAGGGTTTTCAGGGGGTTTAGGGTCGGGTTTAGGGTTTAGGGTTTGGGGTTTAGGGCTTAGGGTTTAGGGTTTAGGGTTTTGGGTTTTGGGGTTTAGGACGTTTAGGGTTTGGGGTTTAGGGCTTTCAGGGTGTTTAGGGTTTAGGGTTTACAGTTGCGAGTTTTGTTGTAGGCTTCGGGTTCTGGGTTTAGACACGTCTTTCGGGTTAGGTTTCGCGGTGTAACGGGGGGCCTTTCGTTGAGAACACGCCGCCATAGAAGGCCCTCAACCCTAAACCTTAAACCCTAAACCCTAAACCCTAACCCTAAACCCTAAGCCCTAAACCCTAAACCCTAAAGCTCCGCACCTGAAGCTCAAATCTTTCACGCCCCAGAAGCCCCGTAAACCCTAAACCCAAACCCGTAAACGGACAAGCGCTAAATGCCCCGTAAGCCCTACAAGCCCTACAAGCCTACAAGCTCCCGCAATCCTTATAAGCCCCGGGAATTTTCGAACCCTACCAACACCGTAAGCAGTCTATGGGGTTTAGGCGCCAATCCCCATAAACTTAAAAAACCGATAAGCCTCACAACCCTAAACCCTAAACCCTAAACCCTAAACCCTAAACCCTAAACCCTAAACCCTAAACCCTAAACCCGAAAAGCGCTAAACCCTGTAAATGCCCCATAAGCCTTACCTGGGCTTAGTGTTTAAACCCTAAACCCTTAACGTGAAGCCCTAAACACAATCGGTTTAGGGTTTCGGTTCGGGTTTCGGCCCCCCCTAATCCCCAAACCTCAAGCCGAATCATGAAATCCTTAGCAGCTGCAGTGGTACATTTATGTCGGATATCCCACATGAGGGTGTTTTTGCAAACCCAAAACCCCAAACCCCAAACCCCAGACCTTAAACCCTAAACCCTAAACCCTAAACCCTAAACCCTAAACCCTAAACCCTAAACCCTAAACCCTAAACCCTAAACCCTAAACCCTAAACCCTAGACCCTAGACCCTAAACCCTACCCTAAACCCTAACACTTTTTTCCCTAAACCCTCAGACCCTAACATTCTTAAACCAAGGCTTCGTTCCGGTGCACGGCCAAATGGACGAAAAGGCCCTCTCGCGATTTAGGGCATTTAGGGACCTTATAGTTTGTATTGTTTTAGAGGTTTGTTAGGGTTGTCTGGTGCTTTGTAGGGTCTTATAGGGTTTTGTTCGAGTTTTATTCGGGGATTTGAAGGATTAAATTAAAGTTCAGGGTTACGGTTTTGGGTTTCGTTGAGGGTTTCTAGGGCCGAGGGTTCCTCGGCTTTCAGGGCTAGGGGTGAAGGGTCAGGCTTTTAAGGCTTAGTGTTGGGATGTTCTCCCCTTTTTCCAACAGTCCTGAGTAGGCAGTGTAGATCCCCCCCTTGTTAGAATCCCAATTAAGAACTGTTAGTATACCGGGGAACATCCCAACCCTAGACCCTAAAGCCTAAACCCGCAAACCGAAACCCTAAACCCTGAACCCTAAACCCTAAACCCTAAACCCTAAACCCCATACCCTATGCCCCAAGCCCGTGAGGGCTTTAGGGCTTCTGGGTTTTTCGGGTTTCGGGCTTCAGGGCTTCACGGTTACAGGGCTTCGCGGTTTCAGGGTTGCGGCTCAGAGTTGAGGCTCTATGACAGGGGTTTAGGGTTTAGGGTTTAGGGTTTAGGGTTTCTTCCCAGCACAAACAAGGCTTGCGCTAAGCCGCCCCAGCCCGCAACACCCCCACTAAAACCTTGAAACCCTAGAGGCCAAAGCCCAGAACCCTAAACCCAAAGGCCTCTCATTTTCTCATTCCCTATTAAAACCCTAAACCCTAAACCCGAAAGCCTAAACCCTAAACCCTAAACCCTAAACCCTAAACCCGAAACCCTAAACCCTAAACCCTAAACAACCCTACTAACAAGCAGGGGGAATAGAGAGGTCTCAGACGGAGGCAGAGAGCGGGGACTACTTGTGCCTCGGTCAGTTTCGAGAGACTCCAAGACGGACCTTGGGCTTTGGGGTTTGGGGTTTGCTGTTTATGGCTTTCGCTTTCGGGTTGTGGGTTTGGGGCTGAATTGGGGCTTACGGGGCTTTCTAGGTGTTTAGGGTCTAGGTGCCTCCCTTTTCGAGTGTCCATTCCAAGAACCTCGGACCATTTTGGCGCGAGGGGATTTTGGAGTTCACATCTCTTGAAGTCGGGTTTACTTGGAGGTTCATGGTACTTATTAACCATTTTTTCCCATTATAGCTGTACTTATAATTGTACTTATAACCATGTTAGGGCACTTAAGGGGCTGATAAGTGGGTTGTAGTTGGTTAATAACTTCCATGAGCCTCCAAGTAGGGTTTAGGGTTTGGGTGGGTCCCAAGTTCTGGCGGTTGGGGGCGACGCAGCCCCCCCATTGGCAAGCACAATGCTCGCGTGATGGGGTTTGGACCGGATTCATAAGTTTGGGACGCAAACTTGTACGGTTCAGAAGGGCGGCAACCCCAGCACGAGAGGACCAGAGGACCATAGGAGGGAACCAGGGATAAAACAAATCCGGGCACGACTTCTCGAGCAAAGAGTCGCTTCGCCACACCTTTAAAAAATGGCCCAGCGCACCTTTTTCAACAACATCTGCTCTGCCTGCGATTTCTTGTACTTTCGAGGGAAGAGTGGCTTCGCCACACCTTTGCGCACAAAATAGCCAGCCGGCGCTACACCTTTCAAAATCAATCCTCCGCCGGTCTAGGGTTTAGGGTTCAGGGTTCAGGGTTTAAGAAATAAAGAAGAAGTAGGATTCCCGCCCCCAAGTCCTAAACCTTAGGACTTTGAAATCCTAGCCTGTGGTTCAAGGGCCTTTAGGATGAAGGGTTCCCGGACCCCCAGACTTGCAGACCCTCTGGTATGCCCAGTTCACAATGCCTCAACTCTCTTTGAAGAAGCAGTCGGTAGCTGACGCCCCTTTCAAGAGGGGGTTGGGTTGGGGGTTGAGGGTTTAGGACCTTGCAAGCATCATGAAGCCCTAAACCCTGAACCCTAAACCCTAAACCCTAAACCCTAAACCCTAAACCCTAAACCCTAAACCCTAAACCCTAAACCCTAAACCCTAAACCCTAAACCCTAAACCCTAAACCCTAAACCCTAAAGCTGAATCCCCCATCTAAAACCACCAATCCTGCTGGGAACCTTCTTGGCCTCTTGGGTCATCTTCGAACCTTCTCAAGCCCCTAAACCCTAAACCCTAAACCCTAAACCCTAAACCCTAAACCCTAAACCCTAAACCCTAAACCCTAAACCCTAAACCCTAAACCCTTAAAGCCCGGGGGAAAACATGCCCTTATGAACCTCGCCAGCTCAACCCGCCTAGTACATCCTCAGCCCTAGGCCCTTAAGGGCTAAGCCCTCAGCCCTAAACCCCAAAGCCCTAAGCCCAAACCCTCAACCCTCCTTTAAACCCTAAACCCTAAACCCCAAACCCTAAACCCTAAACCCTAGACCCTAAACCCTAAAACTTAAGCTCCTCGCAAGCAGCTGAGGTGCCGAGGGAAGGGGATGAAGATCTTGCTGCCGCAGGCCGGCTCAAAGGAGCCCCTTCAGTTGCCAGGCAGCTTGGGGTTTAGGGTTTAGGGTTTAGGGTTCAGGGTTCAGGGTTTAGGGTTTAGGGTTTAGGGTTTAGGGTTGCCAGGCATGAGGTGGAGGTCATGGTACTTATTGGGCAGCTATAAGTGTACTTATAACTGTACTTAGAGGGGTTTAGGGTTTAGGGTTTAGGGTTTAGGGTTTAGGGTTTAGGGTTTAGGAACTGTACTTACAACTGTACTTATAACCATATTAGGGCACTTAAGGGGCTTTGAAGAGGCCAGGCAGCCGGTGGGGATTTAGGAGTTTAGGGGTTTAGGGGTTTAGGGCTTTAGGGCTTTAGGGCTTTAGGGTTTAAGGTTTAAGGGTTTAGGCTTTGGGGTTTCGGGTTTGCGGGTTACAGACTTTAATATTTTCAGGTTTTAGGGTTTTAAGGTTCTAAATGCAAAAAGGGGCACCTTTTAGGAGTTCTTTTTGAAAGGACTACAACGTGTGGGGGGTATTTTCGTGGGGCACTTGTTTTACCCTAGACCCTAAACCCTAAACCCTAAACCCTAAACCTTAAACCCTAAACCCTAAACCCTAAACCCTAAACCCTAAATAAGGTTTCACAGCCTGAAGGCCGGGGATCGGGGGTTCAAAGTTGAGGGTTCTTTAAGGCCGGCGCCTGGGGTTGAAAGTTCAGGGGGTTAGGGTTTAGGGTTTAGGGTTTAGGGTTTAGGGTTTAGGGTTTAGGGTTTAGGGTTAGCCCTAACCCCCCCCAGCTCAACAGAACCGAGGCTCTATGGCCAGGAGGGCGGCTGCAACTGGATTCCTGGACTTGTGCGAGGTTTTAATTTTGGGGTCCTGGGAGGGGGTTTCAAGGGGGCATGTTACCCAAGGTTCCATAACCCTGAACCCTAAACCTTAAACCCTAAACTAAACTACTACACCCTAATCCCCACTACTCCCTAAGGCTTCCTAAGCGTTACTAAGGTTCCGTAGGGAACATTTCCCTTGAGCTGAAGGACCCTATAACCAAACCCTAGACCCAAAGCCCAAAGCCCTAAACCCCGCCTTAGGGTCCTTATCGGGTTCGGTGTAGGCTTCAGGGGTTGCAGGGCTTTAGGGGTTTTAGATGTAGGGGAGTTTGGCTTTTTGTCTTGGTTTTTTTTTGAGGAGCCCTAGGCCCGACTTTGTTACGACGTGGCTGGGTTTAAGGGGGTTCAGAATATCCCTAAACCCTAAACCCTAAACCCTAAACCCTAAACCCTAAACCCTAAACCCTAAACCCCAAGCCCTTAACCGCTAGGAGTCCCTGAAGGCCCCAAACCCCTGAAACCCTTAAACCCCCTAGACCCCCTAGACCCCCTAGACCCCCTAAACCCCCTAAACCCCCTAAACCCCCTAAACCCCCTAAACCCCCTAAACCCCCTAAACCCCCTAAACCCCCTAAACCCCCTAAACCCCCTAAACCACCTAAACCCCCTAAACCCCCTAAACCCCCTAAACCCCCTAAACCCCCTAAACCCCCTAAACCCCCTAAACCCTAAACTCGAAACCCTAAACCCCCTAAAACCGTTAAGCCCAGGAAGCTGCAGCATCTCCAGCTGGACTTCTTCCTGTGGGAAGGCCTATGATGTGGGGAGCGTGCTAGGAATTTGAGACCCTTGGAGGGCTAAACCTAGGGCTTGAACCTTAAACCCTAAACCCTAAACCCTAAACCCTAAACCCTTAACCCTGAACCCTGAACCCTGAACCCTGAACCCTGAACCCTGAACCCTAAACCCTAAACCCTGAACCCTGAACCCTGAACCCTGAACCCTGAACTCTTAACCCTTAACCCTGAACTAACCCTGAACCCTGAACCCTGAACCCTTAACCCTTAACCCTTAACTCTTAAACCCTAAACCCTAAACCCTAACCCCTAAACCCTAAACCCTAAACGGCCAGTAAGGTTTAGGGTTTAGGGTTTAGGGTTTAGGGTTTAGGGTTTAGGGTTTAGGGTTTAGGGGTTTAGGGGTTTAGGGGTTTAGGGTTTAGGGTTTAGGGTAAGGGAGGGTATAGGGTGTAGAGTTTAGGGTTTAGGGTTCATGAAATTGGTACCTAGGGAACCTTAGGGAAGTAGTGGGGAGTATTCGGGATCTTTGGGTTGCATGCCCCCCTTGAACCCCGCTTCCCTCAAGAACACTCTAAGTTCCTAAAGGGCTTTTTGGGGTTTTGGGTGTTGCAGTTGGGCTTTAGGCTTCCTTACACTTTCAAGCGGAACCCCCTAAGGGTTTAGGGAGGTTTGTTACCCGAACCCTGATGCATAAAGCCTTAAGACCCTAAACCCTAAACCCTAAACCCTAAACCCTAAACCCCAAACCCTAAACCCTAAACCCTAAACCCTCAACCCTAAACCCTAAACCCTAAACCCGGAAGGCCGCGATCTAAAGCTGGACTTGCGCAATGGGCCTACGGACGCGGCGTGCGACGAGCCTTGGGCTTCCTTTTCGTGGCAGCTCTTGCCCTCTAAGAGGTTTAGGGTTTAGGGTTTAGGGTTCAGGGTTTAGGGTTTAGGGTTTAGGGTTTAGGGTTTAGGGTTTAGGGTTTAGGAACTGCTGTGTGGTTTGATTTTCGGATCGACGCCTTACACTGTGAACCCTAAACTCCAAGCCCAATCCTCCAATCCCTAACTAAACCCAAGGGATGATTCTCGTGGACTTTCGTGCTTCCATGAGTGTTTAGGTCAGACCCGATCAGCTCTCCCCAAGACTTAAACACGAACCCCCCTAAAGCCCTGAAGCCCTAACTCCCCTGAAGCCCTAACTCCCCTGAAGCCCAAAAGCCCTTAAGCCCTAAACCCCAAACCCTCAGCCCTGAACTTTAGACCCCTAAAGCAGCCCTGAAACCCCAAAACCCGCCTTCAAGGAAGACATGGGCTCGTCCCCGGTCCTCCTCTTCAGTGACGAGCCCAGCTTCTGGAATCCTTTCATCAGCCAGGAGCGGCCTTAGGGGGGGGGGGGTTTATCACTGGGGGCCTCTTGGGGGTTTAGGGTTTAGGGCTTAGGGTCACGGTTTCGGAGGAGGGTTGAGGGTTTGGGGGTTTGGGGTGTTGGAGTTTGGAGTTTGGAGTTCGGCGTTTATGGAGGATCGGAGGGCCCCTTTTAGGGTATTCATAACTCTACTTAGTATCTACTCACTATAGTCCCCAACCTCCTAAACCCTAACAACCCCTCAAAACCCTAAAAACGCTAAGAGGTCATTTTTTTCTGGGCCAGGTCATTTTTTTGCTGGGCAAGGTCGTTCTACAAGTGAAATATTTTCTTAATGTTGTGGGATTCTTTGGGCGGGTGGGTATTTTCCTGGAGTAATTGCTTGACTAGTGACTTGAGATGCTGAACCATAAGCCCTAAACCCTAAACCCCAAACCCCAAACCCTAAACCCTAAACCCTAAACCCTAAACCCTAAACCCTAAACCTTAAACCCTAAACCCTTAAACCCTAAACCGAAACCCTAAACCCTTGTAACCCTAAACCCTAAACCCTAAACCCCAAACCCTAAACCCTTGCCAGGCCCAGGTGCTCATGGGCTACGTGTCCCTGGCGGCGCTGGATCTGGATCCCAAGAGCCTGGGGTTCGAGGGTTTAGGGTTTAGGGTTTAGGATTTAGGGTTTAGGGTTTAGGGTTCAGGGTTCAGGGTTTAGGGTTTAGGGTTGAGGGTTCTGATTCCTGACTCAGTAGCCAACCCCAAAAGCAGGCACCTTGTGTGATTTGGAATAGATTGTCAAAGATCCATGTGTCTGACCCCTAAGCACCTAGACCCTACCAGCCTTAAGCCCCAAGCCCTCAATCCTAAACCCGAAGAAGACCTCAGCCCTTAAGCCCTAAACCCGAAACCATGCAATCCCCAAACCCCCAGCCCCAAATCCTAAAGTTGGATCTCAGGGAAGTTGCGTGGTCCCTAACATGGTCCCTTAACCCCTAAACCCTAAACCCTGAGCCTTAAGCCCTAAGCCCTAAGCCCTGAGCCCTAAGCCCTAAGCCCTAAGCCCTAAGCCCTAAGCCCTAAACCCTAAACCTGCTTTGAAGGGTTCTGAAGTCTCGGCTCTTGGGTTTTAAAGGGTATATACAGGGTATCTAAGTGTTCCCCAATTGAGGGCCCCATGTGAAGGGACCATGTAAACGCCCTTAAAGTCTAGTAAGCCGGGCCAATCGCCCTAAACCCTAAACCCTAAACCCTAAACCCTAAACCCTAAACCCTAAACCCTAAACCCTAAACCCTAAACCCTAAACCCTAAACCCTAAACCCTAAACCCTAAACCCTAAACCCTAAACCCTAAACCCTAAACCCTAACCCCTCAACCCTAAACCCTCACCCCTAAACCCTAAACCCTAAACCCTAAACCCTAAACCCTAAACCCTAAACCCTAAACCCTAAACCCTAAACCCTAAACCCTAAACCCTAAACCCTAAACCCGCAACCCTAAACCCTAAACCCTAAACCCTAAACCCTAAACCCTAAACCCTAAACCCTAAACCCTAAACCCTACACCCTAAACCCTAAACCCTAAACCCTAAACCCTAAACAAACCCTAAACCCTAAACCCTAAACCCTAAACCCTCAACCCTCCTAAACCCCAAGTCCCCTTAAACCAGACCAGGGCGACCCTAAGATTCGAGGGCCCCCAGCTCCAGCCGAGGAGCTTGCGCATGGTGGTGGCAGTGGACGAGGAGACCAGCCCTGGGGTTGAGAGTTGTGGAATTTTGTTTAGGGTTTAGGGTTTAGGGTTTGGGGTTTAGGGTTTAGGGTTTGGGGTTTAGGGTTTGGGGTTCTTTAGGGTTTAGGGTTATCAAACCCTGAACTTTCGGGTTGAAGGAGGGCGACCCCGAAATCCGAGCTTCATCCTAACCCTAAACCCTAAACCCTAAACCCCAAACCCCAAACCCCAAACCCTAAACCCTAAACCCTAAACCCTAAACCCTAAACCCTAAACCCTAAACCCTAAACCCTAAACCCTAAACCCTAAACCCTAGGATCTGCCTCTTTTTTTGAGGAGGATTGCTGTGGAGCGAAGGCGCCACTGATGGGCCTCCTGCAAGGTCTCTTCTCGCAAGCTGGTCCCAGCACCTGGGCTGTCTCAGGGTTGCAAAGGGTTGAGGGTTTAGGGTTTAGGGTTTAGGGTTTAGGGTTTAGGGTTTAGGGGTTTAGGGTTTAGGGCTTTAGGGTTTAGGGTTGCAAGGGCTTCAGGGCTTTGGGGCTCTAGGGCTTTTGGACTTCAGGACTTTAAGGTGTTAGGGGCTTTAGTTCTTTTTTCTTTTTGCTGTCTGCATATTTTGGGATTTTTGCCCTGTCTTAGAGCGATCGCGGGCATCGTTCTCTCAATGTTTTCTGAAGTATGATCGGAACTTCCGTGATCACCACATGGTTCGGCATCCTGAAAAGGTGCCCTACCCCCCCACCTCCCCCCCCCGCCGCCTAAACCCTAAACCCTAAACCCTAAACCCTAAACCCTAAACCCTAAACCCTAAACCCTAAACCCTAAACCCTAAACCCTAAACCCCATACCCCAAACCCCAAACCCCAAACCCCAAACCCCAAACCCCAAACCCCAAACCCCAAACCCTAAACCCTAAACCCTAAACCCTAACAAAAGACAACAAAGGCATACGGCGGAAGGAGAAGCCTCAGATGATCTGCAGCAACGATGCTCGGTAGGGTCTTGGGACATTTTCTCCCTTATTGGGTTGAAGAGGATGTCATATCCAGGAATATTTTTTCAGAGGGTTTAAAAACCCTAAACCCTAACCCTAAACCCTGAACCCTGAACCTGGAACCCTAAACCCTAGACCCTAATCCTTCTCAGAGGGTTTTTTCAGGGCCCTCCGAGGATGTCATTGTGCCCACGGGCGGGCGAAACAGCTTCGTGCGGAAGAATGCCGGGAAGGAGGACCCCTGGGCCTCGAAATGTCGGAACTCCCCCCTGGTGCGCGGCTACTTTGTGTGGTGCTAACCCTCAACCCCAAGCCCTAAACCCTAAACCGTAAACCCTAAACCCTAAACCCTAAACCCTAAACCCTAAACCCTAAACCCTAAACCCTAAACCCTAAACCCTAAACCCTAAGTGCAGCCAAGGCTACGGGTCCTTTGTCCGGGAGAGCTTCAACGTCACCAGCAATCCGGTCCAGGACCCCCTGATCCTTAAACCCTGAACCCACATGAAGTAGGGTTATATTCTTAGTATCCCCCAAACACCCTAAAAGTTGCAATATATATATATATATATATATTGATCTTGTGAAAATAAATAAATAAATATATATATATATATATGTATACACGTCCCTTCTTCCGGAGGCCCCTGAGCCCTAAACCCGAAGCCCCCTCGGCCAAGAAACAAGAGGCCTCCACCTGGCGGATCGCGCTGCTTTCGCGGAAGGCCAACAGCGACCACACAGGCAAATTCAACAGGGAGATGCCACTAAACTGCATCGAGCAATGGGTTCCCCTACTAATTCCTCCCTCAAGAACCCGCCCCCTAGGTGTGTTCAATTAAACAACCTTCATGAGGCTTAATTATCCCTATATATGCAACTTCAACAGGGAGTAAACCCTAAACCCTACCCAAAACCCCAAACTCTAAACCCTAAAACCCTAAACCCTAAACCAACCCACAACCACCCCGCGGGGGGGTTGGTGAGGGGGGGGCAGGGGGGAGGGGGGGAGGGGGGGGGGGAGGGGGGGGTGAGGGGGGGGGGAGGGGGGAGGGGGGAGGGGGGGAAGGGAGGGGGGGGGGGGCCTCGTTGGGCGCAACCACATATACCCTTGACGGGATTTGTATAGGGTACCTCATTCCCCCCATTCCCTACTCAGAACTTGATTCAGGGGATCCCGCGCCGTACCCCACTACCCCACTCTTCCATTGCAAAGTAGTTTGGGGGAGGGGGCTACTACTCACAACACTACAAAGCTGCATTGAGACCACGAAGCCTTGAACCCTACGCCCTAGAGCCTAAACCCTACTCGTTCTTGTGGTGCCTGTGCTTGCAATGCACGCCCGAGCCTTGTAACCCACACCCCCCAAAGTCTAGGACAGTTTCGGGTGGGAGGGTTAAGCGGGCTTGGGGTTTAGGAGTTAAACCCTAAACCAGAGGCCCTAAACCTTTGCCCGAAACCCCAAACCCTAAACCCCAAAACCCAAAACCCCAAACCCTGAACCCCAAAACCCCGAACCTATAAGATGTCTGATTGGTCGTCCTCTAAACCCCAAACCCCAAAACCCCGAACCCCAAACCCTAAACCCCAAAACCCAAAACCCAAACCTTAGTCCTAACACCCGAAACCCCCAACGTCAAAAACCCCAAAACCCCTAACCTTAAACCCTAAAACCCGAAACCCCCAACCTTAAAAACCCCAAAGCCCGAATGGAGGACTAACGTGGAGG
This sequence comes from Symbiodinium natans, assembly GCA_905221605.1. Lineage (NCBI taxonomy): Eukaryota > Dinophyceae > Suessiales > Symbiodiniaceae > Symbiodinium > Symbiodinium natans. The sequence continues at coordinate 642,124 of CAJNDS010002075.1, read as the reverse complement.
AGGTGGTCACCGGGCTCAAGGCCAACGGGACCGAAGAGGCCCCGACCTCCTTGCTGGAGGTCGCAGCTCTTCAGAGGAGCTGCCTGGCCCCGTTGAAGGTCCTCCTGAGGGGTTTTGTTTGCTTGGGCTTAGGGTTTAGGGTTTAGGGTTTAGGGTTTAGGGTTTAGGGTTTAGGGTTTAGGGTTTAGGGTTTAGGGTTTAGGGTTCAGCATTGAGGGTTATCGGGTTCAGGGTTTAGGGTTCAGGGTTCAGGGTCTAGGGTCTGGGGTTCAGGGTTTAGGGTTCAGGCTTTTAGGGTTGAGGGCTTGCTTCTAGGGTTGAAGGTGCAGGGTTCAGGGTTTGGGGTTTTAGGGGTTTGTGGCTTCGGACAGTTTAGGAGCTCAGAAGCTTAGGAGTTTGGGAGTTTAGGTGTTTCGGGTCTAGGACTCAACCAGAAAAAAAGGCTCCCGGCCGAGGGCTTGACTGGCTTACCCGAAACTCTGAGCTTTAAATTCTAAGGTCTAAGCCCTGAACCCAAAACCCTGAAACCCTGAACCCCTGAACCTCTGAAACCCTAAGCCCTCTCTAACCTATGTATATTCAACGGCCAATGGCTTCACGGTTTTCCACCGAACTTTCGCGGTTTTCCAATAATTCACGGCAAACGAACTTTCGCGGTTGTCCACCGAACCTTCGCGGCTTTCCACCGAAATTTCAAGCACGTCTCCAGAGGAAGATGATCAAGGGTGGGGTAGGGTGGGGCCAGGCATGGCCATCAGGGCTGGTTTTAGGGTTTGAGGCACTCTGGGCTGGCTTTAGGGTTCAGGGCCTACTCTGGGCTGGTTTTAAGGTTTAGGGCTACTCTGGGCTGGTTTTAGGGTTTAGGGTGGGCTGGCTTTAGGGTTTAAGGCCGACTCTGGGTTGGCTTTAGGGTTTAAGGCCGACTCTGGGTTGGCTTTAGGGTTTAAGGCCTACTCTAGGCTGGCTTTAGGGTTTAAGGCCTACTCTGGGCTGGCTTTTGGGTTTAGGGCCTACTCTGGGCTGGTTTAGGGTTTAGGGCTTACTCTGGGCCTCCTCTGTGCTGGTTTAGTTTTTAGGGTTTAGGGCCTGCTTTTAGGGTTGAGGGCCTCTGGGCGGCCGCCTACTGAGCCTAAAGTTTTAAGGTTACAACGAAAGATGAAATGTCATAATGTTCTGGGGTCCAATGGGTGGGTGGGTCGATATTCGATACCGGAATAAGGAGCTCTATTAGTGAAATGCTTGGACTTGAGATGCTGAACCCTAAGCCCTAAACCCTAAACCCTAAACTCTAAGCCCTAAACCCTAAATCCTAAACCCTAAACCCTAATTCCTAAACCCTAAACCCTAAACCCTAAACCCTAAACCCTAAACCCTAAACCCTAAACCCGAAACCCTGACGGACCCAGGTTTGGAGAGCCAAGGCGCCCAGGTGCGGACTTGCCTTTGTGGCCAAAAGACCGAAGGATGACTAAAGCCACAAGGGGTTTAGGGTTTAGGGTTTAGGGTTTAGGGTTTAGGGTTTAGAGCTTAGGGGTAGCATGACTGCTTATTTGGGGTATAAAGCTTAGGGGTAGCAGGACTCAAGCTTTCTTTAGGGCTTATTTGGGTTTAGAGCTTAGGGGTAGCATGGCTAGGGCTTGTTTGGGGTTTAGAGCTTGGGGGTAGCATGACTCAAGCTTTCTTTAGGGCTTATTTGGGAGTTGCTCAGGGGTAGCATGACGAAAACTGTCTTTAGGGTTTATTTGGGGTTTAGAGATGAGGGGGGTTCAAGGTTTGGGGTTTGGGGTTTCCCCTCCTCCACCCTCCCCGCCCCGCCCAATTCAAGCCCTGAGCCCGAAACCCTAAACCCTAACTAAACCCTAAACCCCAAACCCTAAACCCTGTTTGAGATTCCGGCTTGACACTTTCCAGGTCACCGTGCTTGAGATGGAGGCCCTGCCCATTGTGGATCAAGTTCGAGCTATCGCGAACCTTGCCGGTCGAATGAATGTGAGCGAGTCTTGGGTAGCGGGGCTGGAAAACCCGAAGGCCTACAAGGGTTTAGGGCACTTGGGGTTTGTGTAAAAAGCCCTAAAAAACCCTAATCCCTAAACCCTAAACCCTAAACCATTCATTGCATGATTACGGCTTAGTACGGCCTGTTTTTGCGTGTTAAGGCTGTCAAGGCACTACTGCTTGGGGAATCGGCCGCTCTTGCGCCTCCCTTACACCCCCTGTGGTTCCTCACAAACACCACAGCCGGACACTCATGGAAACTTTATACCCGTACTAAACGGTGCTTAGGGGTTTCTAAAGGAGAATTTAGTAGAACACTTTTCCTGAAGGATCAGGGGACTTAGCAAGTAAGTACAGAGTTATAGGTACTTCACAACTACAACGAAGCCCCCCCCCCCTCCCGATCCTCCAAGTTCCCTCGTGCTCACAGCACCAGGGTGTAGGTCTTAGGGTTTAGGGTTTAGGGTTTAGGGTTTAGGGTTGAGGGTTCCAGGGTTTGGGAGGAGAGGTTTCAGGTCCGGTGTCGCAGGAATCACACCCGGTTTAGGTGTTGCCCGAAACCCTAAACCCCTCAACCCATTCTCGCACAAGTTGGAGAGCCGTCCAAGAGAACCCTAAACCCTAAACCCTGAGCCCTAAACCCTAAACCCTAAACCCTAAACCCTAAACCCTAAACCCTAAACCCTAAACCCTAAACCCTAAACCCTAAACCCTAAACCCTAAACCCTTTGTGCGGTGAGGGCCCGGTGAGAGAAACGAAGAAGGATGGGAAAAGTGATGGTAAGGTACATGAACCTGAGGGTTGATCTGGAGTCTTAGGGTTTTAGGGAAAAGGGTTTAGGGTTTAGGGTTAAGGGTTTAGGGTTTAGGGTTAGGGTTTAGGGTCTTTTATATCGCCCTACTCATATCCCCATGGATGAGAACCCTGTATATGTCCCGTTCGATGACCCTCTTCAGCCCACAGAAGTTTGATTTAATGGGACCCAAATAATGGGAAGGCTTTCCACAAGAGAGGAGGATCCAGAAGTCCTCAAGGACAAACTGTGTAGGGTTTGGGGTTTAGGGTTTGGGGTTTAGGGTTTAGGGTGCACTTGTGCAAAGGAAGTAGATATTTCGAAAGCCGAAGACACCGACGAGCACTTACTAGCGTTAGTCCTTGGTGCATTTGCGGGTTGGGCTGGTGTTCCGAGCAGCACCGACCCGTCGGCAAGCTTTGCTGCTGACCCGGGAATTTCCCACTTTCAAGGTAGGGTTTGGTTTGGAGTTTAGGTCTCGGGTGCTCACCTGAATCCGCATTCAAGGAACACAGACTTGCTGATCAGCGCGCACTCAGCCGCCCTATCCTGGATGATGGCTTTGCCTCCTTGTGCGCAAGTTCTCGATGCTCGGGCGCTGTTCATAGGGTTTTTGGGGTTTTTAGGTTCTTTAGAGTTTATAGGGTTTGTAGGGTTTACAGGGTTTATAGGGTTTATAGGGTTGACCGGGTTTATGGGGCTTATGGTGTTTATGAAACGCGAAATGGAAAGGCGTCAAGGTCGTGAGGCAGATGGTGTTCGGGTGCTGCAAATGTTCATCAGGTTTTTCGGAGCAGCTTTGCGGACCGTAAGAACAGCCAAGGAGATATGCGCAGCAGGCAATTTCCAGTTCATAAACTACGCCAAGCTTGCCGGAGTGGAGCATCATTGCGTGGGCCCCCACATTGCGTGGCTTGGTAGCCCAAACCCTAAACCCTAAACCCTAAACCCTAAACCCTAAATTTAGGAGCCTCCGGCCTCAGGACGCCGACCCAAGAGGCCCGAAACCTCTCAACCCTCAAAGCCGGAAATTGTTGTTACCCTAAAGCCTAAACGCTAAACTCTACACCCTAAACCCTAAACCCCTGCACCAGGGTTCGGGGGTTTGAGGACGTGTTGTGGGAATGGGGGGGTAGAGACGTCCTCTTGGAGTGGTTGGCGTAAGGTTGCAACATAGGCAACCCCCCCGTGAAACCTCGAACCCTAGTCCCTAAATCCCAAACCCCTAACCCTAAACCCTACACCCTATATCCAGAACCCTAATCCGTCAAGAACCTTCACTCCAGGCTTTGAGCCTCTGTGGGTCTAATGCTCTTAGGGTATTCGACCTTTGGGTGGGGGGGTTTTGTTAAAGGAGCCCCTACCCCCTGTGCTGAACCGCCTATGGTCGATGCGTTTACGTCGTGCAGGTGGCGCGGTCCTCTATGAAAAACATTGTGCACCGACCCCCCACCCCCCGCCCGAAGGGTTCCCTCCCCCAAAACCATCCAAACACGCCGCCAGGGTCGGCGGATCCCAAACCCTAAGCCCTAAGCCCTAAGCCCTAAGCCCTAAACCCTAAACCCTAAACCCTAAATCCCAAACCCTAAGCCCTAAGCCCTAAACCCGAAATCCTAAACCCTAAATCCCAAACCCTAAGCCCTAAGCCCTAAACCCTAAACCCTAAACCCTAAACCGATACCAAGGTGGGGCACTCGCACCTTCAAAGCCCCTGTCTCAGAAATGGTGCGAGATGCCCTGGCAGCCAAAGAGCGCCGTGATCAGTGCCTGCAAAGCGTCGTTTCGTGAGACTCTGGGAGAAGGCGCAGGGATTGTCAGCTTTGGTCCATCGCCGTTTAGGGTTTAGGGTTTAGGGTTTAGAGTGAGAGGTATGGTTTTGTTGCGTCTGTTTGTCTGGTTTCTACACCAGAACAGCCCAAAGCGTTGGCAGCAGAGGAGGCGGGGGAGGGGAGGTGGGCTTGCTGATGACACGGCAGGTGCGGCTTGCAGATGCAGCCGAGACATCAGATTTCCAAAAAACATTCGACTCACCGTGTTGGATAACGGCCACTAGTATTGAAAGTGCTCCTCGATGACATTGCTCTGTGGCAGTGAGGTGTGTGTACATATCTTCATAACCATCGGTTTAGGGTTTAGGGTTTAGGGTTTAGGGTTTAGGGTTTAGGGTCTTGAAGCACATGAAATGAAAAGGTGTGTGATTCGGACTCCGCACCTCGCGGAGCAGCTTTGCCCGGTTCTGTCGCATGGTCGCCGTTGGACTCTTTGGGACAGCGGCACTGTTCCTGTGGTACCGGCCACCTGCGCCGGTACTTCTTTCACTGCACGCCCAGGTTACACGCACCTGCAAGCCCGTGAAATAGGACCCAGTTGTGTTCGCAACAGCGAACCTGACGTCTTCTGACACCGCTTCAGCTTCGGTGGCATGATTCTGGACACAAAAAAAGCGTCTTTCAGATGGCCGCAGAACTTCTGCACTATCTGCACTTGGCCTCGAGCAACTAGGTTCTGCGTGAGGGTTTAGAGATCGGGGCTAGAGCGCTTAGGATTTGGGAGTTAGGGTTTGGGGTTTCGGTTTCCTATGAACAGCTAAGTTTAGGATTTAGTGTTTAGGGCTTCCCATTTAAGAGCCCCTAACCCCTCAAGCCCTAAGCCCCGCTCAGCCCATCATGCCCCTACACCAGGCATTGCGGTGTTGGATGGTGTTGGGTTCAAGGTGTAGGCTTTAGGGGTTAGGAAGAAGGCGCTTAAACGCCTAGGGCGGATGGCTTAGGGTTTGAGCTTAAGGTTTGGGGTTTAGGTCTTAGGAAAAGGTATTGTGCTCAAGCGGGTTCGGGTGTTGGGTACATGATGAGTTCTCTAAATTGTTTAAGGTACCCGAAATACGAGGGGCCGCCTTATAGTCAGGACCTCCCAAAGGGGCCATAATTTAGTGAAATCACCACATAGAGTCTCGGGCTTAGGGTTTTAGGAGCCTTCAAGCAAGCTTGTGAAACCGGAGTCTCTGAGGCTAGGGCCCATGGGCAGTCTATATTTCCCCCAAACCCTAAACCCTAAACTCTAAACATCCCTAAACCCTAAACCCTAAACCCTAAAGCCTTAACCCTAAACCCTAAACCCTAAACCCTAAACCCTAAGGTTCAAGAGGATCATCTTAAACTCTGATATCTCTGTCATATAGAAGCTCAAACCCTAATGATCTTCGTGGGCAAGGTTGGGGGTTTTGGGGCCTTGCGCCGAAGTGAAGGAAGTTTTTGTGCCTTGAAGGTGTGGGGTGAAGGACCTAGGAAAGGGAGCCTAAGGTTTATATGGATTGAGTTATTCTCTTAATGTCATGGGATTCTTTGGGCGGGTCCTGTGAAAACTAGAACATGAGATGCTGAACCCCAAACCCTAGCCCCTAAACCCTAAACCCTAAAGAAGAACATGGCGTACCGTTTGGGGATATAAGGCACCTAAATCCTCCGATTCCCTATTGAAAATTAGTAAATATGAAGCCAGCAACCCTCAATTCTACGCCTAGAGCCTAGCCCCAAAACCCTAAACCCTAAACCCTAAACCCTAAACCCTAAACCCTACACCCTGAATTCTGAACCCGGTACAACGCCACTGCCGCAGTCTGTGTGCTCGTTCACAATAGAGTTTAGGGTTTAGGGTTGACGGTTTAGGGAATATGGAGCCCAAAGCGTTTCACCCCAAGAATACCCTAAACCCTAAACGTATCCCTTCCTGCTGGGGGGGGGGGGGTCTGCAGAACAAATATGTTAGTTTGTTCTTTCCTTCCAGCCTCTCAGCAACCGTTGGACAGTGGGCTGAACCCTAAACCCTCCTAAGCCCTAAGCCCTAAGCCCTAAACCCTAAACCCTAAACCCTAAACCCTCAACCCTAAACCCTAAACCCTAAACCCTAAACCCTACACCCTAAACGCCGTGGGCTTCCCTGAGCCGACGCTTCTTGTTCTTCTTCATCGCAGGGCGCCCAGAACCTGGATTTTAGGGCTTAGGGCTTAGGGTTTAGGGTTTAGGGTGTGGTGTGCCACTCAAACACCAAAGTTTCAGCTAAATGATCCTTCTGCTATGCCTCAAGACATAGGGCTTGGTGGGTTTAGGGTTTAGGGTTTAGACTTTCGGACGGCTGACTCGAGCGCAGTTGAGCTGTTTTGAGGACGTATGGCCCCCACACAGAAAACCGAGGTGCTGTGAACTTGTGGGGGTTTCCGAAAAGAAGGGTAAACCCTAAATCCTAAATCCTAAATCCTAAATCCTAAACCTTAAACCCTAAACCCTAAACCCTAAACCCCATAACCAGGAGTAGACTGCTTGGGCGTCGCTTCGGGGGTGTGCCCGGGCCTACTCTCGGAAATTCCCTTGTCGTCATGGCTGAAGGCTGCGAGCCTGTAAATTGCATGGGACATGTGATCTGAGATGCATGTCGAATATTTGGGAATTGAAGCAAGATGCGAGCACACATCCGCCATGGATGTCATGGTATGTTATGTTGCATAAAGTTTTTTTTTTCGAGTTGCTTTTCGTCAAGCACTCGCAGAAGCCACACCATGGGCGCTGCCGCATGAGCAGCGCGATCATCCGCAGGCCAATGACTAGCAGCCAAACTGCCGTTCTGCGCCAAATCGTTTTGCGTATGCAAAACATCTGTTTTGCAGCTTCGGACAGGAGTCCAAGCCGGGAGGACCAAGACGTAGACCCAGCAGACCGAAAGTACGCAATCATGAAGGCTGAGAAGATCTTTCTGCTTGCGGGAGAAGTCCTACTAAAGGCAGGAGAAGCTGAAGGTGAAGGCGTTCAACCAGAAGAGCGCCCGCCCCATACCTACTTTCCAGAGGCTTGCTCCATGATCCACCTGGCTCTTGGGCACCTTATGGAAGGCAAAATTCACGAGCTCGTTCAAGAAATGCGCAACATCCGAAGTGCAATGGCCCGTGTGCAACAGCTGATGGCGCACAACAATGACGATCTAGATCATTCCGAGGCACTCACATCAGGTTCTGGACGAACACGAGCCTCTAATGATGTCGTGACTTCCTATGGAAGTGACAACGCTTGGGTCATGACAATCGTTATGAAGCATTTTTCTTCAAGAAGGCGGGCTGGTGGACAAAAGACTGGGCTTCAATCCCCTACCCGATTTCGCACAGTTGCACGACCTTGGAGCGTCGCTGCTTTCTGAAAACAAGCTGGTGGTGCGTGAGTTCCGGCTCGAGCTCGATGGGAAAACTTTGCAGAACGGCAACACCAAGCAGGAGCTGAGCAAGCTGAAAGGGTCACAGAATGTGCTCATCTATCTTATGCTCACAGGCTCGCAACCGTGGAGTCCCAACGTGCGATCCATTGGCATGCCTTTCGACGGAAAGGAGAAGTTCCTGATATGCATCGAGGGCAACATCGGCTCACGAAAGTCCGATTTAATGCAGAAGCTTTTGGAAATCAACGCGCACAGGCAGCAGCAAGTGAAAGTGATAAGAGAGCCGGTGGACAAGGATGGTCCAGATGGTTTTAAAGAGGCGATGGAGCAGTTTTACGATGCCCTGGCAGCAGGTGAGGCTGCGTCGCTTCAACAAAAAGAGGCAAGCTCCCGCTTTGAGCAGAAGATGTTTAAACACCACTTCCATGTGGCCACAGGCCCTGAAGTGAGATCAATGCACGTGATTTCAGAAAGATCAATCAAGGCAAAGATACACGTTTTCAATGAGATCAACTACGACCAGGGAAGGCTGCTGCCACAGTACCGAGACGACATGCAACGACAATATCAAGAGAACATAAAGGGACTTCGACAGCATCAGCCGCATGCAGTCATTTTTTTTGAGATTTCTGTTCGTCAAGCCATTGACAGAATCAAGCATCGAGGCCGCCAGAGTGAAGCGCACATTACGGAGAACTATTTGAAAGCCATTGAAGACAAGTATGATCTGCTGTATCCGCAGGAAGCTGCGAACGTCATCCGGGTGAAGCCGTCTGATCAGCCAATGGAGGAGCTGATTGTTGACATCCAGGGCCAGCTGCGCAGCGTGTTGAGCAGATGTCCCACCGCGTCCCCTTCGGAGATCGACGAATTCATCAAGTTCTTTCAGGACGTGCGCCCTGAGCCACGGGAGTGAGCCTGCAAAGTTGCCTGCAGGTATGCCGATAGTAGGGCCTTTTACTTAGGGACTGGGGTGGGTAACCTGTAACCTTTGTGGTTATATGGAATCCTACCATATGTAAAAGGGGAGCCTTTTTTTGGGGCTAGGGATTCAGCCCCTGAGTTTAGCACTGAGAGTCATAGTCGGGGTTGGTTTCCGTGTTGTAGGGTTTAGTTAGGGAGGGGTATGGGGTTCTTAAACCCTATAACCCAATAACCCTATCATATTACATTCTTATAACCCTATAACCCTATAAACCCTATAACCCTATAAACCCTAAACCCTGTAACCCTACAACCCTACAATGCCACAAAACCCTCAGGTAGGGAAGCAGGCATCTTCCGAGCTGTGTGGCGACCCGAACGAGTCAAACGAACTCCGGGGTCACGCGCTGACGCAAGTGCCAAGTAATGCTTGGCAGTCCGAGGTGATTTTGGGGTCGGAATAGTTACTGATCATATTCCCTTAGGGCCCCTTGATCTCTTTACAAAATTACCCCCCCCCCCTCCCAAACCCTACCATAATTATTCGGGCCCCTACATGAGGCCCCCCCGAAACCCTAAACAATCGCCGTTAGGGATTAGGGCTTCGGGTTGTGGGTTGTGGGTTTAGGGTTTAAGATGGGTCCGTCGGTCCCTAAACCCTAAACCCTAAACCCTAAACCCTAAACCCTAAACCCTAAACCCTAAACCCTAAACCCTATGCACGTTTTGGAAGCCAAAGTTCCAGCGGTGTTGGGATCTCCTTTACTCATCGCTGCTTCCACCGCCAAGCGTGCGGCATTCAAAAGTGCTTGGTTCGCGAGTATCGGCTGAGTCGTCGTGATTCTCTAAATGATGTCCTGCTTTGGGCACCCGAAGCCCGAATCATCCTTAAACCTGCACACAAAGCCTCCGTACTGCAACAGGAATCCCACGAAGGACGAACCTTTAGGGAGAACAGACCATTTGCTCACCACTCAGCAGACCCTAAATCCATAAACCTTACGACCCCCTCATTCCTACACCCACAAGCCCATAAAATCCCCTAAGCCCTGACAAGCTCCCCTCAACCCTAAACCTTAAGTTTTGAGTTGTTGCAGTTCAGTGTTGATGGTCTAGCATACCTCAACCCTAGAACCAAGCCCAACAAGCACTGATTAGACATCAGGGAAGTTTGGCTGATGGAGCGATGTGAGTGTCTTGAACCTTGTAGCCGAAGCCGCCTCAACCCTAAACCTGCAACTCTCGACCCAAAACCCTAAACCCTCAGTCCCAATTTGCCCAAAGCATCCCCACAAGGCATCATGCGGGCATTTTGCAGGACCCCTTGTAAGTTGCCAATACCGACCTCTTATGATCCTTGTGCAAGTACGATACAAACTGCTCATATTCCAATTCAGAACTCACCGGCGTAGGGATCGGTACTAACCCCCGCTATACCAGCCCCCCTAGGTTGCCCTCTTAACTTCAATACGGCTTACTCATGGGGGAACCTACGGGGGGTAGTATAGAAGGTAGTAGGGGAACCCATGAAGATGTTTGCGGGTATCCAACAAAAGGTCATATCGGATGCCGGCTTCGAGTTCGGCGTGGCCACTGCCGTGTGGCGCTACCCTAAACCCTAAACCCTAAACCCTAAACCCTAAACCCTAAACCCTAAACCCTAAACCCTAAACCCTAAACCCTAAACCCTAAACCCTAAACCCTAAACCCTAAACCCTAAACCCTAAACCCTAAACCCTAAGCCCTAAACCAAGCTGCCTTGCTCGCGGCGTGCTGAGCTGCTGTTTTCCACGACACCGAGCCCCTTGGCTTTGTGTGTCATTGTTCGATACTTGGAGGTTCATGGTACTGACTAACCAATTGCAGCTACTTAAGGGGCTGATAGGTGGGTTCTTAGTACAGTTACCATTGGTTTATAAGTGCTTGGAGGTTCATGGTACTGATGAACCAATGACAACAGTACTTATAGCTGTACTTATAACCATATTAGGGCCCTTTAGGGGCGTATAGGTTGGTTATAAGTACAGCTACCATTAATACATAAGTATCCTGGACCTCCAAGCAGTTTGTAGCGTGTTTTATGGTGTAAAGCTTTGCGGGGCGGAAGCCCGTAGATCGGAAGGCACGAGCACCGCTTAGCTGCAGCGCGCATCTCTGTGAGTACCTCACTTTGAACATGGACCATTTTGGGTTAAAGGTTTAGGGGTTCCGCTAAGGCTCTGATATGGCAGTTGCTCGAATTGCCGGACCCCAACAGAACGTTAAGGTAGGCTCCACTATTTGTAAGGGTTTCCCTTTCAAGGGACTTCTTTTTTTGGCTCAATTTAGCACTGCCCGTCTCCATGAGGAAGTTTCTCAAGGTTTACGGTTTAGGGTTTTAGGGTTAGCCTCTAAACCCTAAACCCGAACACAAGAACCCTCTAAACCCTAGACTCGAAACACTCCATGGTCCCCGAAGCCCGAGATCCCTAAAGTCGAAGCTGTGCATGCTCTAGGACCCTGGCCCTGATTCCGCATTTTTGGGGCTTTGGGTTTAGGGTTTAGGGTTTAGGGTTGAGGGTTTAGGGTTTAGGGTTTTGGGTTTAGGGCCTTAGGGCTACTGTAGGACTCAGAGTAGGCCCTTGTCCTTTTTTGTGCTTAGGTTCCCCTATAAGCCCCTTTAAATCCGAAAGGGCCCAGGTTACTCCTGCATCAAGTGCTGCGGTTGGCTCCAGCAGAGTCAGACGGCAGCCACACACACAAAGCAGCCCTAAACCCTTGTAGTTGGGATGTTGCCCCTTCTGCTAACAGTCCTTCATAGGGATGATCATATAATAGGGGGTACTATAACCCCTATTCAGGGCTGCTAGTATAAGGTACTATAATCCCTATTAAGGTCTGCTAGTATAAGGTACGATAATCCCTATAAAGGGCTGCTAGTATCAGGGGGAACATTTCAACGTATGAGCCCTAGGCTCCAAAAAATCTCCAGCAGCCGCAGACGAAAAGCCTAAAAACTTTGCCCTAATCCCTGTGTTGGGCCTCACCCTAAACCCTAAACCCTAAGCCCTAAGCCCTAAGCCCTAAACCCTAAACCCGAAATCCTCAGGCCCAAGCCCGAAACCCTGAACTCCCCAACCCTTAGCCTTAACTTGTGAACCCTCAAGCCCCCCATCCCTGTAAGCTAGGAACCCTGCACTCCGAACCCGAGAGTCCCCAACCCTAAGCCCTCAAAACTTACATAAAATCTCAAACTGAAAACATGCCCAACCGCAAACTTAGAATCCAATCCTCGATCCCAAGATTCCACACTCCTGAGCCCGAAGACCTAAAATCAAGATCCCAACCCTAAGCACCAAAATCCTGAGATCCACCCTAATCCGAGTTCAGGGCTGAGGGTTTTGGGGTTTAGGGTTTAGGGTTTAGGGTTCTAACCCCACCCGAAAGCACACTCAGCCACATGGTTGCGCGGGCTGCGCGGGCGAAGGTCCCAGGCAGACGCGGCAAAGTGCGCCGGAAGGCAGTCAAGCCACCTGGATCTCAAGCAAGGGTTCAGGGTTTAGGGTTTAGGGTTTAGGGTTTAGGGTTTAGGGTTTAGGGTTTAGGGTTTAGGGTTTGGGGTTTAGGTTTAGGGTTTAGGGTTTAGAGTGATCCAGTAGAAGGCTGGCAGGTAGTCAAAAGTAGGGTTACTCTCGAGTGTCGGAGATGCAGTAAGGTCCCTTTTTGAAGTAGGGTTTATATTTCTTGTTGGTGAGTGTATATAAGGTTCCTTTTAATATTGGTGAGTGTATATACCTGGTGTCCTTTTGGGGGTACAAGAAGTATGTACCCTACTTCATATAATGAAGCTAGAATAAATCCCCCCAAAGCCCTATTCTAGTTCAGTGGGCCCCTATATTGTGCAATTTTTTGTGTACCTTCAATTGCCCTCAATCCTAAACATCCTTAGCCCCCAAGACAGCTGCCAACCTGAGCTAAAACACTCTGCATTCTTAAACCCCAAGCCCTGAACCCTAAACCCTGAAACTTGAACCTACAATTGCAAAGGGCACCTTAAAACCCTAAACCCTAAACCCAAAACCCCAAACCCTAAACCCTAAACCCCAAACCCTAAACCCTAAACACTAAACCCCAAACCCTAAACTCAGGGCCTAGGCCGCCCCCCTACAGAGGGGGGGCGGCGCTTAAGCCCTTCGACCTCTATGGCGAAGGTCGACCCAGGTCGCTTGCCCGCCTCCTGCAGCCAGGAGGTCGGTAGCACCCACGATGGGCCCGGTACCGAAGCAGGTTCTCCCCAAAACCCTTCACCTGGATGGCGCTGGCATTTCGGGGGGGGGTACCCCAAGGCCCCCAGGCCAGGAGGACCCGGACCCCTCACCGCAGCGTGTCCAGGGACCAGGGGGCCTCAGGCCAGGCCAGGCAGGGCGGGTACTCAAAAAAGCTGTTTTGTCCCCCCTTCACCCCTTCCTGGGCCCCCCTGAACCGCCCTGGGGCCCCTGGCTTTCTTTGGGCCCTTCTGGAATTGGGCCCCTGCCTCGCCTCACTGAGCCCTTGCCTTTTCCTCTGCGCCTCCTTAACTGGGCCGCTCTGGGCCCCTCTGCCGGGCGCTTGTTTTTTGTGAAAAGCCGTGACGGAATGAAGAAGTTTTATGTAAAGAAAGCAGTTGGCTTGAGTTTAGGCCTAAACCCTAAAAGGAATAGGTTTGGGTGGCTTTGCTGCCTTGGACGGCGTGGGGTGGGAGAAAAGTGTTAGATGGCCTTCCACAATCGGGCCAAAGCTGCTCTTCGCACCTCACGACGCTTTCGAGCTTGTTCCAAAACCTAACCTTCACAGCATCTACGCCCTATCACAGCAAACCCTAAACCCCAAACACTAAACCCCAAACCCTAAACCCTAACCCTAAACCCTAAACCCTAAACCCTAAACCCTAAACCCTAAACCTGTATGGCCAACTTCATCTTCAGGTCGCGTGAAGGACGGCGGAAGGATCCGCAGGCTGGGGGATGCTTTGGAGGGGGGGGGGGTTTAGGGTTTAGGGTTTAGGGTTTAGGGTTTAGGGTTTAGGGTTTAGGGTTTAGGGTTTAGGGTTTAGGGTAGGGTCTTTCTTGTTTGGTTTGACGAGCTTTTTTCAGACTTCTTGTGTCGCGGTTGTGCGGGCTTTAGGGGTTTGTAGTGTGTTTGGGGTCCTAGGTTTTTAGGCTTCAGGGCTTTAAGGACTTAGGGCCTGGGGTGTTCGGGACAGTTTCGGGAGGTATTTCTCTCAAGCCCTAAACCTTGAGCCCCATAAGTATCTTTTAAGTAGCACATCTATATGGAAACTGCTACAAGATACAACCCTAAATCCTAAGCCCTAAGCCTTAAACACCCAAAACACCCCCCTAAACCCTAAACCCTAAACCCCACACTCTGGTACACGGGAACCGGCTGCTTTCCTGGAAGCCAGGAGGGCGCTGGTGTTCCGGGAGGCCTAGGCAGGGAGCATAGCTAGACCCGAGACCCTACATCCTCAACCCTAGGCTAGGGTTTAGGGTTTAGGGTTTCGGGTTTAGGGTTCAGGGTATAGGGTTTAGGGTTTAGGGTTTCGGGTTTAGGGTTTAGGGTTTAGGGTTTAGGGTTCACTCTGAACCCTGAACCCTAGACCCCTCCTCCTAAATGTAGTGCTATGTAGTGCTGTTGGCTTCGGGAGGATGTTTTAGCTTTGGCTTCAAGGCTTAGCGCTGTAGAGGGGTTTAGGGCTTAGGGTTTAGGGTTTAGGGTTTAGGGTTCAGGGTTTAGGGTTTAGGGTTTAGGGTTTAGGGTTCGGTTACAGGGGTTGCAGGGGTCCATGTCAAGGTGTCAGGGTTTGGGGTTTCATTTTTGCGGCTTCGGCGGTTTCAGGGCTCGCAGAATTGCCTAGGGCCCAAAGACCCTATCCCCTAATCCCTAATCCCTAAACCCTAAACCCTAAACCCTAAAGCCCTGAGTCCTTGACAGTGTTTAGTCTAGGGTTGAAGGCTTAGTGTCCCTGAACGTCCCCCAACTTCTTAACCCTAAAGCCTCAACCCTACAACCCTACAACCCGACAACGCGAACACCCCAAACCCTAAACGCCCCTAAGCCCCAAGGCCGAAACACTACAGCCTTACAACCCTACAACCCGAACACCCCAAGCTCTTACCACCCTAAGTCCCATGAAGTCCCTTCGATCCTCCAAGTATTACACCCTGCTTCCCTCAACCCGAAGCCCTAAACCCTATAACCTAAACCCTAAACCCTAAACCCTAAACCCTAAACCCTAAACCCTGGAGACCCTGCGCTTCTCAGGGCTCCCTGGGGGACGCTCAGAACGTGGGCCGCCGGTGGCAACCAAGTCCGGTTGGCTGAGCTGCAGGCGTTTCGGGCAATAGAGGAGCCCTAAACCCTAAACCCTAAACCCTAAACCCTAAACCCTAAACCCTAAACCCTAAACCCTAAACCCTAAACCCTAAACCCTAAACCCTAAACCCTAAACCCTAAACCCTAAACCCTAAACCCTAAACCCTAAACCCTTCCAATCCATTATGACTTAAATATAGACGTGAGCTCAGGGTTGAGGGGTTGGGGGTTAGGGTCTGGAGTTCAGGGGTGTTGTTGGTTTTGAGAGCTTTAGGGGTTTAGTGGTGGCGTCTTAAACCCAAAGCCCTATTGCGGTTGTAGGGCTCATATGCGAGAGGCAACCCTAAACCCTATACCCTATACCCTGTACCCCAAAAGGCCTATCCTACCCTTGTGTCGGGTCCGGAGTAGTTCAGCGGGCGAGAGTATAGGAGAGATCTAAATCCTGAACCCTAAATCCCCGCAACTATAGGCCCACAGCATACTTGAAGGTTCATGGGTAGACACACGTAGGCTTATACCTAAGTTCGCCAGTATGAATGAAAGTACTGACGCATGGCCGCATGAACCTCCAAGTACTGAACCCTAAACCCTAAACACTAAACCCTAAACCCTAAACCCTAAAACCCTAGACCCTGAACCCTAAACCCCAAAACCCTAACCCCTAAACCCTAAAACCCTAAACCTTAAAATCCTAAACCCTAAACCCTAGACCCTAATTCACGTCCGCAGGGTGGCCAACGATGAGTGGCAGACGACCCTGGAGAGTTGGCGATCCGTCGCGCCGCACCCCGGTGTTGGAGCAAGGTTTAGGGGCCCCAAAACCCTAAACCCTAAACCCTAAACCCTAAACCCTAAACCCTAAACCCTAAACCCTAAACCCTGAACCCTAAACCCTAAACCCTAAACCCTAAACCCTAAACCCTACACCTGGTTCGTCTCAGGTATTTCCATGGCTACCGCCGGAAGAGCGCCGCCGGCTGAGCTCTGTGGGGAGTGCGTGGGGTGGGGGCTCGCCCTTGCAGCCAGGCGTGAGCTTGGGGGGGTTTAGGGTTTAGGGTTTAGGGTTAGGTTCCAGGGTATGGGGTTTGGGGTTAGGTAAATAGGCACAAAGAGTTGCCATGAAAATAGTCATTCAAGGCTTCCAGGACTCAGGATAGCCTTATTTCGGGTCTCTTTCGGGTTTTGTGCCGACTTAAACCCTACACCCTAAACCCCAAAGTCCCTAAACTCTAAACCCCTAAACCCCAAACCCTGAACCCTAAACCCTTAAACCCCAAGCCTAAACCCCAAAATCCCCAAACCCGAAGCCCGAAGCCCCAAACCCTAAACCCCAAAATCCCTAAACCCTAAACCCTAAACCCTAAACCCTAAACCCTAAACCCTAAACCCTAAACCCTAAACCCTAAACCCTAAACCCTAAACCCTAAACCCTAAACCCTAAACCCTAAACTCAGGTCTGGATGCCCTTCTACTACGATGGCGCCTGCGCGGGGCACCTCCGCCACCTGCCTGGGAGGGCGTTGTCGGGGTTGTTGGGGCCTTGTGAACCTAAGAGTAGTTTCATCAATCTAGGGTTTAGGGTTTAGGGTTTAGGGTTTAGGGTTTAGGGTTTAGGGTTTGGGGTTTAGGGGGTTGGACCATGAAACTACCCTAAGATCGAAGGTTCTGCTAGGGCTGGCGGGCTTTAGGCTTTGTTGGGGTTGTCGGGGGGGCTTGTGAAGGTTCTGCTCGGGCTTAGGGTGTAGTGGTTTAGGGGTTTAGGGTTTAGGGTTTAGGGTTTAGGGTTTAGGGTTCTTAGGCTGTAGGGCTTCAGGGCTTTAGGGCTCCAGGGCTGTAGGGCTTTAGGGCTTCAGGGCTTTAGGGCTTTCGGGCTTTGGGGCTTTAGGGCACACAGTGCTTTTGGCTTTTCGGGCGGAATGTAGGGCTCTTGGGTCGTTTCTTGCGCTTCCCGGGGCCCCCGGCAATGGTCGTTGGGTCATTAACCCCACCCACCCACCCACCCACCCACCTACCTACCTACCTATATCATTAAATTAAACCAATACAACATGCACACATAATAATGAAAATAAATATAATTTTACACATAAAGGAAAAAATATATATATATATATATACATATATAGATAGAGACTGCGTTCAGAGTCCCCCCCCCCGATTTACGGTTAATGGATTAGAGTTCTCAGTTCCTGACTGAAGGCATTCTTCTTTGGATCCCGGTTCCCTCAAAGCAGTCGCAGCCCCTGGTGAATACAAAGCCCCAAGCCCTGAACTCGAAGCCGGAGTTGGGGTTTAAGGTCCAGGGTCTAGGGTCTAGGGTCTAGGGTTTAGGGTTTAGGGTTTAGGGTTTAGGGCTTAGGGTTTAGGGTTTCGGAAGATTGAAGTTTTTAGCATCAACCCACGCAAACCAGGCCCCCAGCTGGAGCCCAGGTTCTTTGGGCTTCGAGAAGGTGATCCACGAGCAGGAGGACTTCTTCCAGCGCCGCCTGGTCGGGAAAGAGCTTAGGTGTTAGGGTTTTAGGGTTTTAGGTTTTAGGGTTTAGGGTTTTAGGGTTTTAGGTTTTAGGGTTTAGGGTTCAGGGTTTAGGTTTTAGGTTTTAGGGTTCAGGGTTTAGGGTTTAGGGTTCAGGGTTTAGGGTTTAGGGTTCAGGGTTTAGGGTTGAGGCTCTGACGAGCTTGAGCCGTCTGAAGATCCCAAAGCCCCAATCCCTAAACCCAAGTTGCCATGCACTTTTCCGAAGTCCCTGACTATGCTCCTCCCCACCTCTCCCCCCCAAACTAGGGTTCATGGTGGGTTTCTAGTGAAGGGTTTCGGGTCCCGTTTAGGGTCCCCCCTCCCCCCCTATGGTTCATGGGCTGTGGTTCCTGGCGGTTTCGAGGTTTAGGGTTTGACGTTAGGCTGTGGGGTTTGGGGATTTCACTTTGCCCGCCGTGGTCCATCGTGGCTTCATGGTTTAGTGTTTAGGGTTTAGCTGGCCCCGCGGTGTTCAGTTCGGGCTTCCCCGCTCGCCCTGCGGTTCGTGGGGGTTTAGGGTTTAGGGTTCAGGGTTCAGGGTTTCGGCTTAGGTTTCAGGACTAGGGTTTCCCCCCTCACCCCATGGGTCGTGGCGGGTTTAGGACTAACAGTCCGGGTTGGGGTGGGTACCATGGGGGGGAATACGCGTGCGGATATAAACCTCAAGCCCTTTATAAGAGTCCTACTCACACTGTTTGTAAGAGGCTTATGTACACTGCAACTACCGTAACTGCGCACTTGCAAACCGTCCGTCAATGGCTACCCGGAATCTGGGTGGCAACTCGGACGTGCGGTCGAACTCCGCGGAGCACTTGTGCTCTTTAAGCCAGCGTTCAATTGGCCTGTTCACCTGTTGGGCAGTTTGCCCCATATGCCCCTAAACCCTAAACCCTAAACCCTAAACCAGAACCCTAAACCCGAAACCTAAACCCTGAACCCTAAACCCTAAACCCTAAACCCTAAACCCTAAGCCCAGGTGTGAAGGACAAGAGCTTCCTGAACCGCGCCTTGGCGTCAAGGCGGTGCCACCCAAGACATGACACGACACCAAGTCCTGCACCCCAAACTTCGGTTTAGGGTTTCGGGTTTAGGGTTTAGGGTATCCCAAATCCTCGGCCCCTAGACCTTAAGCCCAAAGTCCTACAAAACCCCTCAACCTCCCTAGTCTCTCCGCCCCCCCCCCCCGCCCCGCCCCCCCCGAATCATTTAAGGCCAGAAGCTTTCCACCCATGACCCCATAAAGTCCTCAACGAACCCGAAACCCCAAACCCCTTCGGGTTTTAGGGTTTAGGGTTAGGGAGTTCACACATTCGTATATCCCTTATCTAACCATTGGTGCCCTTGTATACCCCCAGTGGCTGAGTAGGTAGCCTTGGTCTAGGCTTTGGGGGTCTTGTTGGGATGAGGGGTGTAGCGATGTAGAATCCTTTTCGGGTTCAGCGTGTAACGGTTTGCGCGCTGAGCGTGTGTGTAAAGGCTTCGTTACGGGTTTTACGTTTTGGGCTTAAGGAGTTTTTAGGGCTTACGGGTTTCTGGCCTGGTTTTATAAGCCCTCCTTCAATGACACAATCTGCACCGCAGCCCTTCTAAAACCCGAAGCCCTGAACCCTAAACCCTAAACCCGAACCCTAAACCCTAAACCCTAAACCCTAAACCCTAAATAAACCCTCAAGCCACACCCCTAAGAGGCCCAAACCCCATCGTCCAACTTGACTTAGGGGGGTTCAGCATTCTAGCTAGGTAGGTCTTTGGGATATTTTATATTTTCCCTTATTGGGTTTAAGAGGATCCTCTTCAGGAATATTTTTCGGAGGGTTTTAAGGGCCATCCTAGCTAGGTTCCCTTGTAAATCCCGTTAAGGAAAAACGGGGCATCTTTTATTCCCTCTGCCCGAAGCCTTGGACCCTCAAAGGCGTGGACCTGATCTGGGACAACCCACCATACACCGCGCCGGAGATGAAGGCATGGCTGTTCGGTATGCTTTCGCCGTAGCTGCTGGTAATAGCCACTTTGTGTGCTGTACAAGCGAGTAATGAACTCTGCTTTTCAATCTACTGAGAAAACCCTAAACTCCAAAACCCTAAATCCTGAAACCCTAAACCTTAAACCTTAAAACCCAAAACCCTAAAGCCCTAGAACCCTCAATCTCGAAACCCTAAACCCTAAATCCTGAAACCCTAGACCCTAAACCCCGAAGCCCTAAACCCTAAACCCTAAATCCTAAACCCTCTTACACCATGAATCCAGAAACCCGATGAGACACCAAGCCTCCGCTCACCAAGCCCGTTAGGGTTTAGGGTTGAGGGTTTAGGGTTTAGGGTTTAGAGTTTAGGGTTTAGGGCTAGGAGCAGTTTCCGAGATAGGGTACCCCAATATGCACCCAAAACGCTATAAACCGTATTCAGGGAAGCTGTCAAAAGGGTATATATGTCTATTGAGGGAACCTCCTATATGCTGCTCAGCTCTTTTGCCTGATAATCCCAAATTACCTTCACGACCTTGTGTGTGTGTGTGTGTGTGTTGTGTGTGCAGGTGTGGATATCTGTGTATGTTGACGTATACATAAATAACGGAGAGAGCGAGAGAGAGCGGGAGGCAGAGAGAGGGAGAGAGAGAGAGAGAGATAGAGAAGAGGGGAGGTCGCAATTTTTGGCTCCACCCTTGCTGCGTCCAGCTTTAGCTGTGTTTGCAGACACCTTGTTGTGCCACAGTAATATACTTTCTTCGCTCTAGGCGGTCCGATTGAGAAGCGCACGAAGGGTTATCCCGTGAAAGCCCAGAGCCGCAGAGGTGACCTCAAAAGCACTGCACGGTTCGATATGATCATGTACATGGATAAGTCCCAAAATAGGGGGTACCCCTTTTCATACCCCAAATAGAATTAGAATCCCCTTAAAAAAAGACCCCCATACAAGGGTACCCCTAGGTTCGGAAACCCCCACATCGTTCGTGCTGAAGTGATCAGCAAGCAGGCACAGCAGCTCTTGCTCGGTCCTCCAGCATGGCTCGAGTGATGGTCCTGGGTGGTTACGGCGGCACAGGTCGCCCCGTGTCGCATCGCCTCGTCGAAGAGCTGGCTTGCGAAGTGGTCGTCGCCGGCCGCGACCTCGAACGTGCTCAAGCGTTCGCGGATGTGCTCGCAAAGTAGCTCAGTAGCTGAGTGAGTGCACTTTACACCTTTTTGGGATCTTATAATCTCTCCAAAACTGAAAGTGTACACTTTTGGGGGCTTATGAACTCAGCAACTAAGGCAGTTCCCAGGCCGGAAGGTAAGTGGAGTTCGCGTCGACGCAACCGATGCGACGTCCCTGAAAGCGGCGCTCCAGTCCGTCGATCTGCTCATTGTCACGACGACAACCCCAGATGCGATGCCATCCATCGTGCAAGCTGCACTCGCGACGAACACCGACACCATCGACGTGATGTTCAAATCAGACGTGTACGACCGCCTCGCCGAGATGCAGTCTGAGATCCTTGCTGCTGGGCGCTTGGTGGTGACCCAGGCCGGATGTCACCCGGGCCTTGTGGCACCCTTGGTCAAATACGCCTCGCAGAACCTCATCCGGGTGCAGTCCGCACGTGTCTTCATGGCTTTCGGCTCCGCCTTTGACAGCCCCGCCTCAGCGCGAGAGCTGATCGAGGAATGCGCGATCTCCTCGGCGCGGGTGCTCGAGGGGGGCATGTGGCGCGACGCGACATACAAGGACACTTAGACCCGAAACCCGAAACCCGAAGCCCTAAGCCCTAAACCCTAAACCCTAAACCCTAAACCCTAAACCCTAAACCCTAAACCCCAAACTACAAGGACACTGCTCAGGGCACTTTTGGATGCAGCTTCGGCGACCAGGAGTGCTACCCCCTCCGCATGCTGGAGCTCGAGGCTCTGGACGCTGACAGCCTCGGCCTCCGGGATGCGGGATCCTATGCTGCAGGCTGAGATGTTCTGTTTCGGGTTTAGGGTTTAGGGTTTAGGGTTTAGGGTTTAGGGTTTAGGGTTTAGGGTTTAGGGTTTAGGGTTTAGGGTTTAGGGTTGAGAGTTTAGGGTTTAGAGGGATTAGTACCCCCTATTGTAATCCCTGCAGGCTTCAACTGGTTTGTTGACTACATGGTTCTGCCACTGGCCATGATGCTTGGGCGACGGGGCGTGGGCTGCCTGACGGGCCTCTTCAATTGGGGCGTGCGCCGCTTCGGCGCCCGCGGTGAGGGTGTGGTCTTCCGTGCGGAGGTGGAGGGCACGCCGGCAAGGGCCACAGAGGAATCGCAAGGGCAAGGCCCGCGCCGCGCAGTCGTCACCGTGACCAGCCCTGATGCGTACGATTTCACCGCCGCCGCGGTGGTCTCGTGTGTGGCGCAGGTGTTGGACGGCTCCATCAAGCGCCCGGGGTTTCATCTCATGGGTTCGGTCGTGGACCCTGACCGCACACTTAGGGATGTTCAGCGCATGGGTGCCACTCTGTCTTGGGAAGACTCATGAGGGCGCTGTTCGGGATCTCAGGGCATAATTAGAACATCGTTTCGGGGGTGATCATGGTACATGGACCATGAAGGGAGTACTAGTAGTAAGTATTCCGAGCCCTATATCATTTGGAATGTTGTTGCAATGGAGGCCCTGAACAGCCACTTGGGATGTTTCCCGGAATACTACCTGTGGATTATAATAAGGGGTACTATAATCCGAAAGTCAGGAGGGAACCTCTCGACAGACTACCATCTCGAACGGCCCCGCAGTGTTTTGCCGCACTGCGGCGCTGCCGAGCTTCTTCGGACAGAGCAGTGGGGCCATGAGGTCCAGGGTTTAGGGTTCAGGGTTTAGGGTTCAGGGTTTAGGGTTTAGGGTTTAGCACAGAGCCTTCGTGGCCCAGTGGTACCCCTGTTTCAATATGGTTACTGGGCTATCAAGAGGCTGAGCACGTGTGGTCGCTGGGTGCCACAGATTTTCTCACACCTACAGTGCTTTGGAGCATCCCACGTGCTTATGCGGCATCCTAATTACACGGCGTTTGCCCTAATCCCCAACCCTAAATCCTAAACCCTAGCCCTAAACCCTAAACCCTAAACCCTAAACCCTAAACCCTAAACCCTAAACCCTAAACCCTAAACCCTAAACCCTAAACCCTAAACCCTAAACCCTAAACCCTAAACCCTAAACCCTAAACCCTAAACCCTAACCCTACACCCTAAACCCTAAACCCTAAACCCTAAACCCTAAACCCTAAACCCTAAACCCTAAACCCTAAACCCTAAACCCTAAACCCTAAACCCTAAACCCTAAACCCTAAACCCTAGACCCCAATCTCAATCCCCAGAGGGCCCAGTGACATACAGTGCTCCTGCTGCAGCTTGGCGTGACACCATACCGTCTGAGCCGAAATGATACCTCGGTTCAACTGTTTCGTCATGAGTGTTTAGGGTTTAGAGTTTAGGGTTTAGGGTTTAGGGTTCAGGGTTTCGGGTAAGGGTTTGGGTACTACCATGTATTCTTGGGAGCTCCCTTCTGCGCATTTTAAGTCAAAGCAGGCCTAGGGCATATTCCTAAACCCCAACCCCTTGACGAGTGAACTCTAAGCTCTAAAACCCTGTACCTGCATAGGGTTTGGGATCAGGATTTGGGATTTTGGGGTTTTAGGGTTGCGTTCCTTGGGTGAACGGAGGGTCCACTGAGGAGGGCGTTCACATAACGTTTAGGGTTTAGGGTTCAGGGCTTAGGGCTTAGGGTTTATTCGGAAAAAAGGTCATTATTTCGGCACGGCGGTGTTGCTCTCAACAACACGAGGGCCCCGCCGACGGTGGTACACAGCAGCTGCTTAGCCCGGCATGCAACCCGCTTCTTGCGTTGCCATGACAGCGTCTCCGAGTTTTTACCGTTCCTTCGAAGTATCCCTGGGCTTCCAGTTGCGTGTGTACCTTAGGTTGCGTTCCTCCAGTACATATCTGTAGATATCTGAAGATAGAAGCCATTTTTTTTCATTTTTCAAATCTCTCTCTCTCTCTCTATGCATGCATAAATATATACACATACACACATACAGATACAGATACACATACACATACACATACACATATGTGTACATGATTTTACACCGGTGTCTGTGTGTATGCCTTGCATTAACGTATTGTTTAGTTTGGTGAGTTTGAAGACCCGAAACCCTGAGCCCTAAAAAGTATTGCTTAATTTCTTGCTCTTTTTTGCCATACCCGCCTTTGTTTGGTCATGCTTGCCTGGCCATGAGATAAAAGCAGCCCCACGTTTAGGGTTTAGGGTTTAGGGTTAGACTATGAAGTTAATGCGCTGCTGTTCAGGGTTTAGAGCTTAAGGGCTTTCGGATTTACGATTCGTCCGGTATTTTCCCCATCTTGGGTTCAACTAAGAGGATCATACTAGGAATAACCCTAGACCCTAGACCCTAAACCCTAAACCCTAGACCCTAAACCCTAAATCCTAAACCCTAAACCCTAAACCCTAAACCTCAGAGGTTTAAAGGCCAAAAACTTAGATGAAGTCGTCAAGAAAGGTGCTTTTTTGCAGTCTTGGCCCTCTGTTCTCCTTTGTCTGGGGCATCTTCGGCCCCCTCCAAGTTGTATACTTGGGTTTAGGGTTTAGGGTTTAGGGTTTAGGGTTTAGGGTTTAGGGTTTAGGGTTTAGGGTTTAGGGTTTAGGGTTTAGTGCACGAAGTTAGGGTCCCCTTTTGGGTACCCTAAACAAGAGGGGCCGCCTTGTAATAAGGATTTCAAAGGGGACCAAATTTTTAGGGAAGGGACCATCTCTCGTTCATTTGGTTAAGGTAGACGGCAGAGCAAGATGGATGCTTGCGTGTGAGAAAAGGCTTGTTGTGTACAGACACACACACACACACGCACACGCACATGTGGGTTGACATGGGGAGAGGTTGTGTAGACACACGTGCAGACGTAGACATGCGCCGTTCCGAGATTAGAGTCGAAAAGTACGCATACGTACGCAGGTACACAGACAGAGGATGAGACACTCATACCGGCAAACGTGCAAACAACTCTTTTTCAAGATGCCTGTATGTACAAACTTCTCTATTGCACATGTTTCTCCGTAAATATGCAAAAAACACGCGCATATATATATATATATATATATATATATATATATATATACTCATATATGTATATGTATATGTATAATGTATATGTATATGTCTATGTCTATGTCTATGTCTATCTCTATGTCTATGTCTATGTCTATGTCTATGAATATGAATATGTATAGGTATATGTATAGGTATATGTATAGGTATATGTATATGCATATGTGTATGTATGTGTATATATATATATGTATATATATATACACATGTATATTTGATTCCGACTCTGTCTCATGTATTCTTCGATGTGCGCACGTGCGTGATCGGAGATGACGCGTGCATCTGCGGAGCCGGGGCAGTCCAGGGCAAGTTTAAGCTTCCACCCCTTCCTGGGAGATGAGGCAAACTGTCACAAGTGTGGCCCTTTTAAACCCTAAACCCTAAGCCCTACGCCCTAAACCCAAAGCCTTAAACCCGAAACCCTAAGCCCTAAACCCTAAACCCTAAACCCGAAACCCTGAACTCGAAACCCTAAACCTTGCACAGCTCCATAAGCAAGCAACCCAGTAGCCTACAGACCTTGACCTTCGGCTGCAAGTTCAACCAAAGCTTGGAAGGGGTGCAGCTTCCCAGCGGCCTACAGGCCTTGACCTTCGGCAGCAGTTTTTGGTCAAAACTGCCGAAGGTCAAGGTCTGTAGGTCCCAGCTCCCCCTCGCACTTTACGTGTGGCTCAGATTTGGGAAAAACATGGGTTGCGTGGGGTTAGGGTTTAGGGTTTAGGGTTTAGGGTTTTGGGTTCAGGGTTTGGGGTTTGGGTTGAAGGCTTATAACTGCCCAGGGTTTAGGGTTTAGGGTTTAGGGTTGAGGGTTTAGGGTTTGCTCCAAGTGCTCGACGAGCATCCCCTCCCTTTTCTGTTTAGGGTTTAGGGTTTAGGGTTTAGGGTTTAGGGTTTAGGGTTTAGGGTTTAGGGTTTGGGGCCAAGTTAAGCCCAAGCCAATAACCCTAAGTTCTAAACCCGAACCTGAAACCATAGTTTCGTGTTTAGGGCTGAGGATGAGGGTTGGGGGTTTGGGGTGACGTCAATCGGCTGGCTTAGTGTTTGGGGTTGAGGGTTCCACCCCCTCAGCCCACCACTAGGATTTCGGGTTTAGGGTTTAGGGTTTAGGGTTGAGGGTTTAGGGTTTGCTCCAAGTGCTCGACGAGCATCCCCTCCCTTTTCTGTTTAGGGTTTAGGGTTTAGGGTTTAGGGTTTAGGGTTTAGGGTTTAGGGTTTAGGGTTTAGGGTTTAGGGTTTGGGGCCAAGTTAAGCCCAAGCCAATAACCCTAAGTTCTAAACCCGAACCTGAAACCATTGGGTTCAGGGTTTGGGGTTTGGGTTGAAGGCTTATAACTGCCCAGGGTTTAGGGTTTAGGGTTTAGGGTTGAGGGTTTAGGGTTTGCTCCAAGTGCTCGACGAGCATCCCCTCCCTTTTCTGTTTAGGGTTTAGGGTTTAGGGTTTAGGGTTTAGGGTTTAGGGTTTGGGGCCAAGTTAAGCCCAAGCCAATAACCCTAAGTTCTAAACCCGAACCTGAAACCATAGTTTCGTGTTTAGGGCTGAGGATGAGGGTTGGGGGTTTGGGGTGACGTCAATCGGCTGGCTTAGTGTTTGGGGTTGAGGGTTCCACCCCCTCAGCCCACCACTAGGATTTCGGGTTTAGGGTTTAGGGTTTAGGGTTGAGGGTTTAGGGTTTGCTCCAAGTGCTCGACGAGCATCCCCTCCCTTTTCTGTTTAGGGTTTAGGGTTTAGGGTTTAGGGTTTAGGGTTTAGGGTTTGGGGCCAAGTTAAGCCCAAGCCAATAACCCTAAGTTCTAAACCCGAACCTGAAACCATAGTTTCGTGTTTAGATGGAGGGTTGGGGGTTTGGGGTGACGTCGTTCGGCTGGCTTAGTGTTTGGGGTTGAGGGTTCCACCCCCTCAGCCCACCACTAGGATTTCGGGTTTAGGGTTTAGGGTTTAGGGTTGAGGGTTTAGGGTTTGCTCCAAGTGCTCGACGAGCATCCCCTCCCTTTTCTGTTTAGGGTTTAGGGTTTAGGGTTTAGGGTTTAGGGTTTAGGGTTTGGGGCCAAGTTAAGCCCAAGCCAATAACCCTAAGTTCTAAACCCGAACCTGAAACCATAGTTTCGTGTTTAGATGGAGGGTTGGGGGTTTGGGGTGACGTCGTTCGGCTGGCTTAGTGTTTGGGGTTGAGGGTTCCACCCCCTCAGCCCACCACTAGGATTTCGGGTTTAGGGTTTAGGGTTTAGGGTTGAGGGTTTAGGGTTTGCTCCAAGTGCTCGACGAGCATCCCCTCCCTTTTCTGTTTAGGGTTTAGGGTTTAGGGTTTAGGGTTTAGGGTTTAGGGTTTGGGGCCAAGTTAAGCCCAAGCCAATAACCCTAAGTTCTAAACCCGAACCTGAAACCATAGTTTCGTGTTTACGGCTGAGGATGGAGGGTTGGGGGTTTGGGGTGACGTCGCTCGGCTGGCTTAGTGTTTGGGGTTGAGGGTTCCACCCCCTCAGCCCACCACTAGGATTTCGGGTTTCGGGTTTAGGGTTTAGGGTAGAAAAAACCGCACTACAGTGAATTTGGGAGTGTTTAAGAGCTACCATTAGGTGGAGAAACCCAAAACCCCCCAAACCCACAAAGAGGGACCTAGAGTCCCAGATATCAAGCCGCCATAAGGCCCAAGTCCCGAAATCTACACCCCCAAACGGTACCTCAACCTACTGGTTCTTCGTAGGGAATGAGGGAATTAGGTACCTGATGTCACTGTATACGGGGGTTGACGAAATTTTGGGACATAGTCCCGCAAGCCGTAGCAGGACCCTATAAGGCACCCCGAATTTGAATACTCCCCACATATACTACCCTTTTAGGGATAAGATAATATGTTCCCTTACCTTCTTTCAAGTGCTCTGAAGTATAATTCTATATGGTATTTAAGGGGTATACAAGGGCTACCCGTTTAAGGGCCCATACTAAGGGACCATGCAACAACCCCGAAAATCTAGTAAACTTAAACCCTAAACCCTAAACCCTGAACCCTAAACCCTAAACCCTTAACCTCTAAACCCTTAACCCTAAACCCTAAACCCTCAACCCTCAACCCTCAACCCTCAACCCTAAACCCTAAACCCTAAGAAGTAGGTAAAGACCTGACCACGTGCGGTAAGGAGCGAGTCCTGCGCGCCCTCGCCGAGTGCGGGAAGCCCTTTGCGATGCTGCTGCCCATTTCGATCCTCCATGTAGGCATGGTTCAGGGTTCGGGTTTGGGGTTTAGGGCCTCAAGCTCTGAAGTCCCTAAGGGTTTAGGGTTTAGGGTTTAGGGTTTAGGGTTTGGGGTTTAGGGTTTAGGGTTTAGGGTTTAGGGTTTAGGGTTTAGGGCATCAGCCCTACCCCCCCTCCCTCTCCCAAAGCCCCAAAGCTCCTGGTTACCAGCTCCGGAGGCTTCGTGCGGGAGATCGTGGACATGAAGCGCGTCCAGGCCCTAAACCCTAAACCCTAAACCCTAAGCCCTAAACCCTAAACCCTGAACCCGGAACCCTAAACCCTAAACCCTAAACCCTAAACCCCAAACCCCAAACCCTAAACCCCAAACCCCTCAGGTATTGGCTTTACCGGTCATTCTCGGTTTCAGACACTTCACTTCCGTCAAATCGCAGAGAGCACCATGCCCTGGACCCCAAATAGTAGGATTTCTCTTGTTGCATGGACCCCGATAAGGTACCCCGAATCTCGGAACCCCCCCACATATGTACCCTTTTAGGGGTAAGAGAGGGTATAACAAGAACCAGTAGTCTAAGGGTAGCTTCATGCTGCCGCATGCCTGTGACTCTCCCAGCCTTCTGGAAGACTTGTTGGCAAGAAGCCTCACCAGCTCTTTTGCGAGTTGCCTACAGACAATACTCTGAAGCAAGTATTCCCTAAACCCCAAACCCTACACCTCCGGCAAGAACAAACCCTAAACCCTACAAATATGCCCAGGCTCAAGGGGCGCCTCAGGGTTTATATAGGGTTTATGGGTTTCGGGTTCAGGTTTAGGATTTAGGGTTTAGGGTTTTAGGTTTAGGGTTTCGGGCTTTCAGGAGTTTGGGGGTTTCGGTGCGTTTTCATAGGGTTTCGGGTTTAGGGTTCAGGGTCTTTGGTTTTAAGTGTTCGGGTGTAGGTTTACGAGTCCACAATAGGAGTCTTGCATTAGAACAACCAACCCCCTTTGCCCCCCCGTTCCAAGCCCTAAACCCCAACCCCAAACCCCAAACCCCAAACCCCAAACCCCAAACCCTAAACCCTAAACCCCAAACCCTAAACCCTAAACCCTAAACCCTAAACCCTAAACCCTAAACCCCAACCCCAAACCCCAAACCCCAAACCCCAAACCCCAAACCCAAAACCCCAAACCCTAAACCCTAAACCCCAAACCCTAAACTCTAAACCCTAGACCCCAAAGGGCTGAGGGTTTGGGGTTTAGGGGAGTGTCGCTGCGCAGGTGATCATCCCGCGGCGCGTTCACGTGCGGAAGACCGGCCAGGATCGGGATTTTTTGATCCAACATTCAAGGGACTAGAGGGGGTTTAGGGTTTAGGGTTTAGGGTTTAGGGTTTAGGGATTAGGGTTTAGGGTTTAGGGTGTAGGGTGTAGGGTTTAGGGTGTAGGGTTTAGGGTTTAGGGTTTAAGGGACCTTAGGGTTTTTTTGGGGGCTACTTAGGTAGATAGGGGGCTGTATAAGGTATATATATATAGGAGAAGAAGATGAAGGGTCCATTCTACCAGGGACTTGCAGACTTGCAGGTGCGCATTCGCGACGTCGGTCAAGAATTTGAAGAGGCGTTTGGTTTGGACATCGCGGCATGAGGCTGTGAGGGGACACCACAGGCCAGGGACTGGTGACCTTGAGTTTCAAACGTTTAGGGTTTAGGGTTTAGGCTTTAATTAGGGTTTAGGGTTTAGGGTTTAGGGTTTAGGGTTTAGGGTTTAGGGTTTAGGGCTACCACTGCCATTGCAACCTCTGCATTCTGCAGCTGCTTGGTGTCCCACACTGCAGTGTGCAGGAAGCCTAACAATTACAAACTAAGGGTTTAGGGTTTTGGGGTTTAGGGTTTAGGGTTTAGGGTTCCTCAAACCTTAACGCCCAAACTCCTAAGGCTTTAGGGTCTAGGGCTCGGGCAACCTCCTGAAGCCCCGAAACAGCACCCAAACACCCTTAAACCCTAAATTTCAACCCTAAACCCTAAACCCTAAACCCTAAACCCTAAACCCTAAACCCTAAAACCTAAAACCTAAACCTTAAAACCCTTAAAGGCACCTTAAGACCGCTAGGACACAAGCAGGTCTAGGGTTTGGGGTTACACCTTAAAGCCCTAAACCCTATGAAAAGGATGCTACCCAGCACGCACCCAAACCCTAAACCCTAAACCCCAAACCCTAAACCCTAAACCCGAAGCCCTAAGCCCTAAACCCTAAACCCTCAACCCTCAACCCCAGAACATGCCAAAGCCGCCGTTATACGCCCCAAGAGAACCCAGGGCCGAACCTTCCAAGTAAGCTTGCTGGTTCTTAGTGGGGATTAGGGTTTTAGGGTTTAGGGTTGGGGTTTAGGGTTTAGGGAATGAGTGAGAGAATTGGGTGCTTGTTGTATCCCTTACATAGCCTTTGCGGGGTTATACGGGGTAAGAGTCTAGGGCTTAGGGGTTACGTGCGGGAAGGTTGCGGCACTCCTACATAAGGGCGGAAGTAGAGAAACTTGCGTTGTATATCTTAACCCTACACCCTAAGCCCGAAACCCGCAACAGCCTTTGCACAGCCCCACTTGAAGCTTCAGGTTCGCCAAAGCCATAAGCGCCCTAAACCCTAAACCCTAAACCCTAAACCCTAAACCCTAAACCCTAAACCCTAAACCCTAAACCCTAAACCCTAAACCCTAAACCCTAAACCCTAAACCCTAAACCCTAAACCCTAAACCCTAAACCCTTAAAGACCCCTAAAGCCCTGATCAGGACGTGCTTCCCTTCAAGTACCTCTGCTGGTGTCTCGGCAGCCCGTTATACTAAAGCTCTGCAATTCCACCCTTAATTGGGGGTTTTATTTTCTGAAGTCATGTCAACGTTTCCTTTTTTGGGGAGGGCAGACATGGCTGTTGGTGAGTTGCATCCGGCAGGTTGATGCAAGGTGCACATGCTGAGTGTGCAAAATGCTGCGCAGATTTTTTGTCTAAGGTCTGAAATGACGCCTTACATTGGTTCTAATGTTCAAACTGCTGAGGCTTTGACATCTAGGGTTGCTGCTTGTACCAAAACTTTCTTTGGCAAGATTTCGGCTAAATATAGAGGTGATTTTGTACTGCCACAGGAAAAAAGCATTTCATGCCAAAAACCCTAAACCCTAAACCCTAAACCCTAAACCCTAAACCCTAAACCCTAAACCCTAAACCCTAAACCCTAAACCCTAAACCCCCAACCCCTTAAAACCCGAAGCCCTAGACCCTCAACGCATTCCCCTCCCCGCTGCGATTTAGGGTTTAGGGTTCTGGCTTTACATGTGCTGATCTTAGGTTTAGGGTTTAGGGTTTAGGGTTTAGGGCAGAGATGAAAACCACCGTAAGCCCTAAACCCAAAGCCCTCAACCCGTTCAGGTTCTGCGTGGGGACAAAGCTGCCCCGGGATCTTATCTTCGTCAATGACGAGGCTTGCAAGGTTGTAGGGGGCGTTTAGGGGTATCAGGTTTGAGGGTCTAGTAGTGTAGGTTTGAGGTTTTAGGGTTTAGGGTTTAGGTGTCAGGGTTAGGGTTTCAGGGTTTAGGGATTAGATTAGGGGTTCGTGGTTTAAGGGTTCAGGGGGGTCTAGGGTCTAGGAATTCAGGGTTTGGGGGGTTTTGGGGGTTTTGGGGGGTTTTTGGGGGTTTTGGGGCTTAGGTGTTCGGGGTCTAGCGGTTCAGGGGTGATATAGGGCATGTGGAGTGTGTTTTCGGGTTCAGGAGTGTATTCAGGGACATCAGGGGGACCCTTAGAAGAGACCCTCAATCTTATTCATATGCATATATATATATATGTGTGTATATATGTATATATATATATATATCCCTACATATACCCTATGTAGTCGAAGTAGCCCCGACATTGGCCCCGAGGTCCCGCAGAAAGGGTCCCTCCTATAGTCCCTTGAGTGTACGCTTTAGGGGTTTTTAAAGCTTTTTTTTGGAGGCCAAGAGATTTTCGGGGTTTAGGGTGTCCAGGAGTTTGGGGGATCAGGTGTCACGACTGCGCAGTTCAGGGTTCGGAGGCTTGAGGTCTAGTAGGGGCTCGGGTGCGGTTTAGGGTTTAGGGCTCAGGGTTTAGGGTTTAGGGTTTAAGCCTTAAGGTTTAGGGTCTCGTAGAGGCTCGAGGTTTCTGGGTTGAGGTGTTTGGGGGGGGGCCTTAGGTGTGGGTCTCGGGCTTAGGGTTTGGGAGTTTCTGCAAGGATGCCGCGGCCCCAGCTGCGGCGGCCCCAAAAGTGCCACCGGCCGCCACCAAACGCAAACGGAGGCAAAAGAGGCGGTTTGGGGTTTAGGGTTTGGGGTTGGGGGTTTAGGGTTTAGGGTTTAGGGCTTAGGGTCTAGGAGTTGTGGGATTTATATATGGGGGTTTAGGGTCTAAGGTTTGGGCTCTAGGGTTTGGGAGGTTTAGGGTTTAGTGTTGGAGTTTGGGGCTTGGAGTTTATGCTTCAGAGTTGGGTGGTTTGGGCGTTTGGAGTTTGGGGTTGAGGAAGTCAGGGTGCGAACCCCAAACCCTAAATCCTAAGCTCTAAATCCTAAACCCTAAACCCCAAACCCCAAACCCTGAACCCTGAACCCTAAACCCTAAACCCTAAACCTTAAGCCCTAAACCCTACACCCTAAATTCTAAACCATAAACCCCAAACCTCTGATCGGAAGTTCAAGGGTTGATCAAACTTGCGGGCTCTTTTTGGTACCCAAAACTCCATCACAAGAGTTATGGTCACCTGCACAGGGCCCGAACCCTCAACCACAAGCCCCAAAATTCAGGGCTTACCCTAAACCCTGAACCCTGAACTCTACCCTGAACCCTGAACCCTGAACCCTAAACCCTAAACCCTCAACCCTCAACCCTCAACCCTCAACCCTCAACCCTCAACCCTCAACCCTCAACCCTCAACCCTCAACCCTAAAACCCTAAACCTTAAGCCTTAAACCCTGAAGCCTAAACCCGAAACCCTAAACCCGAAACCCTAAACCCGAAACCCGAAACCCGAAATCCGAAACCCGAAACCCTAAACCCTAAACCCTACTTGAGGGATTGAGGCTCAGGGTTTGGAGGTTTTGGGGGGGGCAGGGCTTGAGAGCTCGACGCGGAGCTTCATGGGTGGGTTTAGGGTTTAGGGTTTCGGGTTTAGGGTTTCGGGTTTCGGGTTTAGGCTTCAGGGTTTAGGCTTTCGGGTTTTGGTGTTTAGGGTTTAGGGTTAAACTTAGGGCAGTTCTAAGGACGGCTGCGGCTACCCTGAACCCCAAAGTTGGTTGAACGTCGTCGCGCCTACCCAGGATACTTCTAGCCTCCAGGCATATATAGGGTTCTACAGGGTTATATAGAGGGTTATATGGGGATATATAGAGGGTTATATGGGGTTATATAGGGGGTTTTTTATAGGTATATGTAGGGTTATGTAGGGTTATATAGGATTGGGTTTTCAAGTTTCGATTCAGGGTTCAGGGTTTGCACGGCCCTAAACCCTAAATCCTAAATCCTAAGTCCTAAACCCTAAGTCCTAAACCCTAAATCGCAAGTGTAGATTCAGAGTACGGACGAGCAAGTTTACGTTAAACAACGCCTAGAAGCCTTAAACCCTGAACCCTACACCCTAAACCTTAGCCCTAAACCCGAAACCTTAGCCCTAAACCCTAGCCCTAAACCCCAGCCCTAAACCCGAAACCCGAAACTCTGAATCCCACAGAGCAATTTGCACCCTTAAGGCCCCGGAACAGGCCCACAAGACCCTCAAGAAAACCTAAGAATCCACGAAGAGGGCTTGGGGTTTAGGGTTTAGGGTTTAGGGCTTAGGGTTTAGGGTTTAGGGTGTAGGGTTTAGGGCATCAAAATCCGACTGCCGGTGATTCCGCGGCCCGAGCTTGCACCTGCGGTGCCAGACTCGTGAAACGCAGCTCTGCCCCACCAGTCTGCACTGCACGCCAGAAGCCCCCCCCCATCAAAATCCCTAAACCCTAAACCCTAAACCCTAAACCCTAAACCCTAAACCCTAAACCCTAAACCTCAAACCCTGTACCCTAAACCCTAAAATCCTCCCCCTTAAATCCGCAAGTTCTCCAGGGTTCAGGATCTTAGGGTCTCAGGGTCTTAGGGTTTGAGGGCTACCCTAAACCCTAAACCCTAAACCCCAAACCCCAAACCCTAAACCCCAAACACCAAACCCTCAACCCAACTTTCAACCCTACCTCTCACTGCCCAGAAAGTAGGATGAGCCTGCGCTCTTGATGGAAGTTGCAGCATGGGCGCAGCTTGGCTATGCGCCGGATGCCCCCAAACCCTAAACCCTAAACCCTAAACCCTCAACCCTAAACCCTAAACCCTAAACCCTAAACCTTAAACCCTAAACCCTAAACCCTAATTCCAAACCCAAACCTCAAGCCCGCGGCTCAAAGCCTAGCGAACCCCTAAACCCTGAACCCTAAACCCTAAATCCTAAACCCTAAACCCTAAACCCTAAACCCTAAACCCTAAACCCTAAACCCTAAACCTCAAGCCCGCGGCTCAAAGCCTAGCGAACCCCTAAGCCCTGAACCCTAAACCCTGAACCCTAAACCCTAAACCTAAACCCTAAACCCTAAACCCTAAACCGCAAAAGCCCAAAAAGCCCGCCGTCCTCCACTATGGGTGCACGTCGGTAGGCCACCGATGAGGGTTTGGGGTTTAGGGTTTAGGGTTTAGGGTTTCAGGGTTTCAGGTTTTTGAGGTTTCGGGGAGGCTGTCCGAGGACCCTAAACATTTTAAAGCCCTAAAACAGCAGTCCAAACAGGTTTAGGGTTTAGGGTTTAGAGTTTAGGGTTTAGGGTTTAGGGTTACCAGCCCCAAACCAACAACCCAAGCAACAAACCCCGCACCCAACAAAAAACAGCCACACCCCAGAAACTCAAAGCGCAGGCAGGTCCCCAGACCCCCAACCCTAAACCCTAAACCCCAAACCCCAAACCCCAAACCCTAAACCCCAAACCCTAAACCCTAAACCCTAAAGTTCTTTAAGCGCTAAACCCTAAACCCTAAACTTCCCGAAGATGCGAGCCCTAAGCTCAAAGCTTCTCTCTGAAGCCCGAAGACTACTAAGGCCCCTCACATGCCCCAAGATCCCTACTAAGCCCAAAGAACCCCCCAAAAAAACAAGATTAAAAAAGTTATCCTAAACACACTATGAAAGGGTTTCGGGTTTAGGGCTTGGGGTTTGGGAAACTGGGGTTTAGGGTTTAGGGCTTGGGGTTTGGGGCCTGGGGTTTTTGGGGCTTAGGGTTTAGGCCTTGGGGTTTGGGGTTTTTAGGGCTTCGGGTTTAGGGTCTAGGGCCTGGGGTGTGGGGTTTAGGTTTAACACCGGACCCGAAAAGCCATCCAAAAACCCTATACGAAAGTGTACCAGAAGCCCTGAGACCCAAAAGCAGCCTAAATCAACCCCAAAAACGTAAAATCCATGAATGGAAGCCCTGAACCCTAAACCCTGAACCGTAAACTCTAAACCCTACTTGGAGGTTCATGGGTACTTCTAACTCCAGTTAAAAACCTACTTATCACCTACTTAGGGGGTGG
Organism: Symbiodinium natans; assembly: GCA_905221605.1. Taxonomy (NCBI): domain Eukaryota; class Dinophyceae; order Suessiales; family Symbiodiniaceae; genus Symbiodinium; species Symbiodinium natans. Next base: position 606,489 of record CAJNDS010002075.1, on the reverse strand, counting down.
CTTCTAAGTATTTAAGTACAGAGAAATTGGGGTTATAAGTCCCTAAGCCCTAAGCCCTAAGCCCTAAACCCTAAACCCTAAACCCTAACCCCTCAACCCCGGCCCTGAGGGTCTACAGCGCTCGCCAGCTGATGGGTGCGGGGGCCCCCAGCGTCTGAATCTTGCAAAAGGGTAAAGTTTAGGGTTTAGGGTTTAGGGTTTAGGGTTTAGGGTTTAGGGTTTAGGGTTTAGGGTTTAGGGTTTAGGGTTTAGGGTTTAGGGTTTGGAGGGTTAGGGCTTGGGGGTTCAGGATTTTAGGGGTCTTAGGTAGGGCCAGGGAGGGGGTTTAAGGGGCTTAGGGGGTGTAGGGTTTGAGGGTATGAGGGTTTAGGGTTGACGGGGGCTAGGCGGTTCAGGCAGGGTTGAAGGGGCTTCAGGGAGGTTTGAGGGAGTTCAGGGGAGGTTTAGTTGAGGCTTTAAGGGTTACCCTAAACCCTAAACCCTAAACCCTAAACCCTAAACCCTAAACCCTAAACCCTAAACCCTAAACCGCCTAAACCCTAAACCCCAAACCTTAAATCCTAAACGCTGTTAAGGGTTCAGGGCTTTAGTTTAGGGTAGGGCTTCTCGCCGCAGCAGACACCGGCGGCAAATCTTTGAAGCCTCAGCCAAAACCCCCCGTAACACCCTGACCCTGACACATCCTTACCCCAAACCCCAAACCCCAAGCCCCAAACCCCAAACCGCAAACCTCAAAGCTCCAATCCCCAAACCCCAAACCCTACGTTTTAAGCCCTAAATCCCAAACCCCAGACCCCAAACCCTGAATCCTAAAGCGTATGAAACCCTCTTATGATGACGAGCGCGTCCGAGATGTTCATCGCACCGGCGAGATGTTTCCACCAGGTAGCTTGCAAAAACTCATGACGATTCGAACTTTTGCCACAAAACTCCTAAACCCT
>CAJNDS010002075.1:595548-600548 GCA_905221605.1 Symbiodinium natans | reverse complement strand
CTAGGTACGCTACGCTCTCTCTCCAAAATCCCGCTCTGTAATGTCCAGAGTTCCAGTCTTCGCCGATATGAATAATAAATGCATAGAGGCTAAAGGACACTGCTTCTGTTGAGGTTCCGTTATCCTGAAACATTGGCATCTCAAGAACTGTGTCCAGCGCTTGTGGGCGGGAAGTTTTGATTTGCTGATCAAATCTTTGAATTTGTAAGCAAATGAGTCTTGTATCTGGAAGCAAGGCAAACACACTACCCCTGTTCGTCCATTGTGTTACTGATTGCTGAAGAGTCGAGAGTCCATCCGGCGGCTCGGGTAGATACAGAATCAAGCCGCCTTTTTCCTCAACGCTTATGCGTTCCTCCGGTGCTGAGATATGAACTCGCGCCTCCCATTTATCTGATGAAAGATCTGGAATACGCTGAGAGATATGCAACAGAAATTGAGATTCATCCTCCTGCCTGGGTCGTAATCGCCATCCTGCTAGCAGCGGACGAAGATGTCGCAACCTCCGAACATCCGCATGAGAGGATCTGCCATTCAGTGAACCTATTTCCGTTAGGATGGAATTTAAAGAAGGATCTGGGAACAGTCCGTCTGACAAGAGAGAGATAAGGATATGAACGACCGTGTGTGCATAGCACAGTTGATGCGGATTATGATAAGCTAGACGCCAGGCAGCGTCTTGCATGGAAGCTGTGGGAGGTGCAGTGGTTGAACGACCCGAGACGCGTGCAGTGTATGTCAGCAAAGAAGCTCGGCTGCTGGAGGAAGCCTCCTGGGAGGAAGCCTACCTTCCTCTCACCTGGCTAATTGGAGGATCTGCACTGAAGAGATCTGGCAGTTCCATAGGCTTGGCACAAGCTGCACTCATGGCGTATGTCTGAAGCAGAACCACACATTGCTCTGCATGGCGTACTGGAGCATCTACCACAATGCGACAATACCTACATTCTTCTTTTTTGTGCAGGAGGCGCTTATGTGTTCGCATGTTGGCAAGAATGGATGCCGAGGATTGTGCCCAGAAAGCGGGATGAGCTTTCTGAATGTGCTGTTTCACTCCTTTGTGGCCAACAATGAATTGCCCACAGAGACTGCAGTTCGTTAATAGATGCTGAGTGACATGTCTCTTTTTTAGTAGAAGATCAGGATCCTTCTTAAGTTGTTCCTGCACGCTAGACTGATAGATCATAGCTATACTTTCTGAGCTTGTACAGGATTTGGCTCGTTCTTTCAGCTCGTGCAGCTGAGGGCAAATGCCTGACTCCACATGTCTGCGAAGTTGATGCATTGTGCGCAACTGCCTGTTGCATGCCGCACATTGCGGAAGTCCTTTGCAGCATGCACAGTGACCTGAAATTTTGGGCCTAGCTGATTCGCACGCTGTCCTCCATGCTTCACCAGAGTATGTTGCTGAAGACCCTTAGCGCTGGAAAATTTCCGATCGCACAGAGAGCACGGTACCTCCTGGTCTGCCTCGATCAGGTCCAAATGCATGCTCTGAAGCTCCTGTTGCAGCGCAACAATCCTACCTCTAAGTCCCAGATGCCACTGTATGTTCTGATCCGGGTTGGACTTCTGACAGGCATCTAGTGCGTCTTGATAGTTTTTCATCTGGCTGATCAAAACTGCTTGAGGAGACTGAACCTTGTAGTGCTCGAACAGAGTCTTCGTGTCAATATGGCTGTAGTGCTGATGTTGCTTAAAGATGGATCTTAGCATCCTAGAGTATTTACTCTGAAGCTTCTGAAGACCTGATGAGGTGACGCCAGTGGCCACAAGCCCATGCAAGAGTGAGGATTCCACATAGACCCTCCAGATCTCCAACTTCTTTGAAGCCTCCAAGGCCTTAGTGGAGCACAGGATGTGTCGAAGTAGCTCAAACTTGCCTTGAGCTTGGGCGATCCTATAGTCAACAGTCTGGTCTTTGTAGGATCCATAGCTAAGCTGCACCCCTAGATATGTTAGTTTGTGATGTATCGGAATCTTATGTCCTGAGGGAAGGACGATGTGCAACTGCTTCTCTTTGCGCATCGTGTTTTTTTTTTTGTTTTTTTTTTTTTTTTTTTGTCACCCCCCCCCCGCGAGCCCACAAAAGGAAGGAGGTTTTTGTGGTTGACCGCGGCAGGGAGAGGTGAGGAGAGGAGAACATATGAAGACCCAGCGCGAGATGTAACCCCCCGTAAAAAGGTAAGGAATAAAGGAGGACTTAAAAGAAAAACCAAGAAAAAGATACGTCGCCGACGGACCCCCCCCCCCCCCCCAGGTTGAAAATGTAGGCTTCTTGCGAAAGATGGACTGCTGAGTGCCCTGAACCATTAGCAAGGCTTTGGACTTCGCTGGATTGACTTCCAGCCCCACGTCCTCAAGAGACTGAAAGAGAGCCTCTATTCTGAGCAGGACTTTCTGAAGTTCAGGAAAGCTCGAGAAGGTTTCCTGGAGCAGGAAATCGTCTGCAAAGACTGTTAGGATGTCCCTAGCTTGCTTGCTATCTGGGCCCCATTTCTGCTCCATTCTGCTCATGACTAGAAGTGTCAGCGCAGACCACAATGCCGGGGCTAGCTTGCAACCTTGTTTGATTCCTGAAGAAGTGGGAACTTGAATCTCTAGTCCACTTGTGCCCATGTTGTAGGAGGTCTCACTGTGTAGTTGAACTACCAGTTCTTTCGTAACAGGGTCTGTTCCCAGGCGATCCAAGGCAGCTAGCAGCTCATGTCTATTAACAGAATCAAAAGCTTTGCTCAGATCGACCGAAATAGTAAGTGCCCCTGACAGCTGAGCCTGCCTGGCTCCGCGTTGGGACTTGTGCAGGTCCCTGCGATGCACTTGACGGAGCTGCTGCACGAAATCAAGGTGCTGACATGCTTTCGCGATGGCGTCCCGCACCCCCCTCTGCCTGATGTAGGCAAATTGAGGCTGAAGCTGTGAGCTCTCCTGCAGTGCTGGTGCAATGCGAGTCTTCACTGCGCCTGCTAGCACTTTGCCTGGCACGCTGATGACTCCTATGGGCCTCAGGTTTTTCATGGCGGTGGCTGGCTTGCCCGGCTTGGGGATCCATGCAATTCGAGGGTCCTTTAGATAAGGGGAAATTTCTGATTGGGACACCTCAGAGTTGATTAGACCTGCTATGTGTTCGTGGGCTTCAGGACCTAGACTCTTCCAAGCTGATACTGGGGCTGAGGTGCTGGGGACTGCTTTCCCCACTGGCACTGTCTTGATTTGTGAGGATACCTGCAAGGCGGTGATCGCTGCTCTGGGCACAGCAGCTACTGAGTGCAAAGGAGAATTTTTGGAGAAGATTTGACTCGAGTATTCGCGCATAGTTTTTAGTGAGGCCTCCGTATCAAGCGGCTCACCTGCTTGATCCCTTAGGTTGACTCTCTGCACTGGGCGCCACGGAGCAAGTTTCCTGAGAGTATGAGCCAGTTTGTGGGATTGTTGCCTTTTATCTTCCTGGGCTTGTAGAAGCAACTGCTCTTGCTTCTCTAGCTTTCTTTGTTTTTGCTGCTTTTTGAAAGTCCGCGCCTCCTCCTTGATGTCCTCCACAAGCTTCTGGCATTCTGAATTATGCTCGGTTCCAGCCCTCTTGTGCGCCTGGATTTGCCGCACTTTCTTCCAATATTCCTGATGAATAGGACCTGCTACTGGCTGAGACTTGCGTGGAGGAGGATAGTGCTCAGCTGATACACTAACCATCACTTCATCCAGTTCTTGCCAAGACGGTCTCACTTGCATTGTCCTCACCACTGCTTCCGTCAGACGATGTGAGTATGCCTGCCAGTTGTCATCTTTCCGCCGAAAGCTCGCATCCAGGGCTGTGGCATCAAACGGCCGTGGCTTGCTGGGTGTAGGACTGTAAGGAGGAATGAACAGAGTGGCTCGCACTGGAAAGTGTTTTGATCCATCTCTGTAGGCAGCCACAGGAAAGTTCTTATCCGAGTAGGCCTCCTTGGATCTCCTCCGAGCATCGTGCAGTCTGACCAGCAGAAAATCGATCTGAGAGGAATATGTGCCATCACTGTTAGCATACGTACTGCGATGGCCAGAAGCCCATGTGTTCAGCGCAGTTAGTCCACAGGATTTGCAGAGCGAGGGCAGTGTCTTCACATCCGCATTTGCAAACCGTACTCGATGAGGCACACTTGGTCCGATATGAGGACGTTCAGTCACCGCATGCGCATTGAAATCCCCAGCCACAATCAAGAAGTCACGTTGTGGGACTCTCTGTATTCGATTTTCGAGCTGTGTCATCACGTCCTTTCTCCTGCCTCTGTTTTCCGTCTTCGAGAGCTTTGAATCCCAGACGTGCTGGTACAGGTTCAGGAGATGTATTCTGGATCTCTGCCACGGGATCATGACGTGCTGCAAATGCCCTGGAACAATGGAAGTGCTGAGAATTTCTGAAAGAGGAGCCAGTGAGCTATGCACCAAGACAACCAGGCCAGCCTTGTGTCTGCTTGTTGAGCCACAGGTTAGGACTGACCACGGGCCTGAGCTGTAGACCTGGTCCTGCTGCCAATGCGATTCCTGCAGGAAAACGATTTTGATGTTCTTGTACTCTGTTGTTGCCAAAAGGGCCAGAATCTCGTTCCAAACTCGACTTGTAATTGAGCCTGCGTTCCAAGTAAGGACTTCCATGTCAAATTTGTGATGGATCTGTCTGTTCGGTTGAAAAGAACGCCTCTCCGCTTTCGCAGGAGACGCGAATTGTCCTTCATGAGCTCCTAGAGCCTGAGCTGTCAGAAGACGGCCTTTGTAAAGTGCTGCTCCCTTCGCCAGGGCAACTTTACAAGCTCTTTGGTAGCTTCGCTTGCCGGCTTTGTTCATGGTTAGCTGACTTCGCTGCGCATGCTGCTCAGCTTCATCGGGGGGCGCTACTTCCCGAAACCCTCGATTCTGATCCATAGCTGGACCCTGGGACTTGGGACCCAGGCACCCAAGAAAGCTCGCTACGGCTACGAGAAATAAAATCCTCATCTTGGGCCAGAATCTTACAACAACAACAA
>CAJNDS010002075.1:564538-592038 GCA_905221605.1 Symbiodinium natans | reverse complement strand
AAATTGCAAACAGAGCGCTGTTTCACACGAGCTCCTGGACTGGTGTTTGCATGGCTTCGTTCTCAGTGCCCGAGCAAACGTCTAGGACACTTATGGGGTTTAGGTTTTAGGGTTCGAGGTTTAGGGTTTAGGGTTTAGGGTTTAGGGTTTAGGGTTTAGGGTTTAGGGTTCAGGGGATTTGGACGGTTTAAGGTCTGCACGCGGTCTATTCAGCGATGCCGTAGAAGCCAGACGTCACTTCTTGTCTGTCTTGGGTAGTAGTATCTGGGTACCCTGTGGCCTTTGTGGTTTAGGGTTTAGGGATTGTTCCTAGGTTCTCTGCTAAAGAAACCAACCCCAAAAGGGTACCCTTATTACAGTAGGTTACTGGTCTACCAAGCGGGGTATCATGCTTGGTCGGGCGTGGGCCGGTGTTGGAGGTACGTTTAGAAAACGTTCAGAGCAATTTTCGTAGTTTGGGCAAAACCCTAAACCTAAACCCTAAACCCTAAACCCAAAACCCTAAACCCTAAACCCTAAACCCTAGACCCTAGACCCTAAACCCTAAACCCTAAACCCTAAACCCGGAACCATCAAGTAGGATGAGCAGATGATTAGGCCCTGCTGCCCAAGGGTCCTGAAGCGCGAAGTTGGCCTGGCCACGCAGCAGCTGCTGCAGCACGTGGAAGGCATGGAGCTGAGTCCTCCAACTGTCCTTCTCAAACCCTCAGGCCTACGCCCTACGCCCTAGCCCTAAACCCTAAACGCTAAAGCCCTAAACCCTAAAGCCCTAAACCCTAAACCCTGAAGCCCTAAACCCTAAAGCCCTAAACCCTAAATCCTAAAGCTTTAAACCCGAAACCCCTAAACCCTATATCCAGGGCACTCAGTGAGGGACAGCAGCCCTAGGCAGTTGATCAAAACCCAAATGCCAAGCCCTAAACCGCCAATCCCAAAACCCCCCCCCCCCCACCCCCCCGGGTTTAGGGTTTAGGGTTTCGGGTTTAGGGTTTAGGGTGTAGGGTGTAGGGTTCAGAACCCTCAGCCGTGAACCCCAAGACCCTCAACCCTCAAGAGGGTTTAGGGTTGAGGGGTTCAGGGTTCAAGGATTCAGGGGAGTGTCAGAACCCTCAGCCCTAAAAGCCCTCATCATAGTGGCCTACGTGTTCGTCGTGCAGATCCTTTAGGCTTTCGACGGTGCAGGTTGAGTTGTGTGAGGAGTCAAGGGAGAACATGAGAAGCGGTTCTCTGCAATGTAACACGATTCTGTCAGGATGGATTTTGAGGGCTCAGCTCTTCTGGACGATGTGGCATGCTGTTCGCAGGCATTTGTGTCGACCAAGCCTAGCGCCCAGCAACTGCACCTCCTATATCCGCCCGCGCCCACCATGGCCTCCCGGATGCTCCAGCTCCTGTTGCTGCAGATCGTGCACGTGCATGCAGGCAGCGGCATTGGCTGCTACGATGTCCAGCAGCACAGGTGCGACTGTACAGTTACGGAGGCTGCCTGCCACTCGCGGGGAGGGACGTGGACAGATAGCTGCAGGACGTGTGACTCCGCGACAAACGTGCAGCACCCCACCTGCCAGAAGTCTTACTCTTGGGGTTGTTTCGTGGAAGCCTCTCACGATTGTGACTGCAAGGTCTCTGAGCGTGTCTGCGGTGAGACAAGCGGCAGGCAGTGGACCCATGAGTGCTGGTCTTGCTGCCACACATCCTCATGGGGCTGCTACGTGCCAGGAGATGGGGCAGAGTCAGGCTGCCATTGCGACGTCAGCAACGAGGCTGCGTGCAAGCTTGCCTTCCCGGATGCTACCTGGTCACATCAATGCCATGCGTGCTCGGACACCGAGGCAGAGTCCAACGATTCCCGTGCTTCGACCATTCTCCTGGCAGGTCTTCTGTCGCTGATTCGTGCGGCGGTCGCCTAGGCCCGATTTTTCCGGCGTGAAGCACACAGGGGCAGGCCCGGTTCTTCACGCCACCTTCATGGCGGCATTCGCGCCTCGGAGGTACCGAGCGCTGCCAGTTTTGTGACTTGTAACTCGAGCCTCGCCGGACCCCGGAAGGTTCAACTCTCTGTAGCAACGAAGAAGAGACTCTTGGTAGCCCAGTGGTACCCTTTTCCCTTATCAAGTAGCCAACCCAACAAAGGGTGCCCTTATAAAAAAAGATGGTTACTGGGCTACCAGGGACTTGTGTGACTTGTACAACTTGTATAGGGCTGTGCCACGTGCCTGGCGTGCAGCCAGCCAGCTGACGCACTTCTGCTGCCAGCTCACCGAGACTCTCATGCCAGTTGAGCGAAAAGGAGGCATACGTTCGGCTAATATACGGGTCGGAATAATTACTAACAAGATTCCCTTATGGTCCCGTTGTAAATATACTTTAATGACCCCCAAGACCCTATTTCGATTATTCAGGCTCCTACATTACATCGTTCTGGACCCAGTATTCAGACCACGCACTGGAACCTTGACAGCTCACTTGTATGGTTTTTCAAGTAGGTTGACCTACGTGTTACGTCATATAGATCCTGGAGGTACTGGCGACACAGCAATCCTGACAGACAAGGATATCTCCGATCGGCTTGCTCAGCAGACTGACAGTTTGCTACCACATGCCAGCGCCATGCCATGCTTCAAGCCCCAGGTAGTTGCAGGAACTAGGTCCTGGGTAGGCCATTGGGACATGTTTCATATTCCCTTATTGGTTTAAAGAGGATCATAGGCCCTAAACCCTAAACCCTAAACCCTCGACCCTCAAAAGGGCTCAAGGTTTAGGGGTTTAGGGTTTAGGGCCTTCGGGTTTAGGGTCTATTTCTGAGAATTAGGGGATCAAGGCTTGGGGGACCCTCTTCCCTAAGCCCTAGCCGGCAGACAACATCTCTGAAGTAGGCGTGAGAACAGGCATCCAACAAAGCGGTCACCGTTGAGATAACCGACCCACTGACCCGAGGGTGAACCCTAAGCAATACACCCTGAACCCTAAACTCCAAATCCTAAGGCCTAAGCCCTGAACCCTAAACCCTAAGCCCCAAAGACCACAACCCTCAAAAGTGACCCGGGACCCGTGGCCAGGCTCTTGCAAAGCACTGGTCCGGGGGCTCGGAGGGTTCAGGGATTGGGGGCCTTGGGGGTCTAGGGTTCAGGGTTTCGGGCTTTGGGTTGACGAATGTTTGGGATGTTGGGTCGCATAGATAGTCGGCCCCTAAACCCTAAACCCTAAACCCTTAACCCTAAACCCTAAACCCTAAACCCCTCACCCTAAGACCTTTCGGGCTTTCGAGGGTGTCGACTCCCGGGTTCTTGGTTTTTTTGGGTTCAGTCGCTTGAGTTTCGGGTTTCGGTTGGGACTGAGGATTTGGGATTTCGGGTTTGTGAAGTTGGGGAGTTCGGGCTTGGGTGTTGGCGGTTGAGCAAGAAGGGTTTGGGGTTCGGGCTCGAACCCTAAACCCTTATCCCTTATCCCTAAACCCTAAACCCTAAACCCTAAACCCTAAACCCTAAACCCTAAACCCTAAACCCTAAACCCTAAACCCTACACCCTAAACCCTAAACCCTAAACCCTACACCCTAAACCCTAAACCCGAAACCCTAAACCCTAAACCCTACACCCTACACCCTAAACCCTAAACCCTAAACCCTACACCCTAAACCCGAAACCCTAAACCCTAGACCTAAAGGCTTGGAGTTGATGATTTTCCAGAAGTTCCTGTGCGGCTATTGATTACGCGCACCCACCATCCTCGTTTTCGCAGCCCCCCCGAGGAGGATGTGCACGACGAGGATGCACACGTAGACGCCCTGCCCCGCTCCGCGGTGTAGGGTTTAGGCTTGAAGGTGTTGTGTTTAGGGTTTAGGGTTTAGAGTTTTGTGTTTAGGGGTATGCAGAGCGAGTTCGAAGGAGATGTGCATCTCCGCGTCACTCGTTCAACGGGCGTCTGGGTTTAGGGTTTAGGGTTGATGGTTTGGGCCTTAGGGTCTAAAAATCCTCGCCAGCTGTTCTTTTTCCAGTCACGGGCGCCACCCAGACACGTCGTGTCACCAGGACCATCTTTGAAGTTGGGCGGGGGTCTAGGTGGTTTAGGTTTATGGTTGTTTTTTTTTTTGGGGGGGGGGGGGGGTAGTATAGAAGGGGGGGTAGCAGGGAACCGATGATTGGGGCATCTTCATCCCTAACCCCTAAGAAGAAGCCATGCCGAAAAAAAAACCCTGCTATTCGCAAGCTTAGGGTCTTTTGGGTTTCGGTGTTTAGGGTTGAGGGCTTTAGGGTGTTAGGGTCTTTGTGTTTTTGGGTGTTAAGGTTTGGGGCTACTTAGACTTGGCACGTCACGTCGGCAACCGCTATGACGCCGTCGGAAGGGGAGCGCTGCGGCTTTGAATCCTACTTACAGGCTCAGCGAACCCTTAACCCTAAACCGTTCGACCCGAAATTGTTGCCAATCAGGCTATTGCTGCTTGGAGGATCCGGGGACATAGTAACCCTAAACCCTATATCCTAAACCCTAAACCCTAAACCCTAAACCCTGTAGTTTGCAGTAGGGGGTTATGATGCAGGAAAGCCCAAAAGCCCCTCTTCGGGTACTTCTCACTCCTACTTCGTGCCGATTTGCTAAGTCTCCGACCCTCCAAGGAGGCAATCAAGGGTCTAGCGTTTAGGGTTTAGGGTTTAGGGTTTAGGGTTTAGGAGCTAGGGTTTAGAGTTTAGGGTTTAGAGTTTAGGGTTTAGAGTTTAGGGTTTAGGGTTTAGGGCTTAGGGTTTAGGGTTTTGAGGGCTTGAGGGTGTGGTTTCGGGGCCTTCGGGGGTGGCTGCTGCTGGAAGCCCCTCCCCTAAACCTCCAGACCATGACCTCCCTAACCCCCCAGCCTCTTAGGGGTTTAGGGTTTAGGGTTTAGGGTTTAGGGTGTAGGGTTTAGGGTTTAGGGCCCTACAGTCCTAAACCCTAAAACCCTAAAACCCTACAACCCTAAAAGCTCAAAGCCTTAAAAGCCTAAACCCTAAACGCCTAGACCCTAACACCTGACACCCTATACCCTAAACCCTAAACCCCAAACCCGAAACCCTAAACCCCCCTAAACCCCAAACCCCAAACCCCAAACCCCAAACCCTAAACCCTAAACCCTAAACCCTAAACCCTAAACCCCAAAAGGGTTGGGGATCCTAAACCCTAAACCTCCCGCTGAGGTCCATGCGCTAGTGGACACCTTGCGGCAGAACCCCAGCACCGCCGCGGTCGCCTATGACAAGCCCGGGGCCTTTCGGGGTTTAGGGTTTAGGGTGTGGGGTTTAGGGTTTAGGGTTTAGGGCTAGCCCAAAACCCTAAACACCTAGGCCTCAACCCTAAACCTTAAGCCCTGAGCCCCAAAGCCTCAGGGCAAGGCCCTGGATCCTCCCGAAAGCCTGGTCCAAGCCTCAAGAAACTCAGTAAGGTTCGGGGCTTCGGGTTTAGGGTTTAGGGTTTGGGGTTTAGGGTTTAGGGTTAAGGGTTTCGGGTTTAGGGTTTGGGGTTTAGGGTTTGGGGCTTAGGATTTGGGGCCCAGGGTTTGGGAGGGTTTAGGGTTTGGGGTTTAGGGTTTGGGGCTAAGGGTTGAGGGTTGAGGGTGCCTTCAAGCCGAGGGCTTCCGTTGCTTGTCTATTTGAAGGGCACACCTTTACCTGAACCCCTTAACACTGAAGCCCTCGGCCCTGAACCCCGAAACCCCGAAACCCCGAAACCCCGAAACCCCGAAACCCCGAAACCCCGAAACCCCGAAACCCCGAAACCCCAAACCCCTAACCCCCCCTCAATTCCCCAGCCATAGACTCCCTCGACCCAAAAGCCTTACACCCCGAAGCAGTAGACCCGAGCGCCAAAAAACCCCTGACACTCGAACTCCTCCAACCCCAAGGCCCACACCTACGCCCCTCCAAACCCCCTAACCCCGAAGCCCTGAACCCTGATCAGCCTAAGGCCCTCAACCCTGAAAACCCCAAACCCTAAACCCTAAACCCTAAACCCTAAACCCAAAACCCTAAACCCCAAACCCTAAACCCCAAACCCTAAACCCTAAACCCTAAACCCTAAACCCTGAACCCTAAACCCTAAACCCTAAACCCTAAACCCTAAACCCTAAACCCAAAACCCTAAACCCCAAACCCTAAACCCTAAACCCCTAAGCCACTGAGGGTCTGGGCTCTGCGGCATGTTGGGAAGCAGAGCGAGGCGAGGCTTCGCAAGACTTTCCCCCGGGTTTAGGGTTTAGGGTTTAGGGTTTAGGGTTTAGGGTTTAGGGTTTAGGGTTTAGGGTTTAGGGTTTAGGGTTTAGGGTTTAGGCACCAGAATTGAAGCCAAACCTACAGGTTCCACGGGTTTGGGGTTTAGGGTAGGGCTTCTTGCGGGGTGTGGGCCTTTGGAATTGAGGGTTTTGAGAAGTTTTGGAGTTGAGGGTTTAGGGTTTAGGGCTCAGGGTTAAAGGCTTAGGGTTTAGAGTTCAGGGTTTAGGGGTTCTAGGGTGTAGGGTGTAGGGTTTGGGGTTCAGGACGATCCCAGACCCCCAGATTCTTACCCCAAACCCTCAAACCCAAACTCTAAACCCCCAAGCCCTAAGCCTTAAGCCCTAAGCCTTAAGCCCTAAGCCCTAAGCCCTAAGCCCTAAACCCTAAACCCTAAATCCTAAACCCTAAACCCTAAACCCTAAAACCCTAAACCCTAAACCCTATGAAGCCCCTACTTCGCACCAGGTATCCCGGCAGTGGATGCGGGACGACGGCGGCATGGCAGCCATCGCGGCGGCCGCTGCCTTGGGGGCGCAAGGTTTTCCTTGAGATGCCAGCCGTGAGGGTTTAGGGTTTGGGGTTTAGGGTTTAGGGTTTAGGGTGTAGAGTTAGGGCTTAGGGCTTTAGGCTTAGAAGCCCAGTTTCCCCAATTAGGGGACTTAGTTGCCTCCAGATCAGGGTTAGGCAATAGTCTGTGTGCTCAATATACCTTCAACTTCGCAGCAACTGCCATCCTCATTTGGCCTGTGCAGCCCATAAAACTGAGCCAGGGCGAGGAGCTGTGGCTTTCTTGGGTTTTGGGGTTTCGGGTTTGGGGTTTAGGGTTAGGGTTTGGGTGTTCGGGTTGGGGAGTTCAGCTGGTGTTTAGACGGTTAGGGGTATAGCTCCACGTGTCCTACCAAGCAGTCACCACTGCCCGCCTAAACCCCCCAAAAGCTCTGAAACCCTAAAGCCTTAAGACCCAAAACCCTACACCCCGAAACCTAAGCCCTAAAGCCCTAAACCCTAAACCCTAAGCCCTAAACCCTCCACCCTCCAAGTAGCAAGGCCATGGCCGCGAACCCGCGCCACGATCGACTCTTGGAAGAGGGCGCCTGGCCCGGGGCCCATTTGAGGGTTTTTGAGGGGCTTGGAGGTTTAGGGTTTAGGGTTTAGGGTTTCAGACTTTTTGGGGTTTGAGGGTTTAGGGTTTCAGAGTTTTTGGGGTTTGAGGGCTTCAGGGTTTGGGGCTTAGGGTTTGAGAGTTTTTGCGGCTTGAGGGTTTAGGGTTTATTCGATAGGGTTCTTAAAGTAGGATAAGCCCCAGTTAGGAATTTTATTTCACGGGCATGGCTATCTTTAGCCCCCCCCCCCAAAGCCCCCCAAACCCTAAACCCTGATCAGTTTAGGGTTTAGGGTCAAGGGTTTCGGGTTTAGGGTTCGGGGTTTAGTGTTTCGGGTAAGGAAAACCCTAAACCCGATCCCGGTGCAGGGTTTAATCCTTAGGGTTTAGGGCAAAATCCCTACATCCCTACACCCCGAAAAGCCCCTAAACCCCATAAACCCCTAAGCCCCCCCCGGCACCCAAAACCCGAAAACCCCCACCAGGCCTAAACATTAAGTCCTAAGCCTTAAACCCGAAACCCGAAACCCCAAAAGCCCTAAACCCTGAACCCTAAACCCCCAAAAGCCCCAAGCCCCCTAAACCCTACACCCTGAACCCTAAACCCTAAACCCTAAACCAAACAATAAACCCTAAACCCTAAACCCTAAACCCTAAACCCTAAACCCTAAACCCTAAACCCTAAACCCTAAACCCTAAACCCTAAACCCTAAACCCTAAACCCTAAACCCTAAACCCTAAACCCTAAACCCTAAACCCTAAACCCCCGTCTCAGTTTGGGAGCTCTGAGGCTGGCGTACGTCCTGGGCGGCGTGGACGGCTTCGTGGAGCTCCTGGAGTTGGCGAAGGCGGGGTCCCGTTTAGGGTTTAGGGTTTAGGGTTTAGGGTTTAGGGCCTAGGGTTTAAGGTTTAGGGTTTAGGGCTTAGGGTTTAGGGTTTAGGGCTTAGGGCTTAGGGTTTAGGATGTCTCAGCATGTAGGGCGAGTGGACGACGACAGCGCAGAAGAATGGGAGATGCTTGCTGTATGGGACCTCATAGGTCAGGAGATCAAGACATGCGCCGAAGAATTCCACCGGACGGAGAATGCTCGAAAAACTCTGCCTGTGGCTCGTCCGAAGGTATCTCCTGGTTCATCCTCGCAGGCCGCGAATGTGGAGTTCTCCTCCTCCGACAGCGAGGAGAGTGGTGGCTCGGGGGACGCGAGGAACCCTAAACCCTAAACCCTAAACCCTAAACCCTAAACCCTAAACCCTAAACCCTAAACCCTAAACCCTAAACCCTAAACCCTAAACCCTAAACCCTAAACCCTAAACCCTAAACCCTAAACCCTAAACCCTAAACCTGGGGTGGTATGGGCAACAAACCCTCAACAGACTACGAGGAGGCCCTCCGGAGCCAACTGGCGCTTGCGTTTAGGGTTTAGGGTTTAGGGTTTAGGGTTCAGGGTTTAGGGTTTAGGGTTTAGGGTTCAGGGTTCAGGGTTTAGGGTATAGGGTTTAGGGTTTATGGTATAGGGTTTAGGGTTTAGGGCCTGGGACTGTCCGTTAGAAAGCCCCAAAGCCCTTAAACCTTACCCCCCTCCAACACCCAAACCCTTAAAAACCTAAACCCTTAAAACCGTCAAAGTCCTTAAAACCCTTAAAAGCCTTCAAAGACCCTTAAAGCCCTAGATCCTTAAAACCCTAAACCCCATCTAGTGCCATCGCCAGGCGATGCCCAGCAACGCACCAGGGACCATGGCGGTGCAGCAGGTGGACTCAGGGGTTCGGGTTTAGGGTTTAGGGTTTCGGGTTTGGGGTTTAGGGTTCATGAAGAGATACGGTCGTGTCTCCAATACCCGAATGTACTGCGCGCACTGCCCTAAACCCAGGATCCCTATAGAATCCTCTAAGCCCCAAACAGGCCTCTTAATACGAAGACGTTTAACATGAAACTTTTAAAACCCTAAACCCTAAACCCCTCAACCATAAAAGCCCAAAGCCTGAACCCCCAAAAGCCTAAACCCCTAACTCCTAAAATCCCCAACCCTAAACCCCTTCAAAACCGCCTAAACCTCTCAATCCTAAAGCCCTCCACCCTAAAACCCCTAAAAACCGCCTAAGCCCCTAAAGCCCTGACAGCCCTGAGGCGGCCTCTTGGGCTATCTTCGAGGTGGCGAAGACTCAGATCAACCAGGGAAAGGCGTCCAGCCTCTTAGGGTTTCATACGGGGTTTTGGGTTCAGAATTTAGGGTTTAGGGTTTAGGGTATAGGGGTTTGGGGTTTAGGGGTTTGGGGTTTAGGGGTTAAGGGTTTTGGGGTTTGGGGGTTAGAGTTTAGGGGTTTAGGGGTTTAGGGTTTAGGGTTTAGGAGTTTGGGGTTTGGGGTTTGGGCTTTAGGGGTTTGGGGTTTCGGGTTTAGGGGTTCGGGGGTTAAGGGTTTGGGGTTTAGGGTTTAGGGGTTTGGGATATAAGGTTTAGGGTATCTTAGGGTAGTTACATGGTCCTTCAATATGTTACATTGTCCTTTAATATGGTTCCTTGCCTTCTTTACAGGGTTCTGATGTATGGGCCTTGGGTTGTACAGGGTATACAAGAGGTATGTAAGGGGTCCCCCGGGCGCAGACTAAGGGACGATGTAAGTACCCTAAGGGGGTAAAGGGTTTCGGGGTTTGGGGTTTAGGGGTTTGGGGTTTTGGGGATCTTCGGGTTGGTTTATTGGTATAGGGCTTGGGGTGGGGGGTGTGAGAGAGTGGTTTTAGGGGTTTTAGGGGGTTTACTGGGCTCACGAGGCCTAGGGGGTTTACGGGGTTTAGGGGGTTTAGGGGTTAAGGCTCGTTTTTGCCTTAGGGTTTAGCGCGTCCGCTTAATGCTTCGGGTTTCGGATTTAACTAGGGTTAAGGTTGAGGCATCTTTCCTCTGATCACTTCGCTGAAAAAGGCGGGCCCACCCCGAACCCCAAACTCCTAGACTCCTACACCCCTAAACTCCCAAGCCCGAACGCCTTAAACTCCTGAACTCCTAAACCCCTAAACTCCTGAATGCTCTACTCTTAGACACCCTTAAACCCCCCTAAACTCCTCAAACTCCCCCCCCCCCCCCAAAAAAAAAAAAACTAAACCCTAAACCCTCAACCCTAAACCCTAAACCCTAAACCCTAAACCCTAAACCCTAAACCCTAAACCCTAAACCCTAAAGCCTAACCCTCCGAAGGCGGGTCCGGCCCAGTGGCCGCAGTGCAGCTCCCTGGTGCTTCTGCTTCTGGGCGCCATGCAGATGCCGCTCCACCGCGCTCTTTCTGGGTTTAGGGGTTTAGGGTTTAGGGTTTAGGGTTTAGGGTTTAGGGTTTAGGGTTTAGGGTTTAGGGGCCTTGTTGGGATGGGCAGAGGGAAGCCTCGGCCCCAAACCCCGATAAGCCCTAAGCCCTAAGCCCTAGGCCCTGAGCCCTGAGCCCCTAAGCCCTGAGCCCAAAGAGCCCTAAGCCCCTAAACCCTAAACCCTAAGCCCTAAGAGCCCTAAGCCCCTAAACCTTAAACCCTAAGCCTTAAACCCTAAACCCTAAACCCGAAGCCCGAAGCCCTATGCCCTATGCCCTGGCCCTAAACGCCACACTTATGCAGGCGGCCAGGCATTGAGCAAACAAGCCTGCAAGAAGTATCCTTGCTTGAGCAAGATCAGGCTCCCCAAGGCTGGCTGCCTCGGGCTGGCTTCTAGCAACAATGTAGAAGTACATGCCCAATCAAACGTGGTGCTTGCCACTGTGCCGTACTGGGCAGAGAGGTTTCGTGGCCGGCATGAACAGAGCACCTCTTAGCTCTTGCAATTGACGAAGGCCGACTTGGCCACTGGGCCATACAAGGCTGTCTGGGCCGGGTCTGGGATGTGGACAGACACATCTCAGCCTAGCAAGCGGCACCCTTTTATGCAAGGTGGTGTACAAATTCTTCTGTGTACTGCCACCCCTGTATGCGAGGACCGGCCGGCACTGAAAAGTGCAAAGTTGACACCTGAGTGGACCGGTTTTCCTTTTGTTTCGTCTTGGGCTCCGTAGGGCTTGAGGGCTTTACAGGGCTCGGGGCAAAACCGTAAAACCCTAAAGCCCTAAAACCCCAAAACCCTAAAGCCCTAAAACCCCAAAACCCTAAAACCCTAAAACCCTAAAACCCTAAAACCCTAAAACCCTAAAACCCTAAAACCCTAAAAACCTAAAAACCCTAAACACCCTAAAACCCTAAAATTCCTAAAGCCCTAGACCCTAAAACCCATAAACCCCAAAACCGAAAACCCTAAAACCCTAAAACCCCAATAACCCTAAAACCCCAAAACCCCAAAACCCAAAACCCTAAAACCCTAATAACCCTAAAACCCCAAAACCCTAAAACCCTAAAACCCTAAAACCCTAAAACCCTAAAACCCTAAAACCCTAGAACCCTAGAACCCTAAAACCCTAATAACCCTAAAACCCTAAACCCTAAAACCCTAAAACCCATAACGCTAAAACCCTAATAGCCTTAAACCCTAGAACCCTAGAACCCTAAAACCCTGATCCGCGGCAAGGCACTCCACTCCCAGTCTCGAGCTTCTGCGAGCGTCAGAGGGCTCAGAGCGTTTTTGGGTTTAGGGGCTTGTTTAGGGCTTAGGGTTTAGGGTTCAGGGTTCGGGGTTTAGGGTTCTAGGATTTAGGGTTTTTTGGTTAGGGTTGTAGGGTTTAGGGTTTACGTGTTTTGCGGTTTAGGTCTTGGAGTTTGGGGTTTGGGGTTCAGGGTCTAGATTTTCGTGTCAGGGGTTTAGGGGTTTGGGTTTTGGAGTCTGGCGCTGAGGTTTAAGGCTTAAGATGGATGATGGAGACTCAGCAGCCGTGGCGCCCTTAGCCCAAATTTATCTCCCCGAACCCAAGAGGCCCCCTAACGCCCTAAGGTCCTGTGTAAGGTTTCGGGTTGAGGGTTGAGGGATTTGGGGGTTTAGGGTTTAGACTCTATCCCCCACATGGGCAATTCTCGAAATACTGCGCCCTATTTGGGTTCCAGAATGTAAGGCACCGTATGTACCCTGAACCCTCAGCCTTCAACCCTAGACGGCCCAGAACTTACACTGGTCATTAGGAGGTAATGAGGGAACTATGTAATCACTCAAAGGATATGTATAGGGGATGATTAATGTAAATCCTAAACCCTAAACCCTAAACCCTAAACCCTAAACCCTAAACCCTAAACCCTAAACCCTAAACCCTAAACCCTAAACCCTAAACCCTAAACCCTAAACCCTAAACCCTAAACCCTACCCCCTAAACCCTAAACCCTAAACCCTAAACCCTAAACCCTAAACCCTAAACCCTAAACCCTAAACCCTAAACCCCAAGCCCTAAACCCTAAGCCCTAAACCGGAAATCGTCAGTGGAAATCGCCCACAAGTTTTACCCCCCGAGCCCCTGAGGCTACACATCATCTGGGGGGCTTCTCTAAGTTACCTAAAGGTACCCTAAACCCTAAACCCTAAACCCTAAACCCTAAACCCTAAACCCTAAACCCTAAACCCTAAACCCTAAACCCTAAACCCTAAACCCTAAACCCTAAACTAAGTTACCTAAAGGTGCCCTAAACCCCCTGAAGCCCAAGCCCTACGGCACCGGAGCCGCCCAAAGCTTTAAAGCCCTAAACCCTAAAGGACCCTAAAGGACCCTAAGGGACCCTAAAGGACCCTAAAGGACCCTAAAGGACCCTAAAGGACCCTAAAGGACCCTAAAGGACCCTAAAGGACCCTAAAGAAGCCTTAGTGCCCTAAAGGACTCTGAAGCCCTAAAACCCTCAAGAAACGGGTTCAGGGTTTAGGGTTTGGGGTTTAGGGTTTAGGGTTAGAGCTACAGCCCTCAAGGAGCCTAAAGCCCTAAAGAGCCCTAAAGCCCTAAAACCCGCAGACCGCCCCCCCCCCCCCCCCCCCCCCCCTTAGGTGCTGCTTTGCCCTGAAGAAGCTGATCAAGGAGTCAGCCAGGGGTCTGCTCAGGGAACTCGAAGTCCGAAACCCTAAACCCTAAACCCTAAACCCTAAACCCTAAACCCTAAACCCTGAACCCTGAACCCTGAACCCTGAACCCTGAACCCTAAACCCTAAACCCTAAACCCTAAACCCTAAACCCTAAACCCTAAACCCTAAACCCTAAACCCTAAACCCTAAACCCTAAACCTCAGATATTTCTGACAAGGGGCCCTCGGGGCCCTCGGGGCCCTCGGGGCCGTTCGGGCTTATTGTGGCGCTTCCTTGGGGTTTGGGTTTACGGTTTAGGGCTAGGGTTCAGGGTTTAGGGTCTAGGGTCCAGGGTCTAGGGTTTAGGGTTCAGGGTTTAGGGTTTAGGTCTCTGTGAAGTGTATACAAGACTAGGACACGCACGTTATAATCCCTACACACCCTATAAACCCTGCAACGGCTGTAAACCCTGTAAGCCCGAAACCTCAGCCCCCGAAACTCCTACAAACCCTGACCACTTCAAAGCCTGAACCCTGTAAATCCTAACCCCAAAGCCCTAAACTCGAAACCCCAACCCCTACAAACCCTACACCCTATAAACCTAAACCTACAAACCCTGAAGCCCCTCAACCCTAAACTCTAAAACCCTAAACCCTAAACCCTAAACCCTAAACTCTAAAATCCTAAACCCTAAACCCTAAACCCTAAACCCCTCTTTCTTATATATATTTAAACCCTATAGTCCTTCGTGGCTAAGGGTCATTTCTTCGTGGCTAAGGGTCATTTCTTCGTGGCTAAGGGTCATTTCTTCGTGGCTAAGGGTAATTTCTTCGTGGCTAAGGGTAATTTCTTCGCTAAGGGCCATTTCTTCGTCGCTAAGGGCCATTTCCTGGTCGCTAAGGGCCATTTCCTGGGTGCTAAGGGTCATTTCTTCGTGGCTAAGGGTAATTTCTTCGTGGCTAAGGGTAATTTCCTTCGTGGCTAAGGGTAATTTCTTCGTGGCTAAGGGTAATTTCTTCGTGGCTAAGGGTAATTTCTTCGTGGCTAAGGGTAATTTCTTCGTGGCTAAGGGTAATTTCTTCGTGGCTAAGGGTAATTTCAATAAGGGTTTCTTCGTGCCGGCCCCCCCCCCCCCCCCCCCCCCCCCCCCCCCCCCCCCCCCCCCCCACACCCCACCCCCCCCCCCCCCCCCCCCCCCCCCCCCCCCCCCCCCCCCCCCCCCCCCCCCCCCCCCCCCCCCCCCCCCCCCCCCCCCCCCCACCCCCTTTCTTGTCCCGCCCCTCCATGGGGGCCGATGAAATGGTTCGTGAGTAGGATGGTCCATGACGGAGTGAGGTTGGAGGACAGGGCTTGCTGATAAGAAGTGTAAACTTTTTATTTTCTTAATGTTTTGGGATTCTCTGTGTGGGTGGGTTTTTTCCGTTGCCTACACACACACTGCTGGCCTAGTAAATGCTCGAACTTGAGATAATACTACTACGAAGCGAATAATTGTATTGCATTTACAAGCGAAGAAAGAAGTGAAGAGCGCGTGAAATGCAATAAAATTCTGAACGAAGTGTGCGCTTTCTTCTCTTTCTTATTTTGTAGCGCCCGTACACTTTTTCTATTATTCTTCTCTTTACGCCCCAACAATAAGTCTTTTTACGGGGCGTACATAATATTATTGCGGGCTTTTATCTCTTCATTTCGCCCGCATATTATTTTCTTCTATTTTCTTCCCTTTTTACCGTTCATGCTTTCACTCACTTTTCTCACTTCGTTCACACGGCTCACGCCCTAAACCCTAAACCCCTAAACCCTAAACCCTAAACCCTAAACCCTAAACCCTAAACCCTAAACCCTAAACCCTAAACCCTAAACCCTAAACCCTAAACCCTAAACCCTAAACCCTAAACCCTAAACCCTAAACCCTAAACCCTAAACCCTAACCATAAACCCTAAACCCTAAACCCTAAACCCTAAACCCTAAACCCTAAACCCTAAACCCTAAACCCTAAACCCTAAACCCTAAACCCTAAACCCTAACCCTAAACCCTAAACCCTAAACTCCTAAACCCTAAGCCCTAAACCCTAAACCCTCATGGGGAAGCAGGATCAGCCGATTCAGGGGAGCCTCTTCCTCAGGGAGCGCGGGGGTGAGGCACCCTTCAAAATTGTAGGGTTTGGGGTTTAGGGTTTAGGGTTTAGGGTTTGGGGTTTGGGGTTTGGGGTTTGGGGTTTGGGGCTTGGGGCTTGGGGCTTGGGGTTTGGGGTTTGGGGTAGGGTTTAGTTGAGGGTTTTAGGGTTTGAGGTTTGACGTTTGGGGCTGAAGGTTTAGGGTTGAGGAGTTTTAGGGTTTGTAGGTTTAGAGTTTAGGGTTTGTAGTTTAGGGTTTGGAGTTTAGGGTTTAGGGTTTCGAGTTGGCGAGGGCTTAGTGTGTACGGTTCGCAAGGGTTGGGTTTCGGGCTCAGATTTAGGATCTCGTGATCAGGGTTCGCAAGGGTTTAGGGTTTCGGGCTTGGATTTGGGGTTTAGGGTTTAGGGCTAGGGTTTAGGGTTCAGGGCTCAGGGTTTAGGGTTTTTGAGAGGTCTTGAAATGTTGTTGGTTTCAGGGTGTCCTGGGGGGGGGGGGGGGGTTCAGATTGTTTCAGGGCTTTAAACCCGAAGCCCCAGACCCTGAACGATGCGTCCCATGATTTCTACCTGTCGTTGCTTCCTTGGCAGTACACCCTAAGCCCGAAACCCCCAAAAATCTGAACCCTAAACCCTAATGAAACTTGTATGATGCAGGGTTTAGGGTACCCTTTGGCTTGGGCGTTTTGCCAGAATATTGAGCTAAGTGAAATGCCTAAACCCTAAACCCTAAACCCTAAACCCTAAACCCTAAACCCTAAACCCTAAACCCTAAACCCTAAACCCTAAACCCTAAACCCTAAACCCTAAACCCTAAACCCTAAACCCTAAACCCTAAACCCTAAACCCTAAACCCTGAACCCTGAACCCTAAACCCTAAACCCTAAACCCTAAACCCTAAACCCTAAACCCTAAACCCTAAACCCTAAACCCTAAACCCTAAACCCTAAACCCTAAACCCTAAACCCAACCGGGGTGGGAGGCACTCTTGGCAGCCATCCGCCTGGGCCAGCGCCAGGGCTCGCAGGGGCCGCACTCCGTGCCTGTGGCCTGGGAGCCCGGTCTGGGGTTTAGGGTTTAGGGTTTAGGGCTTAGGGTTTAGGGTTTAGGGTTTAGGGTTTAGGGTTTAGGGCTTAGGGCGTAGGGTTTTAGGGTTCAGGGCCCTGAGCCCCTCGAAGCCCCTCGAAGGGTTGAGGCTAAAATTTAGGGTTTAGGGTTTCAGGGTTTAAGGGTTTAAGGGTTTAGGGGTTTTAGGGCTTAGGGTTTAGGGTGCAGGGTCCTAAGCCCCTCGAAGGGTTTAGGGTTTAGGGTTTCGGGTTTAGGGGTTTTGGGTTTTGGGTTCAATGTTACACTCGCTTTAGTATCTATGTCCTCCCCAAACATTTTCGGGTTTTTTTTTGCTCACCTCTGTAAACGCAGGACCGGAATGGGGCCAAGCCTGGAAGCTTGAGGGTCTAAGCTGTCCAGGCTTTTTGGCTCCCTGGCCGCGGAGGGGGGGGGGGGGGGGTGCGGCCTTTGAAAATTTTTTGGGGGGCTTGCTTCGTGATGATAATTTACAAGACATCTATATGGGCATTTCCAAGAATAGGGGGGGTACCCTTAATATACCCCCAAAAATAGTATAATCCTTATTATAGGAACCCCCGCAAAAGGGTACCACCCCACTATTTTCGGAATCCCTCATGTCAAGCCGCCGGACTCCAGAAATCTCCGGAGTTTGAAGCTGGAATCGGGCCAAGCCTTGAAACTTTCAGGGTCTCAGCTTTCCAGGCCTGCTTGTTTAGGGTTTAGGGTTTAGGGTTTCGGGTTTAGGGTTTAGGGTTTAGGGCCCCCGCCCCCGGGATCCCCGGACGACAACAGCGCATAATTGCGGGTAACCCAAGTCAACAGGGGCACCCTGAATATGTTTTTCCTAGGAAATTCGCATAGCGTGTTTGACATGATGGACGGGATCACACCCCTCAACCCCTAAGCCCCAAAACCACAGCTCCTATGTAAACCCTGAATCCTGAGACCCCAAGCCCTTAAGCCTGGAAAGCCCGCTTAGGGTTTAGGGTTTAGGGTTTCGGGTTTACGGTTTAGGGTTTAGGGTTTAGGGTTTAGGGTTTAGGGTTTAGGGTCTAGGGTTTAGGGTTTAGGGTTTAGGGTTTAAGCCCCATAAACCCCTCAACCCTGAGTCTTCCTTTGCCCACTTTCAGGCTGCGATGTGGCTGATGGCTGCTCTGGTCACAGGCTGGATCTAGGGCTGAGGGCTTAGGGCTGGCTTCGGGTTTAGGGTTTAGGGTTTAGGGTTTAGGGTTTAGGGTTTAGGGTTTAGGGTTTAGGGTTTAGGGTTTAGGGTTTAGGGTTTAGGGTTTAGGGTTTAGGGTTTGAGGTTTAGGGTTTAGGGTTTAGGGTTTAGGGTTTAGGGCTAGGAGTCTTTCGCACCTACAGCCCCAAAAAGCCTTCAAGGCGCGCAAAACCCGAACGCCCCTGCCAGGCAACTCCTCGGCGGCCGTAACATTCCGGACTATGGGCGCCAGGGGGGCCAAGCTGCTGTTTGGGGTGTAGGTTTCAGGGTTTCAGGGTTTCAGGGTTTCGGGGTTTCAGGGTTTCAGGGTTTCTGGGTTTCAGGGTTTAGAGCTGAGGATTTCAGGGCTGTTGCTAGGATTTAGGGCTTAGGGTTTAGGGTGCTACCGGCCCAAGTTGCTTCTGGGGTTTCAGGCTTTCAAAGTTCAGGGCTTTCGGGCTGAAGGGCTTAGGGTTTGAGAACAGGGGTTGGGGATTTTAAGTCCTCAAAGTTAAACGCAAATCGAGGGTTTAGGGCGCTGTGTCGGAGCGAACGCGTTCAGACCAGCATCTTTGCAAACCCTAAACCCTAACCCTAAACTGGTTCTTAGCAGGGGCTCCATGTTTGGGCTTAAGGGCTTGGGGATCATAATGATTGTGAAAGCGTCGGGGGCTTAGGGTCAAGTTTTGTCGAGATTGTGCAACTTGATCGGTTGAGGGGCTTAAGGGTTTTAGGTCCAAATTTTGCGAAGCGTGTTTGTCATAAACGGGTGATAGGGTTTAGGACTTAGGGCTTCACTCTCCCCAAGCTACATGTTTTGCTTCATTTGTTCTTGCAGGGTTCCTTTGCGAGTTTCGCAGCCCTAAAACCTAAAACCCCCCAAACCCCAAACCCCAAATCCCAAATCCCAAACCCCAAACCCCAAACCCCAAACCCCAAACCCCAGACCCCAAACCCTAAACCCTAAACCTCCCAAATTTTTAGCCTTAAACCCGAAACCCCCAAACCCCTGAACCCAGATGGGCCTGCTGAGGCACTGGATTGCGTGGTGGAGTGCGGACTGCCGGAGCCCTCAGCCATGGGACTTGTGGTTTTAGGGGGGTCTAGGGTTTAGGGTTTGGGGTTTAGGGTTTGGGGTTTAGGGTTTGGGGTTTAGGGTTTGGGGTTCAGGGTTTGGGTTTGGGTTTGGGGTTTACGTGGCGAATATAGGGTTCATCTTAGGATAGTTTCATGGCCCTTAGTATGGTCCCTAACCTCCTGTGAAGGGTTCTGATGTAAGGGCCCTTAATTTGTATAGGGTATATTCGGGGTATAGAAGGGGTACCCTTTGAGGGCCCATACTAAGAGACCATGTAACTACCCTAAGGGGTTCAGGGGTTTGGGTTATCAGGTGTATCTTGGGCTGTCTGTTCTTCCTCTTCGTGGGGGTTGCCAGGGGCGTCATCTTGGCAATAGCTCAGTCTAAGGTTGGAACTATGGGCCCTCAGTGTGGTCCCTGACCCTTGTCTATCGGGATCCCAAGTATGGGCCCTTATTAGGTATAGTGTATATAAGGGTTCTATAGCAAGAGACCCCCGTAACCCTAAACCCTAAACCCTAAACCCTAAACCCTAAACCCTAAACCCTAAACCCTAAACCCGAAACCCTAAACCCTAAACCCTCAACCCTAAACCCTAGACCCTAAACCCTCAACCCAGGCCCCTGCGTTGCGCAAGGCCTAGAAAGGCAGGGTTCTGGGCTCTGCAGCCTCGAGCTCGCATCCGTAACGGTCCGTAACGGTCCATAAGGGTTTAGGGTTTAGGGTTTAAGGTCCCAGACACCACCTACCACATGCCTGGATCCATAGATACCAAACCCCTAAGCCCTGAAGCCTCGACCCAAAACTCCTTAACCCTCAACCCCAACTTCCTAAACTCTGAATTGCAACTCTAGACCCTAAAGCCTAAAACCTCCCCAAACCCCTAAACCCCTAAACCCCTAAACCCCTAAACCCCTAAACCCCTAAACCCCTAAACCCCTAAACCCCTAAACCCCTAAACCCCTAAACCCCTAACCCCTAACCCCTAAACCCTAAACCCTAAACCCCTAAAACCCCTAAACCCCTAAACCCCTAAACCCCTAAACCCCTAAACCCCTAAACCCCACCCCTAACCCCTAAACCCCTAAACCCCTAAACCCCAAAACCCCTAAACCCCTAAACCCCTAAACCCCTAAACCCCTAAACCCCTAAACCCCTAAACCCCTAAACCCTCTAAACCCCTAAACCCTAAACCCGAAACCCGAAACCCTAAACCCTAAACCCTAAACCCTGAGTTGCAAACTCTGAGCCCACACCAGGGCCATGCCGGGCGAGTGGGAAGACACCATGTGGACCCTCGGCCAGGCTCGGGGCTGTTTAGGGTTTAGGGTTTAGGGTCAAGCTACGGGTTTTCAGGCTCCGGGGGTTTAGGGGCTAAGGGTTCGGGTTTAGAGTTTGGGTTTATGGGTTTGAGGGTTTAGGGGCTAGGGGGGACAGGTTTGGGGAAAATTCGTCTTGCTGGGAGGGGGGGGGGGCCGTGTGGGTGTGGGGAGTGGGGGGGAGACATGGGATTTGGCTACAGGGTTTACTTAAGGTGGTTTAGGGGTTTAGGGATTGAAGGTTTAGGGGGGTAGCGTCTAGAGTTTGAGGCTTTCAAAATTTTCACGGTCTAGGGGCTTAAGTTTCTCCGGTTTCGTCGGGTTTCCTAGACGGGGTTCAGGTTTTGCGGAACGGCTTCGGCATTTTGCCCCTTCAACCCTAAACCCTAGACCCCAAACCCCAAACCCCAAACCCTACACCCTAAACCCCGCATCTACAGCTTGCGCTTCCAGGATACGGGCTTCACCGCAAACTTCTACACGCTGAGCCGCATTACACTTGGGGGCTTAGGGGTTTTTAGGGTTTAGGGTTAGGGTTCACGAAGCCCGAAACCCTCACTGAGGGTACTGAAGCAGTTTAAACCCTACACCCTCAACTCTCCACCGTCAACCCTAGACCCTAAACCCCCCGTCAACCCAAAATCCTAAATTCTAAGCCCTAAACCCTAAACCCTAAACCCTAAACCCGAAACCCTAAACCCTAAACCCTAAACCATAACCCTAAGCCCACAATGCGTCGCCCACCCCAACGGCGCTGCGAGGTCGGCGGCCCCTTGGCCATCGTGCAGGTCATGACGCGCCCGCGTCCCAGGGTTTAGGGTTTAGGGTTTAGGGTTTATGGTTTAGGGTTTAGGGTTTAGGGTTCAGGGTTTGGAGCCAGTTTCGGATTCAGGGGTTTAGGTTTCCCGGCTCTGGGGTTTGGCCTTTGGGGTGCGTTTCGGATTCAGCGTTCAGGGTTTTGGTAAGCTCTGACCCTAAACCCTAAACCCTAATCCCCACGCTTTAAGCAGGGTTGAGGGGTTTAGGGTCCGTGCGGCAATCTATCTTGCGCACAGGCAGGTTTGCAGCTGAACCGAAGGCAGCAGCGGCTGACAGTAGCATGACGGTGATGGCAGGGAGGCTGGCCGAGATTCGAACCCATGCAGGGCGGGAGGACCGCCACCGCCACGGGAGGTCCGGCCAGAGAGTCAGTGCTCGCCTTGGCTCCCCCGAATGGGGCTCTGCACTTCCTTCAGGGGAAGTGGACCATCTACGTGGGGCGACAGGCCGAATGCCGGATCCTACGACAGACGTCGGATGAGGGCGTGTGGCAGGTGGCAGCCCAGATCTCCGGTGCAGGCACAGGGGACAACCCCATCGGCTCCCTCCAGCCCGTCAGCAACTTTCTCTCCTTCCCGGGCACCAGTGGCACCGTCCAGGGCACCGACGCATTGTCGTGCATCGACACGAGAAGGTGGTGACATGCACACTTGCACTCCGTCAGTCTCGCCATCCGCCAAGGGGCCTGATCTGGGATACAAGCTGCGCAAAGCTGCAGGGTCTCGTAGATCTTGAATCCAAGACCCTAAACTTTAAGCCCCTCAACCCCGGAGCCAATCTGAGTCCTTGAAATCTCTAAGCCCCTGTAGGGTTCAGGTTGAACGAGAACCCTGCAACACGAAGCCTCAGCCAGAACGCCCCATGTTTAGGGCCCAGTTTTTTCTTGGGTTTAGGGTTTAGGGTTTAGGGTTTGGGGTTTAGGGTTTAGGGTTTAGGGTTTGGGATTTAGGGTTTAGGGTTTAGGGTTTAGGGTTAAGGGTTTAGGGTTTAGGGTTTAGGGCTTAGGGTTTAGGGTTTAGGGTTTCGGGTTGAACTCCTGAGGCCCCTGAGGCCTAAGCAAATCTGCTCCCAGGCTCCCAGTGCCCCTCACATGGCGCGCTCTCCGCGGGTCTGCGGGTTCTGGCCCCTTGGCAAGCCTGGGGGATTTAGGGTTCAAGGGTTTTACATAGGGGTTTAGGGTTTAGGGTTTAGGGTTTAGGGTTTAGGGCTAGCTTGGGGGTTTAGGGTTCAAGGGTTTTGCATAGGGGTTTAGGGTTTGAGGGTTTATTGTTTGAGCTAAGCCCGAACCCCCAAAGCAAACCCGCTCAAAGTGCACCCATTTAGGGTTTAGGGTTTAGGGTTTAGGGTTTAGGGTTTAGGGCAGAGCAACCCAGAGCAACAAGGCAAAGCTCACTTGGGAGCCGGTGGAGGACGCGGGGTCCTGTGTCGTCATGGGAGGTTTCCGGGGTTTATGGGTGTAAGGGTTTAAAGGTTCTTGGGATAGGGTTTAGGGTTTAGGGTTTAAGGGTTTCAGGGTTTATGGGTTTAAGGGTTTAAGGGTTTAAGGGTTTAAGGATTTTAGGGTTTAGGCTTTAAGGCTTCAGGCGTGGGGTGTAAGGTTCAGGGTTCAGAGCTTCAGGTTGAGGTTTAGGATGAAAGGTTTGGGGTTCAAGGTTTAGGGCTTAGGGTTTAGCCTTCAGGGAGGAGTTCAGGTTCAGGATTGGGCGTTTAAAGGCTGTTCATTACACCACTTTCTCCCCCTAGTCAGCGCTTTCTTCTTTATGTGCAGGGCTCCCGCTTTCTTGTTGATATGTAGCTTGTGATGTTCCCCCCTTATACTAAAAGTTGATAGGGAATATAATTCCCCCCCTTGGTAATCCCCATTCAGGACTGTTAGTGTAAAGGGGAACATCCAATATAGCAGCAGCTTTTGTTCTGAAGGGTTTAACGTGGTTGGGGTTTAGGGATTCAGCTCTTCGGGGGCGCTTTCCGTGTGGATGTTGTGGGCTTTGGGCCTTGGCGGGGTGCCCCTAAACCCAAAACCCAAAACCCAAAACCCAAAACCCAAAACCCAAAACCCTAAACCCTAAACCCTAAACCCTTATCCCTTAACCCTTAATCCTTAACCCTTAACCCGAAACCCTAAATCCTAAACCCTAAACGCCCTAACCCTAAACCCTAAACGAAGGGATTTCGGTTTGGGGTTTGAGGGCCCTAAGCCCTAAGCCCTAAACCCTGTGAGCCCTAAACCCTAAACCCGAAACCCTAAGCCCCAAACGTTAAACCCCGCCACTTCGTTGTGCTGAATGCCTACACCCGGTACCCGAAACCTAATTTTTGAGAGCCCTTTGCATGCCCCCTCCCCAACCTCCACAACCCGCCCTTTTCGGGTTTGGGGTTTGGGGTTTAGGGTTTAGGGTTTAGGGCTTAGGGTTTAGGGCTTAGGCTCCTAGACAACCCCCCTCGCCCTTAAACTATTCTGCTCCAGCGCAGGAATCACTTCAGCAGCAGTTTCCGGAGGTTGTCAAGGCGTTCCCTTGGGATTTGGCGCTCGGCTGTTCGGTGTTTCAGATGTTGTGATTTTGGCTAAAGGGTTTAGGGTTTAGGGACCCGAAACCCTAAACCCTGAACCTTTACGCATGCAGTGTTTCAGGGTTCTGGGGGAGGCTGCGCCTGTCGCACTGCTTGGATTCTAACCTTCTGGTTGAGGAATCTGGGATCAAGGGCGTTTTGGGGAACCCTACTTTAGGCTTTAGGGTTTAGGGTTAGGGGGTTTTAGGGTTTAGGGTTAAACCCTGAAACCCTGAAACCCTGAAACCCTGAAACCCTGAAACCCTGAAGCCCTGAAGCCCATGAGCCTGGGGCTCAAGTCGAGCCTGAGCTCTTAACCCTGCCATGGCGCCTTTAGGGTTTAGGGTTTAGGGTTTAGGGTTTAGGGTGTAGGGTTTAGGGTTTAGGGTTTAGGATTTAGGGTGCTTTACTGTAACTTTAGATCCTTAGCCTTTTTGGGTTTATTGGGTTTCTTAATACGGCAGCTAAAATTTTGATTTTTTGCTACCCTCCTAAGTGCAGCCAAGTAGCGGTTTAAGGGTTCCGGGGTTT
Organism: Symbiodinium natans; assembly: GCA_905221605.1. Taxonomy (NCBI): domain Eukaryota; class Dinophyceae; order Suessiales; family Symbiodiniaceae; genus Symbiodinium; species Symbiodinium natans. The sequence continues at coordinate 568,079 of CAJNDS010002075.1, read as the reverse complement.
CGGGTTTAGGGTTTAGGATTTGGGGTTTAGGGTTTAGGGGTTTGGGGTTTAGGGTTTAGGGTTTGGGGTTTAGAGGTTTGGGGTTTAGGGTTGAGAGTTTCAGGTGTTAAGGGGTTTGGGGTGTAGGGTTTAGAGTTTCAGGGGTTTAGGGGTTCCGGGGCGTTTAGGGGTGTTTCGGGGCTTAGGGGTTTCGGGGTTTAGGGGTTTAGAGTTTAGCGGTTCATGGGGTTTAGGGGGTTTAGGGGGTTTAGGGTGTAGGGGTGGGAGGTTTAGGGGTTTAGGGTGGGGTTTAGGGCTTTAGGGGGTTTAGGAGGTTTAGGGTTTAGGGGTTTAGGGGCTTAGCGGCTTCAGGGTTTAGATCTTTAGGGCTTAGGGTTTTTTGAAGGGTTCCACACCTTACCTTAGCGGAGGTTTCCCAAGAGGAGTACCCTTTTTGGGCTAGAGCAATGGTTGCCTAACCCCCCCTCCTTCTACCCCGAATACCTCAACCCCGGGTTCGGGTTTAGGGTTTAGGGTTTAGGGTTTAGGGTTTAGGGTTTAGGGTTTAGGGTTTAGGGTTTAGGGTTTAGGGTTTAGGGTTTCGGGTTTAGGGTTTAGGGTTTAGGGTTTAGGGTTTCGCGTTTAGGGTTTAGGGTTTAGGTTTAGGGTGTAGGATTCAGGGTTTAGGGTTTCGGGGCTTAGGGGTTTAGGGTTTAGGTCTCCGTCGCCCCCTGGGCCCGGCAGGAACTGATTCAGATCTTGGGCTCGGTGGCGACTTCGCTGCCGCAGGACGCGGTCTCCTGTCGTACGTTTAGGGTTTACGGTTTAGGGTTTAGGGTTTAGGGTTTAGGGATTCTAAGGCAATAATGTTTAGTTTTTGGGTACTGTAATTCCCAAGAAGCAGCCACAATTAAGATTCTTGCTGGGGTTCCAAGTTCAGTACAGGCTAGAGTGATAAGTGCCCCAAAGAGGGATTCTACTCAGGGTTATCCCACTCAATGGCCCTGTTTGATGATGAATTACTTACTAAGTCCCCCCTTCCACCCTAAACCCTGTTTGATGATGAATTACTTACTAAGTCCCCCCTTCCACCCTAAACCCTAAAGCTCCAGCTAAAAAATGCCTAAACCCTCTACCCTAGCCTTGCAGGAGGAGATGATGCACCCAATTATAACCGTACTTATCACCCGCTTATAAGCCCCTTATGTGCCCTAATACGGTCAAAAGTACAGTTAGGAGGACAGTTCTAATTGGTAAATGAGTACCCTGAACCTCCAAGTAGCCCCCTAAACCCTGAACCCCACAGCCCTAAACCTCACAAACCCTAAACAAAACACCCTAAACCCTAAACCCTAAACCCCAAACCCCAAACCCCAAACCCCAAACCCTAAACCCTAAACCCTAAACCCTAAACCCTAAATCCTAAACCCTAAGCCCTAAGCCCTAAACCCTAAACCCTAAACCCTAAAGCCCACTAAAGCCCCCTAACCCCTAAACCCGAAAGCTCCCGAAAGCCCTAGGGACCCTAAACAAAACACCCAACAGCCAAAGGAGCTGACGCACCTGGTGCACGGGCTGGGCGGGGTGGGGCAGCCGAGTGGCGGGTTTGAGGGATCTGAGGTTTTGGGAATTTCATCTTAGGTTTCAGGGTTTTTGGGTTTTGGGGTTTTAGGGTTTAGTTAGGGTTTAAGGATTTTAGGGTTTAGGGTTTAGGGATTTCATTTTAGGGTTTAGGGTTTAGGGATTTAGGGATGTTAGGGGTTTCAGGGTTTCGAATTTAGGGGCTGCGGAAAATTTAGGGTCAAAGTCCTAAGGTTTAGGGACTTGGAGAAGACGCTGGGCTTTCAAATGTGGTTTTTGCGGGCTGCCTGTATATGATGGGAGTTTCCGAAAATAAAGATCCCCCTTCTAAACCCCTGTCCTAACTCCCCCAAACCCTAGCACCTAAACGCTAAACCCTGAACCCTAAACCCTTGTGCTTATTGTATGAATCCTGGGCTTGAGGGTGTTGGGCTTTGAGGGCTTCTCGAGTTTGTGCCGTCGGTAACTCGAAGGCCTAAAGCCCCAAAGCCCCAAAGCCCCAAAGCCCCAAAGCCCCAAAGCCCCAAAGCCCCAAAGCCCCAAAGCCCCAAAGCCCCAAAGCCCCAAAGCCCCAAAGCCCCAAAGCCCCAAAGCCCCAAAGCCCCAAAGCCCCAAAGCCCCAAAGCCCCAAAGCCACAAAGCCCCAAAGCCCCAAAGCCCCAAAGCCCCAAAAGCCCTGAGTAAAGTGTGTTACGGAAATTGGCGGGTTGTAACGGAAACTGCCCCCCTGAAAACGACACAGAAACTACGAAAGGGCGTAACGGAAACTGGCTTCGGGGCGTTACAGAAACGGCGTCGGGGCGTAACAGAAACTACCTTCCTAAGCGAGAAACTACAGCCACGGGAAGGATTAGGGTGCCACGGACTACAAACAAAACTGCAACGGAAACCAAAAAGAGATGTAACCGAAATCACGGAAAACTTAAACCGAAACCTACAAAAACCGGCTACGGAAAGGCGCACCAGAAGGGCACGGCTCTTTTTCTTCCTGGCATGCAAAGGCCGTTCTGCAGGTACTTTTGGTCAGCGTCGCCTTGCGGGACACAAGAGGGCTTAGTGCTTCCAGGGCCTGTAGGGCGAGGGTTGAGGGTTCAGGGCAAGCCGCAAAACCCGCAACCCCTGCAGCCGGTCGCCCGGATCTCCGCAGAGCAGGCAGACTGGAACTTCTTCAAGTTGTCCCCTAAAACCCTAAACCCTAGACCCTAAACCCTGAACTCTAAACCCTTTTTTCCCCCGAACATATAAAACCCCTAAACCCTACAGCCCCGAACCCTAAACCCGTAAACCCAAGCTTGTCGCCCGGATCTCCGCAGAAGTTACGAGATCCGGGCGACAAGCTTGGGTTTACGGGTTTAGGGTTCGGGGCTGTAGGGTTTAGGGGTTTTATAGGTTCGGGGGAAAAAGGGTTTAGAGTTCAGGGTTTAGGGTCTAGGGTGTAGGGTTTTAGGGGACAACTTGAAGAAGTTCCAGTCTGCCTGCTCTGCGGAGATCCGGGCGACCGGCTGCAGGGGTTGTGGGTTTTGCGGCTTGCCCTGAACCCTCAACCCTCGCCCTACAGGCCCTGGAAGCACTAAGCCCTCTTGTGTCGCGCAAGGCGACGCTGACCAAAAGTACCTGCAGAACGGCCTTTGCATGCCAGGAAGAAAAAGAGCCGTGCCCTTCTGGTGCGCCTTTCCGTAGCCGGTTTTTGTAGGTTTCGGTTTAAGTTTTCCGTGATTTCGGTTACATCTCTTTTTGGTTTCCGTTGCAGTTTTGCTTGGTTTCCGTTGCAGCCGCGCATTGTTTCGACTCGCCGGGCCGTTGTTTCCGTTACATTTTTTTTGCTTTCCGCTACATTTTGCCGTTTGTTTCCATTACAACCTTTTTTAGTTTCCGTTACAGCGGCCACCCAAAAGCCCTAAACCCTAAACCCAAACCCTAAACCCTAAACCCTAAAAGTCTGAAGCCCCAAGCCCCAAGCCCTAAGCCCTAAAAGCCCTAA
>CAJNDS010002075.1:537038-559538 GCA_905221605.1 Symbiodinium natans | reverse complement strand
AAACCCGAATACCCAAACCCTCAACCACAAAAGGAAGCCCCAACCCCAAGCCACCCCAAACCACACAACCCTAAACCCCAACCCAAAAAACCCTAAACCCTCCTAAGCCCTACACCGTAAAACCCCAAAACCCTAAACCCTAAACCCCAATCCAAAAAACACTAAACCCTAAACCCTAAACCCTAAACCCCAAACCCTCAACCCCTAAAGGAAGGCTGCGACGATCTGCAGGATGTGCCACCCGGCTCTGCGGGTGCGAGTTTAGGGTTTAGGGTTTGAGGTTTAGGGTTTGGGGTTTAGGGTTTAGGGGTCAGGGTTTGGGGTTTAGGGTTTAGGGTTCAGGGTTTGGGGTTCAGGGATAGGGTTTAGGGTTTAGGGCGAGTCAGTGTTTAGGGTTTAGGGTTGTATTTAGGGTTGAGGGTCTAGGGGTTTAGGATGTAGCATCTAGGGGTTTGGGGTTTAGGGTTTTCCGGTTATTCAGGGTTGAGGATCCAGGGGTTTTGGATTTAGGATCCAGGGGTTTAGGGTCGAGGGTTTAGGGTCTATGGGTTTCGGCTTTTGATGAGCGTGTTATCAGGTCAGGATTTAGGGCTCAGGGGTTTAAGGGGGGTTGGGTTTCGGGTTTCGGGATTTTTAGGGTTTAGGGTTTTAGGGTTTAGGGCTTAGGGTTTAGGGCTTAGGGATAGGCTCAACTCCCTCCAGGGCTCCAGATGATCAAGGCTCACCTGGCCGCGGGTTAGGGTTTAGGGTTTAGGGTGTGTGGTTTAGGATTTAGGGTTTAGGGTTTGGGTTGAGGGTTTAAAGTTTAGGGTTTAGGGTTTCCGCGGATGGTTGGATGGCAGCCACATCGCTCTGAAGGCCCGTATACCAGTCAGTGAAAAGCAGATTGTCACTCCAAAGTGCTGTCTGGTTGTTGTCATCAACGATGATCCAGGAAGTTTAGGGTTTTGGGGCTGAAGCCGCAAATAGGCTCCTTTTATTAGGGTTTAGGGTTTAGGGTTTAGGGTTTAGGGTTTAGGGTTTAGGGTTTAGGGTTTAGGGTTTTAACATAAGGGGTCCCTTTTCGGGTTCCGCTTCGACTATATTTGGGTGTATAAAGGGGGACCCTGTTTTTCGGAAACCCAACTCCCTTTGCTAAGCTAAACCCCAACCCCTAAGCCACTCCAAACCCCAAACCCCAAACCGCACACCCTAAACCCTAAACCCTAACCCTAAACCCTAAACCCTAAACCCTAAACCCTAAACCCTAGACCCTAAACCCTAAACCCTAAACCCTAAACCCTAAACCCTAAACCCTAAACCCTAAACCCTAAACCCTAAACCCTGAACCCTAAACCCTAAACCCTAAACCTTACACCCTAAACCCCCTCAACGCAAACAAAATCCCGGAGTTCTTAAATCCCTAGGCACCTGAAGCCACGAAGCCTTTGTATCCAAGAGGGTCTTATAGGGCTCTTAAGGGAGGTGTGTTCCAGGGGGGTGTATAGCCCAAGGTTCTCGAATACCCCCAGGCTCCCTAAGCTTCCCTAAGGTTCCCGAGGTGCCGACCCCCCTTGAAGCCCCCTCCCTTAAGACCTATAAGGACCTCAAGGAGACCCCCCCCCAACAGAAAAGGGCTTAGGCTTTAGGGTTTATGGTTCAAAGGGCCAAGCCAGGCTCAGCTAAGCTTCCAAGGACCTTTCTTCTGGCAGTCCTTTTGGAAAAAGCCCTAAACCCTAAACCCTAAATCCTCAAACCCCAAACTCTAAACGCTAAACCCCAAACTACTAAACCCCAAACCCCAAACCCCAAACCCCAAGCCCTAAACCCTAAACCCTGAACCCTAAACCCTAAACCCTCAGCCCTAAACCCTAAGCCCTAAACCCTAAACCAAGGATGTGGGCCGCCGGCGCCATCGCCGGGCTGCCAGTGCTGCTGGATGCTATGAGGCCCCGGGCCCCGCCCGACCCCATACTGAAACAGGGGGTTTAGGGTTTAGGGTTTAGGGTTTAGGATTTAGGGTTTAGGGGTTAGAGGGTTTGGGGTGTACTGTAGTGTTTAGGGTTTAGAGGCTTTAGAGGGCTTGGGGTGTAGAGTTTAGGGTTTAGGGTTCTCCCATATCGAGGTTTATCTACCGGTTCTTAGTAGGGAATGAGGGAATTAGGTACCGTATAGAATCCAGTCAAGGGATGTATAGGGGGACAGAAGGTACCTAGTTTCTTCATTCACTGCTCAGAACCACAGGTTTATGGGGTCTATGGGGTTTCGGCGCTTTACTAGGCTTATGGGGTTTACAGGGTTATGGGGTTTGCATGGGGGGTCTGGTGCGAAAAAGGGCTTGCAGTACAGGGTTTCTGGCGTCCAGAGTTTACTAGAGATTATAGGGTTGAGGCCCTAAACCCTTATCAACCCAAAACCCTAAACCCTAAAATGAAAGAGTTGAGCGTTTACAGGGCGCTTGGGGGGTACATTTGAGGGGTCCTATTCGTGTGATGCTATTTGGTGTGTATGTAGGGGTTTAGGGTTTAGGGCTTGACAGAAATTGTTGGCAAGTGCCCATATTGGATATAACGTTAGGTGCTTAACCCTCAAGCCCTAAACCGTAAATCCCAAAGCCAGACATTGAAGGGTGTACATTCCTCGTAGGTTACCTAAACCCTAAACCCTAACCCTAAACCCTAAACCCTAAACCCTAAACCCTAAACCCTAAACCCTAAGTCCTCTAACCCCAGGCAGCGTCCTGACAGCGCTGGGCTCCAGGCGCCTCGGGCATTGAAGGGCTCACAGCGCTTTGCGCGTCTAAGGCGTCTTGAGCATCTGAAAGGACTTTGGCCCTTAAAGCCCCAAACCATAAACCCTAAACCCTAAACCCTAAATCCCTAAAGCCCTAAAGCCTTAAACCCCCAGAGCCCTAAACTTACATACCTAGCCCTATACCCTGAAGCCCTAGTCCTAACGTTGGAGCCCTATACCCCCAAAGCCTTGACCAAACAAAGCTCCCAAAGCCCCCCCGAAACCTCCCAAAAAGAACCCTTGCTTCCCAAAACCCCCAATTCCCTAACTTCTAAACCCTAAACCCTAAACCCCTAACCCCCAAACCTTAAACCCTAAACCCTAAACCCTAACTTCTAAACCCTAAACCCTAACTTCTAAACCCTAAACCTCCCTAACTTCTAAGCCCTAAGCCCTAAGCCCTAAACCCTAAACCCTAAACCCTAAACCCTAACTTCTAAACCCTAAACCTCCCTAACTTCGAAGCCCTAAGCCCTAAGCCCTAAGCCCTAAACCCTAAACCCTAAACCCCAAACCCTAAACCCTAAACCCTGAACCCCTAGTTCCCCTTAGTCCCCCAAGCTGCAACAGTTGGCGAGCATCCGCGCCATGGTTGACGTGCTCGAGTCGGATGATCTCTGGGGCCGCAGTCCCAGTGTTTTGCAGGTTTAGGGTTTAGGGTTTAGGGTTTAGGGTTTAGGGTTTAGGGTTTAGGGTGTAGGGTTTAGGGTTTAGGGTTTAGGGTTTAGGGTTTAGGGTTTAGGGTTTAGGGTGCTTCGTGACGTCGTGGTCCAAGGGTTTCGGGCTTTTGAGGGTTTAGGGTGCAGGCTTGTTAGGGTCTCTTAAAGCTTTAGCAGTTGAGGGCTTAAGGGGTTCAAACGTTTTGGATTTAAGGCTTTGGTTGTAAGTTTCAGAATTTAGGCTTTTACCTTCTCAATGATATTGCTCTTGTGGAAACGTCTTGGGGACAACCTAAACCCCCAAGCCTCGAATTCAAGATTTGTTTCTTCTGCCTTCTGTTGCTCGGGCCCCTAGTAACCCTAAACCCTCCAGTATCAACCCTCACCCCTACACCCTAAACCCACAACCCTACACCCCAAACCCTCAACCCCCTTAAACGCTCAACCCTCAACCCTCAACCCTCAACCCTCAACCCTCAACCCTCAACCCTCAACCCTCAACCCTCAACCCTCAACCCTCAACCCTAAACCCTAAACCCTAAACCCTAAACCCTAAACCCTAAACCCTAAACCCTAAACCCTAAACCTTTAAACCCTCAACCCTTGCAGCGCGTCGACCTCCAAGGTGTCGAGCCAGACCTAGGAAAAAGAAAGAAGGAGAGCCAGACCTAAGAGGCGAAAACACCACCCTAAACCCTAAACCCTAAACCCTAAACCCTAAACCCTAAACCCTAAACCCTAAACCCTAAACCCTAAACCCTAAACCCTAAACCCTAGACCCTAAACCCTAAACCCTGAACCCTAAACTGTCAAAGGCTTTCTCTGCTGGCGAGGGTTGGTTCATGTGGGCTCCTCCGTTGCAAGGAGGAGGCTTCTGGACGGTTCAAGGGCATCGGTCTTTCCAGCGAAAGCCCTACGTCTAAAAATCTAACGGGATGAAGGTCCTGGGAGCCAGGAGAGACCCAGACTGCTCAAGCAACAAAAGGTCATCATTGCCCTCGCGATCTGCGTGCTTGCGACGCAGGTCTTCTGCGTGCAGCAGGCACCCTTAAAGCCTTCAGCCCTCAACCCTGGCACTGGTTTGGGGTCTCAAGGGCCGATTTCTGAGCCTCGGCGCGCGGAACTTGCGTAGGCCAACCCGACCCAACTCCGCATTTTAGGGCTTAGGGTTCCGACCCTCAGCCGCTGTCTAAGCCCTCAAGCCCAAACCCAGGGTTAAGGGCTTTAAATTTAAGGTTAAAGTTTTTTCGCTTAGCAAACCCTGACCTGAACCCGAAATCCTAAATCCAGACACAGAGCCCTAAGCCCTAAGCCCTAAGCCCTAAGCCCTAAACCCTAAACCCTAAACCCTAACACCCTAAATCCCTAAAACCCTAAATTGCTTTTGGTCAGCGGTCTGACTGAGGATCTCCGTCGAACAGCAGCTACGCAGGCGCTTCTCTCGGTGTTTGTGGGGGTTTAGGGTTTCTTGGGGCAAAGGGGGGAGTCCTGAGCCCTGTTCTTCAGCCTTAGACCCGAAGCCCTACTAAACCCCAAACCCTAAGCCCTCAGCTCTAACCCTAAACCCTAAACCCTAAACTCTAAACCCTAAACCCTAAACCCTAAACCCTAAACCCTAAACCCCAAACCCCAAGCCCTCAGCCCTAAGCCCTAAACTCCCAAACCCTAGGGCTTTAGCGTCAGGGCTGAACGGGTGTTCTCGTTCAGTTCAGGTTTCAGGGTTTTCGGGTTCCAGGGTTCGGCAAGGCGCTGAGAGTTTAGGGTTTAGGGTTTAGGGTTTAGGGTTGAGGGTTGAGAGTTGAGAGTTTCAAGGTAGAATGGGCTCAAGAGATGACCGCATGCCCAAAGTTCTCCAAACCCTCCCCATCCCACCCGAAACGCCCCAAACCAGTTTTAGGGTGTAGGATGGTGTAGGGATAGGGTTTAGGGTTTAGGGTTTAGGGTTTAGGGTTTAGGGTTTAGGGTTTAGGGTTTAGGGTTTAGGGTTTAGGGTTTAGGGTAGATATCACCTTGCCTGAAGGTTCATGGGTGCTTGCGAGTAAGGCGATCAGTCGGGCAACTGTGTTCAGCGTTTTCAGGATCTAAATCTTTGGGGCTGCCAGACGTTAGCTTCAGGGCTTTGGGGTTTAGGGTTTAGGGCTTTGGGGTTTAGTTCGAACTTTCGAGCTTTAGGGTTTAGGGCTTCAGGATTCTGGGGGTTTAGGGGTTTAGGGCTGTAGGGCATTGGGGTTGAGGCTCTAGGGCTTTGGGGTAGACTTTAGGATTTGGGGCCTTGGGACTCTGGGGCTTTAGGGTACAGGGCTTTATGGATAGGGCTTGTAGGGGTTAGGGCTTGAGGGCTTTGGGTCTTTAGGGTTTAGGGCTTTAGGGTTTCAAGCCTTTAGCTGTTTAGGGCTTGCGGGCTTAAAGAGCTTTTGGCGTTCAGGGCCTTACGGTTTAGGGCTGTGGAAAGGGGGAAGACCCCCCTACGTACGCCTACGCCTGCCCCTACCCACGACTGCTACTGCTTCTACTGCGGCTACTGCTACTGCTGCTGCTGCTGCTGCTACTGCTGCTGCTGCTGTTACTACTACTACTACTACTACTACTACTACTACTACTACTACTACTACTACTACTACTACTACTACTACTACTACTACTACTACTACTACTACTACTTACTACTACTACTACTACTACTACTACTACTACTACTACTACTGCTACTACTACTACTACCCCCCCCCCCCCCCCCCCCCCAACCAACTACCACGCGTGAGGCGCATGTACAAAGTAACTGGCAGGCGTGGTGCGGGAAGCACTTGCCAAGCACTGGTTTTTACTTCTCCGGATCAGACGTTGGACATAGAAAAAACGCTCAAAACCCGAATTTTGGACGTCAATTTTTTTAAAAAGTTGTTCGTTGTGTGCTGGTTTAAGGTTTTGGTGTCACCGTGAGCTTCTCTCGGCCGCGACGTGGCTGCACAGGGTCACTCTGGCCTTTCGGTGTGTAGGTCGGGTGCTTCTTGGCAGAGCCGGCCCCAGTGTGCAGGCGCCTGTTGCACAAGCGAAGCTTACCCTTTTTCAGGGAGCGAGGACGAGTCCATTTTTTCTTGGCCATCCCTAAAGTCAGGCTTGGGCCTTGCACATGTTGCGATTGTGGACGTCGCGACAAGCAAAAAGGAAGTGAGACATGTACAAAGAGCTGCTGCTTCTCACTAAGTTTCAGCTTGTGGTAAAAAAAAACACGAGATGGGGCTGTGGCATGAAGGTTTCGGCTGGTGGTGAAAAAACACGAGATGGAGCTGTGGCATGAAGGTTTCGGCTTCGGGTGAAAAACACGAGATGGAGCTTTGGCATGAAGGTTTCGGCTTCGGGTGAAAAACACGAGATGCAGCTTTGGCATGAAGGTTTCGGCTTCGGGTGAAAAACAGGAGATGCAGCTTTGGCATGAAGCCTTGGCAGGAACGTAATTACCCCCCCCCCCCCGCCCCCACCCCCCCCCACCCACCACGCACTGGGAACATGGATGTTAGCATTGGCATGAAGGATTCAGCTTCTGGTGAAAAACAGGAGATGGAGCTTTGGCATGAAGGTTTCGGCTTCGGGTGAAAAACACGAGATGGAGCTTTGGCATGAAGCTTTGGCAGGAACGTAATTCCCCCCCCCCCCCCCCCCCCCCCCCCCCCCCCCCCCCCCCCCCCCCCCCCCCCCCCCCCCCCCCCCCCCCACCCAGCACGCACTGGGAACATGGATATTAGCATCCTGCTGGGTAGTTGGTAGGGGGTGGTGCCTACTACTACTACTACTACTACTACTACTACTACTACTACTACTACTACTACTACTACTACTACTACTACTACTACTACTACTACTACTACCTACTACTACTACTACTACTACTACTACTACTACTACTACTACTACTACTACTACTACTACTACTACTACTACTACTACTACTACTACTACTACTACTACTACTACTACTACTACTAACCGCAAAACCCCTAAACCAAAAGTCGAGGAAGGGTTCAGGGTTTACCCAACCCCCCCCCCCCCTCCCCCTTAAACCCTAAACCCTAAACCCTAAACCCTACACCTTAAACCCTAAACCCTAAACCCTAAACCCTAAACCCTAAAGCCTAAAGCCTAAAGCCTAAACCCTAAACCCTAAACCCCAAACCCCAAACCCTAAACCCCAAACCCTAGACCCTAAGCCCTAAGCCCGAGGCCCGAGCGAGATTGCCGAGGGCATCCGCCTCGTGGCACATGCCATGTCCAAGCATCGGGCCGTTTTGCGGGGGTGCCCAGCGGGGTTCTCAGGTTTAGGATTTAGGGTTCAGGGTTCAGGGTTCAGGGTTTAGGGTTTAGGGTTTAGGGTTTAGGGTTTAGGGTTTAGGGTTTAGGGTTTAGGGTTTAGGGTTAGGGTTTAGGGTTTACGGGTTTACGGGTTAGGCTTTAGGGCTTAGGAGGTCTATGGGGTAAAGGGTTCAGGGGCGTTTGGAGTTACGGGGGTTCAGGGTTTTGGGGTTTCAGGGTTTAGGCGGTTTTTAGGGTTTAGGATTTACGGTTTAGGGTTGTTCAAGGGTTTAGGGCGTTTAAGGTGGGTGGGGGTTGAGGTTTATGCCTTATGCGGGTTTAGGGTTTATGGCTTTATGGCTTTATGGCTTCAGAGGTTAGCCTGTTTTCAGGAGGATTTACGGTTGATGGGCTTTCCGCGGTTTTGGGTTACAAAGTTTTAAGGCTTAGGCTTTTTTTCTTGTGTTTAGGGATGGATGTTTTCAGGGTTCCGAATTTCAATTCTCTGGAGTTTTTCAGTTTCCTGGATGGTGTTCGCAGGTGTAGGGTTTTAAAGGTCGCTGTTTTGTTGGGTTTGAGGGTTATGGGCTGAATCCCGAATCCCCAAACCCTGTCGGGCCCCGAACCCCTAAACCCTAAACCCCAAAGCCCGGCATTAAAAGAAACGCCCCCCCCCCCTCCACGGCGCGACAACAAAAAGCAAAAGGCGCCCCCGCCACGACAGCAAAAACATAACGTACATCCGCCACGACAGAGCAAAAGCCACCACAGCAAAAGCAAACACTCTTACCGTAAACCCTGAACCCTAAAGACCCGACCGCCAGGAACATACAGACGCAGGGCTGCAATGCGCTGACAGTCCTGTGCCACGCTCAGCTCGCGGGACCTCGGGTTCAGGGTTCAGGGTTCAGGGTTTAGGGTTTAGGGTTTAGGGTTTAGGGTTTTGGGTTTAGGGCTGCTCGGGCTGCTTGGGCTACTTGGGCTACTTGGGCTACTTGGGGTCTAGGGTTTAGCTTCAGTGCGTCGGGTGGGTCTAGGCTGAGGGCTTCCTAAGCCATGAAACCCGAAACCTTAAAAAACCTGAGCCCTTGCGAACCCAATGGGGCCATGGGCTTGTGATGTGAACAGGAAAAGTCGCAAGCCTTGCTCAGGGTTTAGGGATGTTTAGGGTTTAGGGTTTAGGGTTAGGGGTTTAGGTTTAGGGTTAGGGAGGAGGTTTAGAGTCAGTGCGAGCATGTGTGGAGCAAGGGATGCCTTTACATGGCCTCTAGGGTTTAGGATTTAGGGTTTAGGGTTAAGGGTTTAGGGTCGTACAATCTTCACGGGGAGAGCATGCAGTTGGGAGTACGGTTGGCGCTGGCAATGAAGGCTGCTTTTGTTCTTTAAGCAAGCTAAGTCGCCAAGCCTTCTGAGTGTTGACCGACCAGTGTAACCTTAGGTCCTTAGCCTTTTTGGGGTTACAGTGGGCTTCTTAATGGGGTAGCGAAAAGTCGAGTCTGTAGCTTGCTGGCAAAATGCGGCCAAGAAGTATGACCTTCAAAGAGAAATTCTCAACCTCAACCACATCCCCCCCCCACCCCCGCAAAGAAATGAAGCAAAAGCAAAAACGAAAGCAAACACAACCCTAAACCCAAAACCCTAAACTCTCCCCCCCAAAAAAAATGAATAAATAAACAAACAAACCCTGTGCAACCCCAAACCCTTCGCCACAGGTCCCGGCCTTTTTCGCCCCCAAATGCTCAGACATTGAACCCTAAACCCTAAAACCCTAAACCCTAAACCACTGGCCGTGTTCCCCAAACCGCCTTAAACCCTGGAAATCCCCCCAATCCTCCAAGAGCCTCTTCAAAGCGAACGCCCTAAACCTTAGACCTTACTCCCTACACCCTTAGCCTTAAACCCTAAGCCCTAAAAAGGCCCAAGCTCTACCCCTACAACCCAAGAACCCCAAACCCTAAACCCTAAACCCTAAACCCCAAGCCCTAAACCCCAAACCCTAAACCCAAAACCCTTAACCCTTAAACCATTAAACCCTTAACCGTTCCAGGTGCGACACTCAGCCGCCCAATGCGGAGATTCCTCAGGACGGGGCAGGGGTTTGGGGTTTCGGGGTTTCGGGGTTTAGGGGTTTAGGGGTTTAGGGGTTTAGGAGTTTAGGAGTTTGGGGGTTTGGGGGTTTAGGGTTTGGGGGGTTTGTCCTCTGGGTTCTTTCGGTTTTGGGTTCTGCGTTGGGGTTTCGGGTTTAGAAGTTGCTTGTCAGGGGGCTGGCGTAGTTCAGGACGTTTCGGTTTTCGGGAGATGCCGGGTTCAGAGCACTGAGCCCTTTAGACCCTAAAGCCCCAAATCTTAAGGGATTTGGAAACCCTAAACCCTGAGCCCTCAACCCTAAACTCGTTTCCCCAAACACTACGTCAACACTGTTGGGCTGCACCCTGGGTACGGTTCTCTAGCAGCCACACCACGGTAGCTAGACCGTGTCCCACGGAGAGTACATACTTGGAGGTTCATAGGTAGTTATAACTCCAAATATAAGCTACTTATAACCTATTCAGGGTTCTTAGGGGGCTCATAAGTGCAGTTATAATTGGGGTTGTCAAACCCCAGACCCCAAACCCCAAACCCTGAACCCCTAAACCCCAAACCCCAAACCCCAAACCCTCAAAACCCCAAACCCTAAAGCCTAATTAAACCCTAACGCCTCGACCCTAAACCCAATGCACTTGAGTAGAAATGAATCCTGAGCCCCAAATGGCTCCCAAGCCCGACATGGGTCCTCAACCCTACATGGGTCCTAATCCCAAAGACCTAAACCTTCAAAACGCCGAGAAAGCTGCTCCAGCAAAACCCCCCCCCCCCCCCCCCCCCCCACCGAGGTGCTTAATCCTCAAACCCCCCCAGACCTGCATCCGAAACCCTAAGCCCTCACCCCAATCCCCAATCCCCCCAAAGACCCCCTAAAGCTTTGAGTCTTCAATCTGGCAATTGCCGGGAGGATGCCCCAGCAGCGTTGCTGGCTGCACTGAGGCAGGTGGCGGATTGTAGGGCTTAGGGCTTAGGCCGTCGCAGCCTTTAGGGTTTTGAGGTTTCGGCCTAAAGCTGCAAGTCTAAACTTAAATCTTAAGCCTTCAACCCTCAACGAAACAGGGGGTTTAGGGGTTTAGGGGGGTTTAGGGGGTTTGATTAAGGGGGGGTTTAGGGGCCCACCCACATCTTTATAGGGTTCATGGTTTAGGGTTTAGGGCTACGTGAGAAGTTTATGTCATAGCAAACTAAGGAACATTGCGCCCTCCACCCCCCCCACCACTCACCCTTCCTACCCTGGAGCTCCCTATGAGGGGGGAAATCGTTTCCTTAAGGGCTGAGCAGGTCGTGCAGTATGCACACCGTTTGTGGTACAACACCAGCGGTGAGATGCAAGTTCCGGATCAGTGGCCCCGCGAGGGCACAATGTGCCCATTGCCCGCTTCAGCGAAAGGAATGAGGCTGTCAAGGGTGAGATGTCAGGTATGCCTTGGACCTGACTTCTCAGAGTCAGGACAGTGTGGAAGGCATGAAGAAGCTTGCTTTGAGTGCACAGTTCGATTTCAAGTACTTCTCTGATGAGAGTGAAATGTTCTGGGCTGCAAAGCAAGTCATGGAGTCCAATGAGCTCCAGCGTGAGTTCAGTGGTCTGGATGCTGAGAAGCTGATTGACACGGTGATGCAGACGCCTGACTGGCCTTCCCTTGGACCCTAGGGTTTAGGGTTTAGGGTTTAGGGTTTAGGGTTTAGGGTTTAGGGTAAAGCCCAAACCCTACACACTGCAGAACTTGTGGGGTTGGAGAGTTTAGGGTTGAGAGTTGAGGACTTGGGCTTTTGAGCTTTCGGTTTCGGAGTTTGGGTTAGGGTTTAGGGTTCAGGGTTCAGGGCTAAGGGTGGCGAAAGCCGCAGCACCTCGAGCAGACTCAGGCGCTTCCCGTGCAAGATGTCGGTCGTGAGCAGCGTTTGCCGGGACCCCTGCACGCTAAACCCTAAACCTCAATTCCCAAACCCTGAACCCTAAACCCAAAACGCTTAACTCTTGACCCTAACCCCTAAACCCTAAACCCCCACCCCCAAAGCCTTGTCGTCAACGTTTGTTTCTTTTAAGGGTTTGTCGATTGCTGGGTCCACAGAGTCCTGCCGCCAAACCCAGCTTGCGTATTGTGAGGGTTTAGGGTTTAGGGTTTAGGGTTTTAGGGATTCAGTCTTTTTTCGGTGGGGAGGTTTAGCTTGTTTTTGTATGGTTTTAGGATCTTAGGGTTCCAAATTTTGTTGCTTAGGGTAACTGCAGGGTTTAGGAGTTTTCATTGCTTTAGTTTCCGTGGCTTTTTTTTTAGGGGTTTAGGGTCGAGAGTTTTCGGGCGAGGTATGGCTTGCCCCAAGACGCTAAAGACGCAAGACCTTCATACATCGATTTAGGGTTCAGGGTTTAGGGTTTGGGGTTTAAAGCTTAGGGTTTAGGGCCTGAATCCTCGACCCTAAAATAGCAAAGAGGGAGCCGAAGCTCTAGTCCAAGGCTAGTTTCATGGTCCCTGAATGTGGTCCCTTACCCTTTCTGGTAGAGGGTTCTGAAATATGGACCCCTGGTTCTAAAGGGTGTATATATATATATATATATGTATGGGTAGAAGGGGTATGTGCAGGTTCCCCAAGTAACCCGGAACCCTAAAACCCAAAAACCTCAAAACCCTAAAGCCCTAAAACCCTAAAACCTTAAAACCCCAAATCCCTACAACCCTAAAACCCTAAAACCCTGAAACCCTACAACCCTAAAACCCTAAAACCCTAATACCCTAAAACCCTAAAACCCTGAAACCCTACAACCCTAAAACCCTAAAACCCTAAAACCCTAAAACCCTAAACCTCCCCAAGGGGCCCACATTAAGGGGCCACGTAGCCTTGTTAACCCTAAGCCCTAAATCCTAAACCCTGAACCCTAAGCCCTAAACCCTAAACCCTAAACCCTAAACCCGAAACCCTAAACCCTAAACCCTAAACCCAGGTGCAGCACTGCGCCGAATGCTGGAGCCCCGCGCGGCCAGCGAGGAGGGCACGGGATCTCCTGGTCGGAGGCTTCAGGGTTTGGGTTTTAGGGTTTATGGTTGGGGTTGTGTGTGTGTGTGTGTGTTTTTTTTTTTTTTTTTTTTTTTTTTTTTTTTTTTTTTTTTTTTTTTTTTTTTTTTTTTTTTTTTTTTTTTTTTTTTTTTTTTTTGTGTGTGTGTGTGTGTGTTATATGTATATATGTATGTATATATATATATTGTGTGTTTTTTGTTGTGTGTGTGTGTGTGTGTGTGCGTGTTTTTTTTGTTTGATTCTTTTGTGTTTGTGTGTTTTTGTCGTTGTGTTTTTGTGTTGTTGTGTTTTTGTGCTGTTGTGTTTTTGTGTTTGGGGGGTTTCAGGGTGAAGGGATTTTTTGGGTTGAGGGGCCAAGGCTTGTAAGAGTTTTTTTTCGAAGATCTTTTGGGCTCGGTCGCCTGGTCCTCTGGGGCTCCCCGAGTCCTCCGGTCCTGGCCCCATTTCGGCCATTTAGGGCATTTAGGGCACTTAGGGTGTAGGGTTGTTAGGGTTTAGGGTTTAGGGTTTAGGGTTGTTAGGGTAAGGTTGTACTTGGACCATTGCTTCTCTTAAAGCAACCATCGCTAGCTCAGCATGAGAATGATGATGCTTTTGAAGTACTACACGACTCATCACTGATTACTGAGAATTTTGCTTCTTATTAGCACGAATGCCTTTTTAATGGTCATTTTCTATTGCCACGGTTTACTCGTAATAAGCTGCTACTATGGGTCTATGGGCTTAGAGTTTCTCAGCCTTTGGCGCTGTGGCTTTGGGTTTCTGCTCTGCCGTTTTAAGGGAACCCCACCATAAACTTAAACGCTAGCCCTAAACCCTAAACCCTAAACCCTGAAATTATCGGGTTCTTAAGGGAGGGGGGTTCAAGGGGGGTATGTAATCCCAGGTTCCCCAACACTCCCCACTTCTCCCTTGGGTCCCTAAGCTAAGTTAGGGTTTAGGGTTTAGGGTTTAGGGTTTAGGGTTTAGGGTTTAGGGTTTAGGGTTTAGGGTTTAGATTTTGGGATTTAGGATTTAGGGTTTAGGGCTTAGGGTTTAGGGTTTAGTTCCCTAGGTACCTACCCCCCGCATGAACCTTCCCCTCCCTTAGTCTTCTGCGGCTTTGGGAATTTTAAGTAGTGTTTGGGCGGTCTTGGGAAGGGCATGTTGTCACAAGTACTGCGTTCACTTTTCCAATGCTACACCCTAAACCCTAAACCCTAAGCCCTAAACCCTAAACCCTACATCCTAAACCCCAAACCCCAAACCCCAGACCCCAAAGCCGAAACCCTAAACCCGACACCCTCCCGCACAGAATCCGCTGGGCAGCGTGGAGCGCACGGCCCCGCCACTCAGGGGGGGGGGAGGGTGGGGGGGGGGGTTGGGAGACGGGTGCACCCTAAACCCAAATTGATCCAACCCTCAAGTGCTTTAGCGTGCAGGACATTGGGTTATGTTATAATTCCATACTGCCCCTGTTGGGCTTGCGAAGTTCATGCATCGGAATGTTTTTTCTGCATATTCAAAGGGCCAAACAATTATGGGGTCCTTAAGCGGAACCTTAGGGAAGCTTAGGGAGCCTTGTAGAGGAGCGGGGGGCATTAGGGAACCATGGGTTACATACGACCCTAAACCCTAAACCAAAAACCCGAAGCCCTAAGCCCCAAATCCTGAACCCTCAACCCTACTCCCGATAAAGCTAGTTTAGGCTTGAAGTGCCAAGTGTGGTTCAAGGTTTCAAGGGCTGGCAACTCTGTGGCAATAAAGCACTGCGGGGCTTCTTGTTTAGGTTTGGGGTTTAGGCGTGATGGGTTAGGGGTTAGGGTTTAGGGCCCCCTCCGGTCTCGAGGCTTGGGGAGTCTCTTTCCATGTAAGGGTTCAAGGCGTTAGGGTTTTGGGCCTCAGTCTTTCTTGTTTTGGTGTAGGGTTTAGGGCTTAGGCTCTTTACAGTTTGGGCCGTTGAGTTGTGTCTCACTTCGAAAGCATTCTCTGAGCCATCAAAACCCTGAACTTTAATCCCCAAACCCTGAACCTTCAATCCTCCAACCCCCCCAAAACCCTAAACCCAAAACCCACAACCCCAAACCCAAAACCCAAAACTCAAAACCCTAAACCCTAAACCCTCAACCCTAAACCCTAACTAAAACTGAACTCTCAACCCTGGGCGACACCCTGGAGGAGACAGGACGTAGATGCTCTTACTGGCTCATAGAGCTAGTTCACCAAAGGTAGCATAGTGCGCGAACTTGCTGGATGTAACTTTTAGTTGGGTTCCTAGCCCTAAACCCTAAACCCTAAACCCTAAACTGTAAACCCTAAAGCCCCAAACCCATCTAGTCCGAGAAGTCGAACAAGTACAGCAGCAACCCTCTAATCTTCAGCCCTACTTCAGGGCTAGGGTTTAGGGTTTAGGGCTAGGGTTTAGGGTTTAGGGTTTCGGGCTTAGGGTTTAGGGTTGAGGGTATTAGGGTTTAAGGTTTTAGGGTCTTAGGGTTTAGGGGCATTCGGGTCTAGCGGTTTGTTTAGGGCTATACGGTTATAGGATTTTGGGCGTTGCAGGATTTTAGGGGGTGCCTTCAAAAGCCCGAAGCGTCGAACTCCTCAATGAAGTGCCGAGGTTGCCCACATCAGAAGTTTGGACAATCCCGTCGGGGGCCCTGTGGGCTTCGGGTTTCGTGCCCTAAACCCTAAACCCTAAACCCTAAACCCTAAACCCTGAACCCTGAACCCTAAACCCTAAACCCCAAACCCGAAACCCCAAACCTAGGGTCTAGGGTCTAGGGTCTAGGGTCTAGGGTCTAGAGTTTGGGGTTTCGGGTTCCATCATCTCCCCCGTTGCGAGCCGGCTCCTAAACCTCTACACCACCCCCTTGCCGGTGGCAGACTCGGTTTTGACCACAACCCTAAGCCCCCCTAGTAGGCCTAAGCCCTACACGAACCAACCAGTTTCGATTAACCCGACCTCTTTGGGAGTTTAATTTTTCATAGCCTTTGATTGTTTAAAAGCCCTGCACCCTAAACCCTCCACCCTTAACCTGATTGACTTCTTTGGCTTCCGGATTTAGGGAAGTGGGATTTAGGGTTGAGGCTTCAGGCTGTGAGGTGTTTGTGAAGGAGTTGGAGGGTAGGCATGCTGCTGCCCCCACCCGAGGGCCCAAGAAGGCTGAATCACAGGCCGTTTCGTCCCTGATTTTGGGTAGGGCTAGTTCCCGAGGCCTTAAAGCTTCAACCCCAAACCCTAAACCCTAAACCCTAAACCCCAAACCCCAAACCCTAAACCCTAAACCCTAAACCCTAAACCCTAAACCCTAAACCCTAAACCCTGAACCCTGAACCCTGAACCCCAAAACCCCAAACCACGAAGCTCATAAGAAAGCCTAAACCTTACACCCTACGAGGGCCTCCGGTTCCTAGGGCTTGAACGCTGGAGCGGATGGCAGTGAGGGGGCGAAAACTCGAGGCCAGCGACCTCCGCAAAGTGATGCAGGTCTCGGCGGGGGCAGTTTAGGGTGTAGGGTTGAGGGTTTAGGATTTAGGGTTTCGGGTTTAGGGGGTTTCGGGTTTAGGGCTTAGGGTTTAGGGGTTTATAGGGTTTACAGGGTTGATAGGGTTTATAGGGTTTATGGGGTTTATGGGGTTTATAGTGTTTATGGGGTTTGGAGGGTTTATGAGGTTTATGGGTTTTTGCAGGGTTTGTAGGGTTTATAGGGTTGTAAGTTTGTATGGGTTTCTCAACGGTTAGGGTTTAGGGTCTAGGTGTTAGGGTTTAGGGTTTCAGGTTCAGGGTTGCTTCAACATTCAAGAGGGGTTCTTAGTCAACGGAGCACTCAGCTTGGTAGCATGTGAACGAGCCTTGTTTTGACCATTTGCCCTGTATCCACCATGCGTGTGCTGTTCTTTTCTAAGCCAGGCTTCGTCTCACGTTCGTCTTCGTCTGCATCTTCGCTATTGCCTTCGTGGTCGTTTTTTCTCTCTCCTTCCGTC
The DNA here is from genome assembly GCA_905221605.1 of Symbiodinium natans. NCBI lineage: Eukaryota > Dinophyceae > Suessiales > Symbiodiniaceae > Symbiodinium > Symbiodinium natans. The sequence goes on along the minus strand of CAJNDS010002075.1, from coordinate 542,760 downwards.
CTTGTCTCCCTTTTTGTAAACATGGTGTTTTTTATGTTTAGTTCTTCCCATTCCTCCTTCCCAATTTCCCAGATTGCCAATGAACAGCAGCTACCCATATGTGACCGTCCTTTAGTGCGTAGGTGCGCTCTTGTGTGTGTGTGTGTGTGTGTGTGTGCGCGTGCGTGTTCCAAATGTTTCGGTTCTGCTTGAGCACAAAACCCCAGTCTTTGTTTTCTTTTGTGCCCGTCAAGGTCGTCAAGCCCTAGATGGCAGCTCCACATCAGGTGTAGCCATTGGAAGTGCATAAGCTTGTCTTGGAAGCCTGTTTTCAGCCTTTTAGGCAGGTTGCAGATGGAGCTCTGAACCTCTAAGCCCGAAACCCTAAACCCGAAACCCTAAACCCCAAACCCTAAACCCAGTCGTGCTTAGACTTTTCCTGTCTTCTGACTTGTTTTTCCACTCCGAACCCTAAACCCTGCGACCCGAAACCCTAAACCCTAAGCCCTAAACCCTAAACCCCAAACCCCAACTCCAAAACCCCAAACCCCAAACCCCAAACTCCAAACCCCAAACCCCAAACCCTAAACCCTAAACCCTAAACCTTAAACCCTAAACCCAAACCCTAGACCTTGAACGCTACACCGCAGAACCCTCCATCCTGCGAGCCCTAATCCTTCAACCATACCCCCCCCCGCCCCACCCTGAAGAGAGGACTTTTCAAACCCGGGTGAGGAGATGCTTGGGTGTCGCCGGCGTGTGCGGAGGGCTTCGCGTTGTAGGGTATAGGGTTTAGGGTTTAGGGTTTAGGGTTTCGGGGTTTGCGGCTTAGGGCTTAGGGCTTCAGGACTCGACCTTCAGTAGTTTCAGGGTGTGTAGGGTTTGGGGGTACAGGATTCGAACGCTTAGGACTTTAGGTACCCCCGTCATATTTCGCACAATAGGGCGCCCTTTGAACATCCCAGTTTAGTATAGTCCCATGCTACGGCCCCCAGAATAGGCACCCGAAACCCTAAACCCTAAACTTCATGTCGAGCAGGCGTCCTGAACGGTGTGGGATTCAGGGTTTAAGCCCTAAATGTCAAAAACCGTACGTGAGACTTAGTGGGGGTCGGTTTTAGGGTTGGGTTTCTTAGTAAGTAGTTGTTAGGTAGGCTTGCTCAGTACCCAAAAAGGAACCTGAATTGTGTTATCCTCCTTATGAACCCTACTTGAGAAAGATCTACTTATTAAGTTCCCCGATCCTCCAAGTTGATCTGAACCCTAAGCCCCTGAAATCTCCAAACCTTAAACCCCAAAACCCTAAACCGTAATGCTAACCCAGTATTACTAAAGCCCCTAACATTAAAGTACGCCAGGTGTCCCGGCCGCAATAATAAAGCCCTGGAAATAAAGTACGCCAGTCGGGGCTTGTTTTTTTTTGGGGGGGTCCGTTTTCCTTTCTGATCCTCTCTGATTCTCTCTGATCCTCTCTAGTTCTCTCTAAGGAAAGGAATCCTGAGTGATTCTCTTTGATCCTCTCTAATTCTCTCTAAGGAAAGGAATCCTTATTCAAAGGGGCCTCACTCTATTTGGGGGGGTTTGATTGAAGGGGGGGGGTTTATTATTACTAGGTCAACATTAAACGTTGATCCTACTAAACCCTAAACCCTAAAGCCTAAAGCCTAAACTCTGTCACGGCCAGGGACTGCCTTTTTGTGTACAGCCTACTGGAAGGAGTCCCCTCTTTGCTTCAGGCGGGGTGCCGTGGTTTCAGGTCGCCCTGCGTGGTATTTCGAAGGACTGAGCTCAAGGGGGTTTAGGGTTTAGGGTTTAGGGTTTAGGGTTTAGGGTTTAGGGTTTAGGGTTTAGGGTGCCTACAACCCTGGCGCAAAGATCATGCACCCTCGATCTTCACAACCCTGAACCCTAAACCTTAGCCGCAAGGCCCTTAGATGCCCAAGTGTTGTGAACGCTTGCTTGCTTCAGGTTTGGGAGGAAGGCACGGGGTTTGGGGTTTAGGGACTAGGGTCCAGGGTACAACTTCAAGATGCCAAGGCGTTACATTTCATTGTTCAGGGTTTTGGGCTCAGGTCCTTGGGGAAAGCATGAAAGCCGCCTTTGAAAGTCTCAACCCGAAACCCTAAACCCTAAACCCTAAAGCCCTGAGACCCCCTTAGAGCCCTCTGGAAAAACACAGTCAGGGACCTTTTGGGGCTTCGGGTTCAGGGTCTTGGGTTTAAGGTTCAGGGTTTAAGAACCCCAAAATGCGAAAGTATATATTCTGCCTTAAAAGGGCAATCTGGGGATTATTCGCTTTGTTTTTTTTTGGGGGTTCTGAACTCTACCTGCTAAGCCCCCGATCCTCCAACTATGCACCTAAGCAGCAAAGCCAAAACCCTCAGACTTGAATATTTTTGAGGAGCGTAGAGAGAGAGAGAGAGAGAGAGAGAGAGAGAGGGATCCTAGTTAGATGTAGCCCGAAAGTTGGGATGTTCCCCCCCTTTTTCCTGACGGTCCTGAATAGGGATAGGGGGTACTAGAATCCCTATGAAGGACTGTTAGAAGAAGGGGGAGCATCCCAAGATGTAACCCTGAACCCCAAAAGCCTAAACCCTAAACCCTAAACCCTAAACCCTAGACCCTAAACCCTAAACCCTAAACCCTAAACCCTAAACCCTAAACCCTAAACCCTAAACCCTAAACCCTAAACCCTAACCCCCCAAACCATTACTTTGAGGCCTTGGTGGACCAGGGCAGCTCCCTGCCCAAGCGCTCCGCGGGAATCCAGGCCCGGTGGTTGAGAGGTTTCAGGGTGTAGGGCTTAGGGCTCAGGGTCTAGGGTTTAGGGTTTAGGGTTTAGGGTTTAGGGTTTAGGGTTTAGGGTTTAGGGGTTTAAGGGTTTGGGGTTTAAGGGTTTGGGGGTTTAAGGGTTTCAGGGTTTAGGGGTTAGGGGTTGGTTTAGGGTCTTTCAGGCTTCGAAAGATGGGACTTAGGGTTTAAGACTTAGACTTAAGGGTTACGGGTTTAGGGCTTCGGGGCCTCGAGGGTTTTAAGATTGCAGGGGAGTAGGGTTTAGGGTGGTGGTTGTGGGTTTAAGGTGAGTCGGGGTCCCAATTGCCGACCAAGATTGCCTTCTCAGGAAGAGAAAGAGAAGAACAGTTTCAAACCCGAATCCGAATGCTAGAACTTGCATTTGGAGCCAACTGCTGAGCCCTCTGAACCCTAAACCCTAAACCCTAAGCCCTAAAAACCCTAAAAGCCCTTAAAACCCTTAAAGCCCTAAAAACCCTAAAAGCCCTTAAAACCCTAAAAACCCTAAAAACCCTAAGAACCCTAGACACCCTAAAAACACAAAAAACCCTAAACTTAAAGCCCTGAGGTTTGAAGGTCGTAAGCCTCAGCCCTCAAAGCCCTGAAGCCCTAAAACCCTAAGGCCCCAAGCCTGAAAAGCCCTGCGATTCAACCCCTATGAACCCTGTGAACCCTATCAACCCTATAAACCCTATAAACCCTGTAAACCCTTTTACAGCAAGACCCTAAACCCTAAAACCCCCAACTCCCAACCCCGAACCCGAAGCAGCGAAGGTTCTCAGTGAGCTCTTTCACAGCTTCCGGGGCCTTCTGGCACCCCATGCCAAGGACATCGTCGTGGCCGTAGGCCTGGTGACCTCCCAAACCCCAAACCCCAAGCCCCAAACCCCAAACCCCAAACCCCAAGCCCCAAACCCCAAACCCCAAACCCTAAACCCCAAACCCTACACCCCAAACCCTAAACCCTAAACCCTACAGCCCCAAACCCTGAAACCTAATCCCTAAGCCTACTGTTGCACCGTTTTGAGTACGCCCCCCACCTCCCCCTCCCCAAAACAAATCTGGGACCCTCTACAAACGAAATGCCTTTGGTCTCATTTGCGGGCAAGCTTAGCTTCCAGGATTCTCCGGGCTCTGGCTGGGTTTAGGGTCTAGGGTCTAGGGTCTAGGGTCTAGGGTTTAGGGTTTAGGGTTTAGGGTTTGGGGTTTGGGGTTTGGGGTTTGGGGTTTAGGGTTTAGGGTTCCTACCTATCGCGAATTTGTTTGGGGCCTCGTTTCGGAATGAAATACCTCAAGACTTTTCGCTGGAACTGGCCAAGCTTAGCTGCCTGGATTCTCCGGGCTCTCAGCCACCTTAGCAGTCAGAGAAGCCCTAGGCCCTTAGCCCTGAGCCCCGAAACCCTAAACCCTAAACCTTTTCCCTAACCCTAAACCCTAAACCCTACACCCTAAACCCCAAACCCCAAACCCCAAACCCCAAACCCTAAACCAACCCAATCCCCGAAGCAAAGATGGTTATTTAGAGCGGGTGACCCCCAACAAGCTGAGTTCGCAGAATGATTTTTGTGACAAACTTGTGTCTTTGCTAAAGCAGTGCAACATTACTTTGTACCTCCAAAGGCCCCCCCCCCCCAAGAGCTTCCAGCAAGGCCTAAACCTTGGGGATCCCCCAACCCCGAAAACCCCAAAAACCCCAAAAACCCCAAACCCCAAACCGCAAAAACCCCAAACCGCAAAACCCCAAACCCCAAACCCCAACAGCCAAACCCTAAACCCCAAACCCCAAACCCCAAAAGCCCAAACCCCAAAACCCCAAAAAACCCAAACCGCAAACCCCAAAAACCCAAACCCTAAACCCCAAACCCTGAACCCTAAACCCTAAACCCTAAACCCCAAACCCCACACTCGGGAGGCATGATTGCCGAGCAGGCTGGCCTGCTTGCATGGGCCAACTCTTTTAGGGTTTAGGGTTTGGGGTTTAGGGTTTAGGGTTTAGGGTTTGGGGTTTAGGGTTTAGTGGTTTGGGGTTTAGGGTTTAGGGTTTAGGGTTTTGGGTTTAGGATTTGGGGTTTAGGGTTTGGGGTTTAGGGTTTTGGGTTTTGGGGGGTTTAGGGTTGGGACGTAGAGTTTAAGGTTGGGGTTAGGTAGTTCGGGGTTTTTGGGTGGCTTTGCGCGGCTGGGGTTTAAGGTTCGGGGTTCAGGTTTTTAGGTCTACCACATGAAGCCATGGCGAGCAGGCGAATCAGCCGACTCCGAGGTGGAATGGCCCGGGATCCCAACCACCGGGAGACGACCATGGACAAAAACTGCCTGGGGCGAAGTTCCACAAGATCCGTCTACACTTGTTGGAAGCGGCGGGGTTCAAGGCCTTCATGCACCTCAAGCGGAACCTCGACAAGGTGATGCCGCCCGTCGATTTGGCAAGCGAGCCCCTTCCCCTGTGGGAGGACGACGGATTTGATTCCGGGGTCTCCTGCCCTTGGTGGTGCTCTACTGTAACTTTAGATCTTTAGCCTTTTGGGCTTATTGGGTTTCTTCATGAGGCTGCTAAAAGTTTAATTTTTTACTACCCTCCTAAGTGCAGCCAAGTGCCGAGCACGGGGGCGGCAGGGGTAAGTTCAGGGCCAAGGGCTGTGCTCATGGGGTAGGCCTGCGGTCGGTTTAGGGGTAGCGAAGCTTTCTAGGATTTCGCTGAATGAACGGATCCCGTATGATCCCCCCCAACTCCACCCCCCTTCCACTGTAACCCTAGACCCCAAGCCCGAAGCCCTAAGCTAAACCTCTAAACCCGAACCCTAAACCCTAAACCCTAAACCCTAAACCCTAAACCCTAAGCCCTAAGCCCTAGACCCTAAACCCTAAGCCCTAAATCCTAAACCCTAAACCCTAAACCCTAAACCCTAAACCCCGGGACCCTTGGACTGCGCGGCCCTAACCTCCGCCAGAGAGC